>JADWQD010000013.1:919388-1183304 GCA_016110215.1 Capronia americana
GGGGCCCCCCCCCCGGCCCCCCGCGCCGCCCCCCCGGCCCCCCCCCCCCCCCCCCCCAGAGGGTGTCAATTCATGTTGCTGGCCACAACAAGCACAGGAATCGACGACGTCCACCTCAAAGCGGAATACTTACTCATGCCTAGAAGGGTAAGGCATTGTTGAACTCCGTCATCTGTCTGCTCGCAAACCACGAACACAGTATGTATTTACGGCGCACGGCGTTTCCACACTGCTCGCATCATACGAGAGCGTGATGGTGATTCGTGGTGTCAACAAAAATTTTCTGACAGGTCATATGCGCTGTGACCATCGCACCGTACACAGACCCAGTAGTACTACTGTGTAGGCGTGCATTTTTCAACGGCGCATGCATGCCCTGACTGACTCAAGCCGAGCGCTCGTAGCCGGCCGTGCACTGCTGTGTAACCATGAGGGCTTCAGCTCGCCCTCAACTGTGCGCGTGCGCGTGCGCATGCGCACGAGCCGTGAAGTCTGGACCCGAGATGCGCGTGGAGCTGACATTTAGGGCCCTGTCAAAGGGGGAATCATGGGTACTCTGTAAGGGGTGGCGCCAGGGGAACTGCGGAAATGTAATGCCCGCAGATGCACTTGGGACGGAATAGGCAAGGAGGGCCGGTAGGTAACCCAGGACTCGTACTTGGATCCGGTGCCTCGTACCCAGTAGCACCCCCCAGTCTTCGTAGGGCCATCGGTCTGCATACTCGTACAGTACACGCCATCCTGGCATCACAATTGGGTTCGTTGCCCTGCCCCCCTTGCTTTCACACACTCGCCAATTGTAGCTTGGAAGACGCACCTAAGAAGGGAGTGAGAGGGCAGCAGTGACTTCCAAGTCATGCATCTACCATGCATGTTCCCTTGCATCCCACCCCTTCGTCGATCGCGGCAGTTGTAGAGTTCGGGACCCCAGTGGTGCTAATCTCGGATAGGAGAGGCAGAGCGAAATCCGGCACCACCCAGTGTGTCCTAGTAGTTACCATGCTCATCCTGCGTCGAGATCCGTCGAAGCAGCACCTACCATATTCGTACTTAGTACCATGTAGTAGTAGTAGTAGTAGTAGCTGAAAGTCAGTCCGGGTCTGGGCGTGCTTGGACTCTCATCCCAGGCAGTGTGGCAGTCAGTCACACCGGTTGTCAACCGAATTCTGACACAACCTGGACTTTGCAGGGCATGCCCGGACCCGCCCACCGTGTGCATCGTCCTTCATAAGTGCAAGCATGACTGAGGCGTTATGGAAGACGAAGTTTCGTTTTCAACTCCAGCGGGATGAATGAGACGAAACTCGTCGGTCGAGTGCGTCCCTTGATGGCAGCTCCTTTAATTGAGGAATTCATTTGTCTCTTGCTACTCGTTAATACTAAGCTTTATGTTTAAGACTTGAAATGATGTAAATTTACTTTCAAGTTTCGGGCTATTGGGCGTAAACTTGAAGAACTGCTATTTGGTTGTCTTGACGATTCCATAGGACTCGGACACTCGTAATCTTTCAATTTGATGGCGGGCTTATCCACAGACACCCCTGACCAGTTCCATTGCAGACTATACCCCTCCGGAAATCTCAACCACACTGCCATTGACATAACTGCTCTTTTCGCTGAACAAGAATGTCACCACATTGGCAACCTCTTCTGCGGTGCCCACTCGTCTCAGAGCGATCGACTCCTCCGCTCGACGAACGGCGTCCTCGCCTTGACGAACCAAGTTATTCGTTGGAGTTCTGATCGAACCCGGCGCCACGACATTCACCCTGATACCCTTTGGGCCGAGTTCCAAAGCCATGGCCTTGGAGAATCCAATCACGCCAAACTTGGCCGCGTTGTATATCGCATAGCCGGCGTGGGCACAAAGTCCGGAAATAGACGATACATTAACGATAGCTGACCCGGCCGAAAGGAATGGAAGACACGCGCGAGTCATGAAGTACGTCCCTTGCAAGCTCGTATTGATGATCTTGTTCCAGTAGTCGTCCGTGGTGTCTTCAAGGGCGAAATAGGTGGGATTCACTCCGGCGCAATTGAACAGAAAGTTGGCCTTTCCAAAGTGTTCGACGACCGAAGCGGCGACGCTATCGCATTGCGCGCTCGATGTGACATCGAGGGAATATATTTGATGGGCGTCACGTTTAAATCCATTCTTGAGCTTTTCCAACGCTTCAAGGTTGATGTCGCAAAGGGCGAGTCGTGCTTGCTGGCTTTCAAGCTTCTCTGCCACGGCCCGCCTGGATGAAGTGTCAGCCAGAGAGAGAGAGAGCTCGCACAGAGAACTCAGGGGGGTTGACAGACCCAATGCCGCTTGCTGCGCCAGTAATAACGACGACCTTGTCGCTGAATTCACCAGCCATGATCCACGACAGGAGTTTCAATGTGCAGGAAGGATTATTCTACATCTGAGTTGGAGTCTATGGAGATCTTATGTCCCGTCATTTACCTGTAGTGTGTGGTGGCTGACATATCCGAACGGCGAACAACCGTCCAGCCCCATCGCTTTTGCAATCTCTTTATCACACTTGGCATACTCCGTACTATCATTACACCTCAGTCAAGAAAAATGGCTCTTCGGAAACATATGAAACTCTGTTATGCCCCTGAATCTAATCGCCTACGTCTGGCCAAAGCCTTTTTCCCTAGTAGCAGGCAAAAATCTGGCAGGGCTTTGGTAGACGAAGCAACAGGCAGGGCTATCTTCGATCTTTAGACCGAGATTTCACTTCTTTCCCTGATACCTGCTTAGAATCATGTCCCAATGCTCGGATGTGGATTCTGTAGGTGTTATTTCAGGCCGGTAACAATCCGGGCTCCTTAACGCCCCTTTGCTGGGCTATGAGACCATAGTATTCTGTCCGGCGATTGGTCTGAAAATCAAAGATCTGGAAGCGATCGTCAGTATCGGTCGCTGACGACGCAAAACTCGAACTTACCTCTTTCTTCCCCTTCTGACACTCGTCGAGGTCGATCGTTGCCAGCACCAACTCGTCGTCTGTCGTTTTGGCCTCTGCGATGATACGCCCGTCCGAGTCAACGATGCTGCTTCCTCCGATGAGGTCAAATTTCCCGTCGTCCATGCCACATCGTCCGGCCGAGATTGAGAAACAGCTGTTGGAGTACGAATTGGCTTGTTGCACGATGCGGTGGTGGAAGAGTGCCTGTTCACGCGCTTCTTCGAGCGTCACCGGCTTGGGTGGTTTGTAAATGTCGTCGGCTTTTCCATTGGTGTTGAAGCCAATGAGCACCAGTTCGGCTCCTTGCAAGCCGTACACGCGCCAACCCTCCGGCCATCTCCTGTCGTTACAGATCAGGCTCCCGATGATCACGTCGCCTTTTCCTGCGCTCTGGCTCTCGGTGAAGCTGCTCTTGAGCGAAGCAGGCACCAATCCCGGCGCGCGAAATGCTTCGAAGCCGAGGTCTCCAAACTCGAAATAACGCTTCTCAAAGTGGACCTCCGCTCCGGGGAAAGGGGGTTCCTTGAAGCCTGGAACGTGGACTTTTCGGTACTTGCTCAGCACCTCGCCGCTCTTCCCAGAGAAGTACACCGCAGTGTTGTAATACCGCCCCTCTGGCGTCCGTTCGCCGTAACCAACCCAAATGTCAATGGCAAGCTCTTTTGCTCTGTCAAAGAGGGGCTTGACATTTTTTGACTCTGCAATCGAGCTACCGCCGTTGTCCTGTTCGAAATAAGAGTCCATTTCTTCCTTGGTGTCAAAGATGTATCGCGGAAAGAAAGTGGTGAATGCACACTCTGGGTAGACAACCAGTTGAGCGCCCTGTGAAGCCGCTTGATCCAGCAGAGCAATGATTCTGTTCATGGTGTCCTCGCGAGTCGAGCTTCTGTGCACAGCTCCAATCTGCGCGGCAGCTACGGTGATTGTTCTCGCCATGTCGCAAATAGTGACCCAAGGTCCAATTCAATATTCAAAACCAAGAAATTTCGACCCTTCTGTTTTCTTGGAATCTCACCTGCTGGTATGGTTATGGGACTATCTTTGTGCCTGCCCTGTTTTATTGCATTGTCGTCTCGGCTCGCCTCGTCGTTGACCGGCCGAGTTCGGCCGCGCACTTTGGAACCTGGGTCATATCGGCCGCCCCCCCCCCCAAGACTTCTTCTATCTAGCATTGTCTTTCGACGGCCCAGGCTTACCAAGAGTGGGCGCTGTTTCTTTCATACCTTCGGCCGCGACATTGCCGGCCGTGACCAAAGCCAATGATGAGAGCCGGGTCCACCCTCCTAACGAGCAAAAGTGCGTTTCGTGGAGGTCAAGCATAAGGCCTATTATTGTCGCCTCTTCTGACACTTACGAGGGTAGTCGTTCTGATATGTCCGTCGAGTTAGGAAGAACAGCATGATATCCCACCTCACTATGGACTACGACCTGGTCGTCAAGAACGGCATACTGGTAGGTCCTCTATTCTCGCCGATCTCCCAACGCTTTGGTTGACTCTCCAGGTCACCTCCAGCGAGGTGCTCGATACCAGTCTGGAGATAGGGATCAGACACGGAAAGATCGTCAACATCGGTTATGCACTTCCAGTGGGCCAGAAAACAGAAGTCCTGGACGCTGAAGGAGGCTATATCACGCCTGGCGGAGTAGACTCCCACGTTCATCTCGAACAAAGCAACACACCAGGCGGTGATACTTGGGAAACCGGAACTCGCGGAGCAATTGCGGGAGGGACGACCACCGTCCTAGCCTTCGCCGATCAAGAACGGTCAGATGAGTCTCTCTTGCCGGTCGTCGACGCCTATCACCAAAAGGCTAGAGCTTCCAGTTTCTGTGACTATGGCTTCCATGTTATCTTAACCAACCCTACACCCTCAATCTTGACAAACGAGCTCCATTTACTTGTTGAGAGAGAAGGGATTACAAGCGTCAAGCTTTACATGACATACGAGCCACTCAAACTAGGGGACCGAGCGGTCCTGGACGTCATGATGGTTGCTCGCTCACTGGGCATCACCACCATGATCCACGCGGAAAACAGTGACATGATATCACTGATCACAGAAAGACTGGAGCAGAGAGGGCTCACGGAGCCATATTATCACGCCATCTCCCGTCCCCAGCTCGCCGAGGGAGAGGCCACATACCGGGCCATTTCCATGTCAGAGCTTACAGACGTACCCATCCTCCTGGTTCACGTTTCGTCCAAGATCGCCATGGACCATATCAGAGATGCTCAGACTAGGCTGCTGCCCATCCACGGCGAGACCTGTCCGCACTATCTGTACTTGTTGAGCGACGGCATGAAGGCGCCAGATTTCGAAGGGGCCAAACACGTCTGTTCGCCGCCTTTACGACACGATCCAAAGGACCTCGACGCCATCTGGAGTGGTGTCGCAAATGGAACATTCACGACGTTGTCTTCGGACCATGCGCCTACCAAGTTCGATGGCCCCTATGGCAAGAAGGTGGGCCTCATCGATGGCAAACCGGTCTTCAGCAAGATCCCCAACGGTCTCCCAGGCATCGAGACTCGCATACCATTACTCTTCGACGGTGCCATCGGTCACAATCCTAAGATTTCTCTGCCTCGGTTTGTACAGGTCACATCCAGTCAGCCCGCAGCACTGTACGGCTTAGGTGGTGTAAAGGGGAATGTTGCTCCTGGGTATGATGCCGACCTTGTGGTTTGGTATCCCTCGGGACACGAGTTCAGCCAGACTCACGGCGACAGCTCTGGGCCCCACGGCGTTACCATAACTGTCTCCGAGCTACATCATGATGTGGACTACACTCCGTTTGAGGGAGTTACCGTGCAAAATTGGCCTCGGTATACGATTTTAAGAGGCCAGATCGTTTGGGATCGGGACCATGGCGGCATTGTAGGCAAGAAGGGTCAAGGAAATTTCCTCAAAAGGAAACCCGGTACGGTCGTGCAGGGAAGGCACCCTGCCTCTGCTCCAGCCCGGGGTATGCTGGCGGGAGAGAGGGAAATTTGGGCGTGACCGACATCATCATGCGTATATACTCAACGCATAGTCACAGAGAAGGTTTGGTTCTTTTGTCTTTCCGGAAATGCAAAATTGTGGTAAATCAATAACCATCTAGGTTTCCAGCCACGCCTTTAAGGAATAATCACATTACTAAGCTATAACTTTTGGGTAGCGCAGTCAGGTCCCTCCATGGTATTGATTTAGGGGTTTCAGAATTTCGCCTTTGGAGGGAGGACAGCCGTGCACTCAATCTCTACGTCGGTGTCCATAGGTAGTGTCTTCACGGCCACGCACCTGTATAATCGGTCAGACAATCGTCAGACCTAAGGAATGCAGGGCCAGATCACTCACGTCCTACAAGGTTTGACTTCGCCCCAGTACTGCTTGTAAACTTCGTTCATCGCAGCAAAATCCCCCATATCGGCCAAGAAGATGTTGACTTTGACCACATTATCAATGGATGTGCCTGCTTCTTCGAGGATGGCAGCGAGATTCGAAATGCACCGATGCTGTTCTGGGAGTCAGATGTGCACTAATATCTACATGGCCAGGCTGGGAAATGGGATTGCAGTCGTACCGTGTGAGCTGCGACATCGCCATCGATCAACTTTCCAGTGGTCGGGTCTGTTGGTGTTGCTCCAGATACAAAGACAAAGCCATTGGCAATGATTGCCTGGGAGAAGATCCCTGGTAGAGGAGCAGGGGCCCCAGACGCTAGGACCGGTGTTTTCAATGCCATATCTTTTGTCTGTCTGGAGCGTGATAGGAAGATAGCAGTAAGATATCGAGCAACGAGGCTTTTAAATGGTCGACGAGACGGTTATGCATTATGATGGTTCCTGTGCTGGGTATACCATCTCTTTCTTTAGGTGGGGCCTTCCTAATAGAACCTGCTCCACCACAGGCCGATTTCGGCCGGCGTTATCAATCTCAGGTTCGAGAAGACTTACTGCCTCTGCTTCGGCCGGCACTATTTCACGGGCTGACTCAATTCTTATGACACTCGATCACGAGAATGAGCGGGTCGCTTCGTCCGAAATTGGCATGCCAGCCATGCACTTACAAGAAGATAAGATGCGACAAACAGTCGCCCTGCGATAATTGCTTGAAGCGCGGGGTTCCGGAACTATGCCGTCGGCGAGGCGAAACGCCAGCTGCAACCAACCCTGTGGCGAGCTCAACGCCACTGTCGCAGAACGGCACTGCTGCCTTGGGATCGGCCTCACAGGACAGGACATCTGCTCTTCTGGAAGCACTTTTGCTCCGCATCAAGAGTCTAGAATCCTTGGTGGAGGCCCAAGGTCGGAAGGCAAACCAAGATGATCATATCCAAAGAAACAAATCACCTCCAGAGATGGTCGACGGCCAACACTACCGCCCTCTGGTGACAGGGGCTATGCCCCTTGTCAATCCAGATGAGCACCGCACACATCAAGCGGGCGTGGAGATACAAATGCCCCTGGACGAAGGGCCCAGGTGGTCTGACGAGCATGGCCTGATCGAGTCAGAGAAAAGCCGTCTCTCTTTCCTTCAACTGCTCCTCCCAGATCGAGATCAGACTCTCCGAATAGTATCATACCACGCTGAAAACCTGCTCTGGACACACAACGGTTTTCATGCACCAACGTTTGATCGTGAGCTGGAGGACTTCTATCGAACCACCGACGGAGAGCTGGCAAGTGAGGGAGTAGATCTCCAATGGCTTGCGCTCCTCTTCGCCGTGCTATCAGGGTCAATGATCAGTGCTCCCGAAGACACAGCGAGGTCGTGGGGGTATCAACGGCCAGAACAGTTCAAGCTGGCCGACCGGTGGCACACCGCCACAATAAAATGCCTCGAGCTTTCACAGTACCTGCTGGCTTCGGCGTTATACACGGTGCAGGCCATTGTGACCTTGACAGCGTCGTCTTATACTTTGGGCTACATGAAAGCTCAGTGCGTGCTCATGGTATCAGCGATCAAGATTGCCCAAAACCTGGGTCTGCACCAACTTGAGGACACCACAGCTGACCCAGAAGGGAATGCCATTCAGCAACAAACCAGTCGAAGAGTCTGGTATACGCTGGTGAGGCAAGACTATTTTTTCATACCATTCTCCGAATGCTACTTTGTCAATCGGTTGTTCAATGACTGCCCCAAACCACTCAACTGCCGAGAGGCTGACATGACCACTCTCCCGGAAGAGGTTCCGACGCTGACCAGTTACTGTAACTTCCTTGACGGCATTGCAACTCTCATGTCGGAGCTACAGGACGCACTCAAAGTTTCAAAGACACTCTACGTTCAGTACGAAGAAACGCTTCGATTTGATGCAAGGATGAGAGCCTACGCAACCCTACGTAGGCCCTCCTACTTCGGGAACGACCTGCTGGACCCGACTTGGCCGAAGTACATTCCGTGGGCAAGACGAAGCCTGACTATCAGTTCAGCACATAAAATCATCATGATCCATCGCAAATTTCTAGGGCGAAGCTATACCGATCCCGTTTTCTCTTTCACACGAAAAACTTGCATTGCAGCTGCGAAGACAATACTCAAGACACACAATCTAGGGCACGATGTCAATAGTGACAGCGCACCAATCCTGTGGAGCGAGCAAGCCTTTTCTGTAACAGCTTGCGTGAGATCCACTTGTTCTTTTCTTGTGCTGAAGTGGCTTTCTGACAATGCCTAGGTTATCCTCTGCTTTGACATCCTCTATCGTCATGTACAAGAGCCAGAAGTCGCAGAGCATCGGTCTCTTGTGGAAACGACGGTCTCCAGTCTCACTAAACTGGACAGTTATATTATCCCGCGGAAAGGGATACGTCTGCTCCGTGCTCTCCTGGAGGAGGGACGGAATGGAAATGCTGCTACTCTGGATCGAAAGAGGAGGAGAGATCAGGATGAAACAGGTTCACTTACCTCGCGAGCATCTCAACTCAAGCCCATCGATGTGGATTCCTTCGTCAAAAAATTCTGGATTTCAAGAAGCTCTTCGTCCGCGACGTATAATCAGACGCCGCAATCAACTGGTTCTAGTCTCGCGTCGCTAGACCATCTCAACCAGTTCGTTGACCGTGCCAGTTACACCAATAACGGCATGGACGATATGCTGTTTCAGGCCTTCTTCGATGAAGATGTCGCCGATATATCGACAAACGTTGGCCTCTTCGGCCCAGCGTCGATGGGCATAAATATCGAAGACCCTGCGACACTGCTGATATCTTCGCGTGATGGACCAACGCGGATTCCTTCATTCGAGGACCTCTTGTTCCGTGCCGAAAACTTTGAATTCTGAGACACATCATTGAAGGTGACTTTTTGAGTACATCAGAATTCTGCAAGCATCAATGACACCTTGCAGGACTGGAAATACAAGCATGGTTATGTTGTCTGCGTTTTTTTTGAGAAGCGCTTCGGATCCGAAGAGGCAATACAACGGCCAATCGTTGGACTAATCATCCATTCAAAACGCCACTGTCGGTTCTTTTCTGCAAGATCACCTTCAAGGCATGTCTGTCCCTCGTCAATGGATCGTATACCCACCGTCGACCACGTACGCTGCGCCTTGGACAAAAGTAGCTCTGCTGCTACAGAGGAACAAGACGACATCGGCGATCTCCTGGACGGTACCAGCTCGGCCCAGCGTTGCTCTTGAAATGACTGACTCATAGAGATCAAGCTGCCTACTCAGCATCGGCGTCGCCGTGAGGCCAGGGCAAACACAATTGATCCTGATGTTGCTCGGCGAATACTACACCTTGACCCTTAGCATCCGCTGGAGGACTTTACGGAGAGGCACTTACGTCGATAGCATCACTCTTGGTGAGTGAGACCACCGCGGCTTTTGATGCACAGTATGCAGCTTTTGACACCGTTAATCTTCATCCGACTTCCAAAGAGTTCGTGGCTGTCCTACCTGCTTCCGGTCGCGACATCAGAGCCAATTGGCTGGCGATGTTAACAATGCTTCCCCGGTTTCCTGGACGACCGTCATGGGTTTCAAGAGGATCTTGCTTTAGCATTTTGGCAATCTCACTCCTCGACGACAACCAGCAACCTCGATAGTTCACGCTATTCACATGATCAAAACTTTCCGGAGTCGACACGGTGGACGATTTGTTATCTCCTTCCACACCTGCAGAGACACTCAGTACTGCGATGTGGCAGCGTGAAAAGGATAGAGTTCTCGGCGAGAGAGCATAGACGCACCGGCAGTGTTTACGGCATAATCCACCCGCCCAAAGGCAGAGACTGCCTGAGCTACCATACCTTCCACCTGCGTGGCGTCTCTGAGGTCCACAGAGACTTGCAGTACTTCAGTACCCTTGTTCACCCCTGAGATTGACCGAGCAGTCTCATCGAGACCGTCCACATTTCGGTCGCAGATAACAATCTTCATACATCCATCTTTGGCAAAAGCCACTGCAATGCCTTGTCCGATGCCTGTTCGTAGTTGTCAGCTGTGTCGATACCCCAACATGCCCGAGAGAGGCCGTACCGGAAGCTGCCCCCGTGATGAGTGCAACTCCGGGGAAATGCAGCGCCATATCGAATTTGGGTAATTTCGCTAGTTGGACAAATTCGACGACAGTCGCTGTATCCTTTGGTCGCGTCGCGGTCCTGCCACGGCGCCATGCGCATTTTCATGCTTGCGAGAGCTTCAGGGGCGCTCTTTTCTCGGCCACTGTCAACGGCCGAAAGCGGGTCGTCTGACTTTCAGATCTGCAGTCGCCTGTAATCTGGTGCTTTTAGCTTTATCTCGGGGGCCCCATTTTCGGCCGGTTGCTTGAGAAGCTTCATGCGTATGAACTCCTTTTCTGGCCCAGATACTGTCACCTGAGACGATTCATATCCGCTTATCAACGTGATCTATACTGAGCAGGAGTTTCGATGTCGATAGGGTTGCGCAAGCTCGCGAATGGGCGAACGAGAAAGGTACAAAACAATACGCAGGGACCGCCGTGAGAGGCGCGTCCTCAACAAGTTCCTCAACCATGTCACTCCTCACGAGCAAGATGGAACGCATTCAGGAAAAGGCCAGGACCTACTCGGCCTCAGTCAAGACGAGAGCCACGCAACCGTCCAGCTGGGCTCTCCCTCGTCATGAGAGCAGTGTCGCACCCCCTGGCGTATGGAGCAACCTTGGTGAGTGGTTCGTTTGATGGCAATTTTTGGCCGTTACTGATCCTTCTCTCAAGACTATGACCCTGTACCCGTTGAAAGACAAACTTGGACATCGACTACAGTTCTAACTTACTGGTTCTCTGACTTGGTGTCCATTGTCGGATGGTCCCAAGCATCTGCAATGTACGCCGTCGGGCTGAGTGCCGCGGATGCAACACTTGCTTGCATGGTTGCAGGGATTTGCATTTCCTTTCCCATCGGTCTGTCTATCAAGGTCAAAAGGATTTTGGGTGATGCTGATGTTTCAAAGTCCTGAATGGAAGACTGGGAGCTATGCTGCACGTCCCCTTTCCTATGTCGATCCGCGCCAGCTTCGGGACTTACCTGCAGTACTTCTGCGTCGTCTCGCGCGCCATATTGGCTCTCTTTTGGTTCGGTGTCCACAGTGTGTACGGTGGAGATTGCGTGACTGCAGTACGTTTCTAAAGGCCCTTTTGAGACCACGCAACTAACCTCACCGCATCTTTGCAGGTGGTGACGGCCATCTGGCCGAGCTACGCCAAACTACCGAACCACCTGCCCGCTTCCGCCGGCTTCACCACCAAACAAATGGTATCATACGTGATCTACCACTGTTTCCAGACGCCCTGTTTGTTCATCAGACCTCACAAGCTCAAATACCTCTTCCGAGTGAAGGTCGTGTTGCTGCCTCCAATGATCATCGCCACGGTGATATGGCTGGCCGTCAAGGCAGGAGGTGGCGACGACTTCTTCCATCGCCCTGCACAGATTCACGGTGCCGCACGAGCCTGGCAATGGTTGGCAGGGATGACCTCGGTCACAGGTAAGCTCAGGCATTTTCTTCCACAAGGTTGATCGGGCTCTGACTAAAGCACACAAGGTGGTTGTTCCACGCTGGCACTCAACAACTCCGACTGGTCGCGCTTTTCCAAGAAGCCCTCGAGTCAATTCTGGCAGTTCCTCGCCCTGCCGCTTTTCCTCACCACCGTGGGTCTCTGTGGCATCGTCGGAGCCAGCGCTTCCGAAAAGATCTGGGGTACTGCATTGTGGAATCCTCTTGACATTGTAGAGAAGTGGAACGACAATCCTGGCGGTCGAGCTGCGGCATTCTTCTCCGCCTCTTGTTGGCTACTGGCACAGGTTTCCATCAACCTGAGCACCAATTCGGTCGCTTTTGCAACTGGTACGCAGATATCAACAAGCGCTGTTAGCTCCGTCCACTGATCATTCCTCTTCTTCCAGACATTGGCACGCTGGCTCCCAAGTGGCTCAACATCCGCAGGGCGAGCTTCCTGGGATTCTTGATCGGTGGCTGGGCCCTGTGTCCATGGATCATCCTGAAATCCGCGCAGACTTTTCTGAATTTCATGTCGGCGTATTCCATCTTCATGGCACCCATCACCGGTGTTCTCTTGACGGACTTTTACCTCATCAAGAAGCAAAAGTACGACGTGCCGGCCCTGTATGACCCGAAAGGAATCTACTACTACCAGGTGAGCGATCCCAAGCCTTTGCATTGAAGCTGCCAGTACTGATGAACTGTCAGTACGGCTGCAACTGGAGAGCCTTGGCTGTGCTGCTGATCATTATCGTCCCGCTTCTGCCACCTATGGCCCATGTCGTCAACGCGAACAGCGTCTCCGTCCCTGCCGGAATGACTCATCTGTACGATTTCAACTGGCTTTACGGGTTCACATCTGGCTCGGTGCTGTACTATATCCTCAACAGAATATTCCCGTACAGACGCGGTCTGATCCCAGAAGCTGTCCTTGTAGAATCGTCAATCCACGGAAATGGGACCGTGGAGGGAATATCTACTCAGCAGTCGCACGACGACGTCGAGGACGAAGCCGCAGAGCCGTACGCGAATGCCAAACTTCAGTCAGAAGTCGCCGAGACCTTCGCCAAGGTTGCGTGAGCCAATGTTTCGGATAGGAGCCTCCTCTCAACACAGACGGGAAGGAGTCGTGAGGGCGACCATGCAACAGAAATCTAAGTTTGGTGGAGGGCTGACTGAGTATTTGTATTCCTTTACTCTTGTTGAGCGCGACAGAAGAAAGACATCAAGACTGTTTCATGGAATTCCTCATATCTGTCGACTTCTGGGCATACTTGTATCCGAATCGACGAACATGTATGTCTGCCACTGACTCATACGCATCAAGACAGCTGTGCAAGCTGAATTCCGATAATTGAGATTTCCAACATGTCGTTTCGTGTCATAACCGTCTGGGTGCCTGATTTCGCCCTTATGCGACTTTACTCGGCGGCGAATCTTGAACAGTTTGCAGAGTCAACGCATAACATCGATCGAACCAACTTTCGCTCGCGCATCCCATCAATCCGTGAATAATGTGTCCGCCACCTCGGCCTCGTCGACGCTTCCAGGTCTTCTTTTTGAGCCGGACCGCGGCGGTATACACCAGCTTGTCATCGCCCCGAGCGTCCAGCGTCTGTTTCTTGATCTCTTCGTTGACGCTGACCTTGTAGGCGCCAAAAAGCTGCTTTTTCTTGCCGTCGCCACGCAGATACACGTTGACTTGGGAACGCCACGAGCGCTTGCACTTGTACAGTCCATTCTGCATGTGCAGAATGGGCGACCACGACTTTCAATCTTGATGCAATTGGCTGGTGTGAGTGGCTGTGGTTGAGGGCTGAAGTCCAGATTCTTATGGGCACAGCGTACATGCATGAAGCAGCCACATCTGTGCAGCGAGCTCAGCTGTGTCCATTATCCTCCAGAAAAAGAGCTCTGGGTCGGTTGAGGAGCCCCGCATTGACGGTTCAGGGCACTTAACACGATAGACCAAGAAGTCCTGTGGGTGGGAATCTGAAGGAGGGTGAGCGGCTGTCTGAGTAGGCCTGTTCCAGTCCGAGCAAGAATGATCACTATTCTCCTTTTTTGGCGCTATTAGAGCATAGCGGTACTGCTTCGCAACAACTACAATACTTCTGATCTTCCACCACCCCTCTATTGCTGGGGTCAAGTTGTCAATACCCACAGTTCATGGCACCGCCACCTTCGGAAATGGACTCACATTCGACACTGACTCACCAATCCAGTCATCCGCTGTCGATGCTGGATTTCTGCTCCTGGAGTGAGAACGTACTCATGCATGCGGACCCACGATATTTGAAGCCATGGACGTTTTCACGGCTCTAACTCCTTGGGTACTCCTACAACGCTCTGAATCGGCATTCTTGTTGACCGCTTTTGTCACCCTGCGAGCGGTGTGTCGTATTCCTCGACGGCTATGATGGCCTGTGTAGCGGTACGACCACAATGGAGGTCATCTTGTAGCAGGGACGAACGTCCTCGCACATCGGCAAGGCAAGCCGAATATTATCCTGGCATCGAGGAGACAAATGAAGCAATCCTTGTATCCCTCAGACCCGACGAAGAAGAGAGTTCAAAGTCATGCGGCCCGACTTGCTGAGATGGAAGCGACCTACACTCCGCTCGATGGGTCCTAATCCCCTTCTTTATTCTGCCCATCCAGAAAATGATGGGCATGTCAGCTGGCTTCTCGGAGAGGGATTCCTCACCGCCTCACCCAGCGTTCAGCCAAGGTACATATTTGTGAGTTTGCGTCGCGGCATTGATGTCTCGGCTCCCCATGGTTGTCATCAACTCCAGTTCTGGCAATGCACTGGATCTTCCTCCTCCCATCAACCATAGAGAAATCTGGCCGTCGACCTATTCTACTCTGAGCCGGAGTTGGCCATGTCGTTCGTCTACCGTACACGTGTTCGATGTGTGCGAGCCCACCGGCACGGTGCTCGAGGATATGGATCTCTTTTTTTCCAACACGACACTTAACTGAGGAGTCGGCTCTGACTTCGAACCTCCGACTAAGCATAAACGAGCATGAGGACAAGGCGTGACGTGGACGCCGCGCCACAGGATGAGCTAGCTATCCGCAACTATTCTCGCTGGCCAGAGGAGAGCACAGCGACCGGCTAATTGGGATCGATATCCTCGCTAGGGAATTTTGCCATTAACGGTTGCGAAGACCGTGCTCGTACACAGAAGGAGAACTTCGGGCTCCCACCTATGAACATCATGTACTACTCGACCTGTGGCCAATGACAATTGTTGTTGTTATCGAGTGACAGCCGGAGTAAAGGCAACGCACGCAACGTGCACTAAAGAAGAGGCAGCACGTCGAGTGCTTCCGTCTCGGCCACCTCTTCCCAACAGCTTTGTACGGCCGTTTACAAACCCTGTGCAAGCGAATTGACACGACACAGCCAATGAATATCTACGGAGGGGAGGGGGATGGTTCAGGGGCGTTTTGACCTCCTTTTCCCTGAAAGCAACACGCACCACAGACCACCCACACTCTCTCCCTTCCGCGCTAGACTTCCCCTCCTATCATTCGTCCGTCGAGCCATCCATCGAACATGAGCCTTGACAACACGAGGTAGGCATAGACCATACCGTACCGAGCACACACGACGGAGACCACCACAACTATTGGAGTCACCCCCCTCCTTCCCCTGCCCCTGGAGAACCAATGGCCGCAGAATCCCTTATCACCCCGCGACGCCACATCATGCGCCCATCACGCCTGCTAAGAGAAAAGCTTGGTAACTCTTGACCAAACCTTGACCTTGAGCTTATCTCCCACGCGGGGAACTGACCAATGAAGATCGACTTGCTCGACAATAAATCCGGGGTAGAGCTACTATCGCGAACACAGCGGACAACATTCCAGCTTTTCAACACGTCCATTAAATCGCGCATACTAACACACCGAGGACAGAGTATTCACGGCTCGACACATGGCACAGTAAAGCAGTGTGTCCGACTCAACTCGGCCGCCATCTCTCCTATCCTACTCGTCGTAGGACCTACTCATACGAAATACGCCGTCCGTCTGACTGAGATGAAGTATGCCCAGCCCGTCGGGTCTGTTCAGCCTGTCTGTCCTAACCCGGGAGTCTCACGCCTGGATTAACCCGCGCAGTAGACGAACTTCGCATAGTAGTCACCTGGTTAATCTTACACAGATATTCGAATCCGGGAATCGGTCTGCGTTCTTTTGGATCATCAGTCGAGATTCACGTTCAGGTTCAGGTTCTGGTTCTGGTTCGATTTCCTCAATACCCCTGCCTGCCATTGCCATTGCCATTGCTGCCAATGAATTTGCCTTTCTGGTCTGAATGTCTGTAACGCTAAGCTTACACCACACTCGACCCAAGTACGAGGTTGTAAGTAGTAGGAAAGTAAGCGAGCGAGCGAGCGGGCAAGCAAGCAAGCATATGGATGGACGATCATCGAGGACAGAGATGGGAATCAGCATGAGAAATCAGCATGTTTTGAGCGGGATTCCTGTCCGCTTGTCTGCTTGGCTTTCTGACTATCCGTCTGACTGTCATATATTCCTTCCTTCCTTTTAGCCATGATCCATCACATCCAAATCCATTTCATGCGACTGTACGAGTAATGAAGATGAAGATGAATTTCGTATAGGGCGACAATTCCGTCTAGTTGAAGTATGTCGTAGTAGGAGCAGTGGTGGTAGGCATCAGCGCCGTCTATTGGCCCGAGGGGCTCGATGTGCGCTCGTATAGCCTTCCTTATCTTTGTGGCCTGCGGGCCAGTTAGAATAGAATAGTACGCACAGAGTACATCCATCGCCTGCAGGGTACTCATGCCTGTACTGCGTCAGTTATGTAGTGTTTGCCATCGGGTCCGTCGATCCGTCAATCCCAATCCCAATCCATCCATCTATCAATCAATCACGCTGCTGGTTTGTGCTATGCTGGGCTGTGCCGTCTCGCGCGGTTCAGGCTGAGATCATTGGTAATTTTCGAATGCCTGATCAGCATGCCACATGCGTGTGTGCGTGTGTGTAGGTGTGCGTGTGTACGTGTGTGTAGGTGTGTCTCCCCTGCATGCCATGCATGTTAGTGTGTTGGGGTGGGTGGTTGCTATTAAAGGAGGCCGTCTCTCGGGAAGTCAATTTGAACCATTTTATTCTGCTTCTGTTTCCAGTTCTGGCTCTGGCTCTGGCTCTGGGGCGGCTCCTGGTTCGTGAACTCTGAATCTGTATTTGACTTGTGAACTCGAGGGGTACAGCAACAGCACCCGCATCGTCTGTCCGCGTCTTGGGACATTATCCCAGAGCCGTCGCAAGATCTATGCAGCAGTACTGTACTGTACGGCACTCCCTGAAGCCCTTTTCTGCCTCTTGTGACCGCCCTTCGAGGACGTGAGGCCCTACACCGCGCGAGTGGGCGTGTATGTTCGAGCCGTGTGGTAACTCTGGTCGACCCTCCCCCTTCTCACCCCTCTATCAATCAACACCCACGACATTTCGATCTCGACAGCACAATGACGGCCCAGACTAAGGATAAAGCGAGCTACTACATCCATTTCGGGCGCGGCGGCGCAGGTACGGAACGCAATCGCTTTTTGTCTTCCCCCTTCCCCCTTCCCTTCGCCACGCCACGCCATGCCACACTTTCTTCTCCTTCACATGTCTATGTAGAAGCAAACCGTCTTACCGCTAACTATTGAGCGAAAGGCAACTTCATCAACGCATCGACGCGGGACACACGCCACCGCTGCTCGCTGGGAATTGCCGAGTCCCAGCCCACACCATACCCGCCCGCGCAGTTCAATCCTGGCAGACGCTATTCAACAGGCATAGGCGGGACGGGAAACATCTCGTTCGCAAGGAAAGTCGACGAGGCGAAAGACGCGGAGGCTGAAGACGAGGATATGGCGCGGCTGCTATATGATCGTTCGGCGCCGGGGATTGTCCTTGTCCAAGGCGGGTATCATACGGGAAGAGGTATGGTATTTCCCTCCCCTTTCCCCCCTTTCCCCCTATTCAGCTTCAGGATCGGCGACTTCGAACGACTGTTGGAGCTATTACTGTCAATGTATGATCGCGATGGGCTGACCGCATAATGGTTTTTTCTCCATCATAGGCGGCTTCGCGAACATATATCGGCCCACGGACGCTGAGGACCAGGAAGCACGGCTGAACAACGAGAACATGCGGAGACAAAGTCTCGCGAGCGTGGCGCGGCGGAGGGAGAGTATGGCCATGTCGGTGTCGACGACCTCTGTGCCTTCGAGTGCGTCGCGTAGTCGCAGGGGTAGTCTGGCGTCGATGCGCAATTTCGTCATGGGCATGGGCCGAAGGGCGTCTAGTAAGGTCTAATACTACTGGTGGGAGACGTGGGATGGAAACGCGTAATCCTCAAAGTGGACGTGTCGTGTGCTGATGTTCCATGGTTAGGGACGGTGTACGCAGAGAGGGTGGTCTAGCAGCAAATGTACCGCTAGATAAGCTCCGAGGCTTGAACGTGGAGTTCGTGATCTTGTTGTGGTTGAGATACCCTCTCTGGCTGGGAGATACATTAAACGCTTGTGCGTGTCGTTGTGGAGAGAGTGCCCGTCGTGATGGATGCTATCACAGAGTGTCCGTCGAGATGGATGTTGTCAAAGAGTGGCCGCCGTGATCGATGTCGTCAGTTAGTAGGTGCCGGTTGACATCAAACAAGAGCCAGTCGTGCTACCCAACCGACATCGGTTCTTCCACAACCCTTCTAGTATTGAAGACTAAGCACCCCTTGTTGCTTTGTGCTCGGTGTTGCTCATTTTCTGAAGCCAAAAGGAACCGTCCGACTCGATTCGTGTGTGAGCGCCCATGCTGAGCGAGCGGCACTTTGCTGAGTAAAACCTAGAGCTCGCAAGGGCCTTCTGGATGTATTTCGAGTCCAGACTTCCGCAGTTCTGGCGATGAGCGCCCGATTGCAGACGCTCAACCGAAGTTTTCGTGGTCTCCGGCTTGGTACGAGTACAGGGATCTATGGAGAACTTTGTTGCATTGGACTCCGCATTGTGGTGATGCTGAGGCCTTGATCCAGCATCGTGACTGCGCATGGGCTAATTGTGAGCAGATCTCTATTTTCGGTATATCGTATCTGTCCGCATCTGCTACCGCATGAGGCAACCTCTCCCTCGTCTCCTCGCGTTCTCGTGCATTGCCACGGCCATTTGGGCGAGGCTATTCCATCATTTGATTAGAGCTCATATTTCGCCCGCGTCTCCCTGAGACTGCTATGGTCCGGTTGCGATGGAAGCGTTTCGACATGCTCAAGTCTTGCAATTTCCAGATCGAGGTCCAGATCTCGAGCATCGGCCCGGCTTCGGGTACTTGACCTTTTCGGCTGCGACGTCCTTGTCACGTCGGTGTTGAGTTTGGTCAAGTCCACAAATTCTGAGATATTGGGTTCGCCGTTCAGAGCGGACGAATTGCGCTTCTCATTCCTAGTGACTGGAAGTGAGGCTTTCCTCCTTCCTCCAACGAAATGGACCAGTTTTCCGAGGATGGCGAATTCTAACTTTAGCTTGATCGAGTAGAAGGTTGGTTTGGTGATCGTTTCGAGGATGTACAGAGAAGCACATTCGAGACCCAGGAGACCCAAGTCCATGGCAATGATCAATATGTTGATGGCCATGAGCTGATACATCAGTCTCTTCGTACTTTCTTGAACTGAAGTGCGGAGGATGCGGATGGTCTCGGCGATGTAGATCGACGACAGGATGACCTCTTGTAGAAAGAAGCCACACATCTGTACCTTCTCCATCACGTTGTATCCACTCACATAGGCCTGTGGATGGCTCTTGGTGTTTGAGCCGATGGTAAGGACGGTTGTGGGTATGTGGAGGATAATAGCATCGACAATGATCATCCACTTGGTGTATTGGAGAATCCTATCGCCTTTCTCCCCGGTGACAATGAGGTGGAGGCGCGACCAGAGCACGATTGCCTGTCCTGTCACCATGGGATACCACCCGATAGAAAGCAGGAAGACAGAAAACCATCGTGCTCCACCGGTAAGAATAGAGAAGTATTTGAAGAGGAACCCGACGGAGTAGGGAATAATGCCCCAGCCGGAGATGACCAAGCTCCAGAAATATAAGCCCTTGAACTTGGCAAATGTGCCGAAAATGAGAACTTGCAGTTCGACCACATTGTACAGCGCGAGGCCGAGGAAGAAGGCAATCAGAACCTTGATGGTCAAGCTATCGCCATCGTAGCCACCTTCGATTCCCTCGCCCGCCGACGAGAATGAGCTGGACGATGCTGTGGAGTTGGATGGCATCCTTGGTCAAGATCTCCCATGCGACGCAATCTGCCCCCAGCGTCGACTGGTATCGGCGCATTGGCGAAGGAGGCGAAAATGGTGTCAACTGAGATCGGTCTCAACAGCGCCGTCTGTAGACGATCAAATCGACGTCCACGGCGTCGCAGGAGGTCTGGGGGGTTTCCGCCTCGCATGCTGACGAAAGAAGAGACGGCGAAAAGTGCTTAGGGAGATCTTAATCACTGTGTCGATCTTTCTCAACCCCGCGAAATCCTCGCGTGAAAAAAGGTTGGGTTGCGACGGTGAGTGTGCGTTCACGGGCGCTCCTTCCCTGCTTGGGGAGTAGTGCTTCTCCATCCCGAGCCCGCTTAACCGAACGAGCCTCTGGCGGCAAATGATGCGCCTGCAGCCGTACGTCATGCACCTAATCATGCCGTCCCGTCTTCTTCCCCAGAGTCTGGGCGGCGAACGAGGCATGCTGACCCGACTTGTAGCTGTTCGTTGCTTGGGCGGGCATCATGCCGAATCGACTTGACGAGCCCACAGACCCGGTACTGAGCGAGGAATTGGCCAAAATAAGGGGAGGGAGGAATTGATGACCAGAAAGATGCTACAGAGTTGTATATTGTCCCTAAGCTGCTCAACAGAATCGATCGAAAGCGTAAGCAGGTCTCACTTGGGATTTTTCTTCTAGATGTCTCCATGTTCATTCAATTCTCACGATCTGAAAGCCGTCAATTCCATGTTCCTGTTACTGGCAATGCAGTTGAACCCCGGGGAGTGACGTTCCAAGACGTGGTCAAAGGGACAGTTATGAGACTCGCCCCGCGCAGTCGTCTTAATTACCAACACTGCTTGCCATGTAGGAGCGGTTCGGGACACTGTTACGAGAGTTGGGCAGGATATTGTCTCGACCTGACTCTTGGCGGTATATCACGCTCAGCATGAAGGCTGTGTGGGAGGTAGTGGATGCGTGTTCATCTGGTCCTTGCTGATAAAGAACTCTAGAGCTGCTTGCTCATGGCTACCGGGGCGCGGAGGCGCGACGGTGGGACTGCCTACCAGTGCCACTGGTGATACCGAGCCGGTCATCTGAGATCGGAGAGACTTCAGTTTGTGGCCAAGGCCTGACGAAGGATATAACTGGTGCCACCTATTTGATGGCAAGCCTGACGCTGAGCGGTTTATCAGGCTGCAATCTCGAATCCAGCTTGTCGTATGAGGAGACTCGTACTGGAAGTCAGAGAGACACCTGACAAGTGTAACAACCAAAGAAATGACTTGTTCAGCCATATCCAGCTCCGCTTGTGCTCTCCACATGCCGCTGACGGTTGCTTCTTCGCTGCGAATTCTGTGGCAAGGAATCATGGCTCAGCACCTCAAGCCAGTTACTCGCCATAACTGGATGTTGCCAAACATCTTCTCTTTCACCTTCATCCACCACTCCTACGAAGGAGCCTGGACTCGGACTCCTCCGTGTGTAGTAAGAGTAAGGTGGAAGACTCCCCCTTGTCGAAATCATTTCCAGCCCCAGACTTTCCCTCCGGCTTGTCCTCATTGTTTCACCAGTCTGTGCCGCCGTGAGGTCGGTCAGGCGTGTTGAGGGAATCGAGATGACCGAGGAACGTGGGGACGGCGGAGGAGGGGTGCCATTGTCAGCTTCCACGGTCAATTGGAGGCTTATGGGCTGCTTCTCGTCTGTAATGAGAGTGGACTGTCGGACAGTGTCTTCGTACGCTGGAGGGTTTTCTTCGAGTGGATAGTCCCAGCGCTGTGGAAGGTGACGAGTGCTTGCCGTGCTTGTATGATTCGTGACGGAGATGATGCGGGCATGACGAGTTTCCGCTTCCAGCTTGCTTGGCCTGTCGCTGGAGGAGCAGCAAAGTGATGAAATGAACGCCATTGGTGCTGATTTTATTGATACGTACGTTGGCCAGGCATTAGAGGCGACAGCTTCCAGCACTAAGGTAGAACAACCAGGACTGTAGGATGATTGCTTGAAGACGAGGGTTTAAGACCAGGCTGCCTGCCAAGCCACAAAACCGCCTGCCTGGCTCAGCCTCTGGGAACGTCCGGCAGAGATGGAAGCTAATGATGGATTCAATCGACGGCGAGATAGGTTTGAGAAAATCTCTTGCCACGCCTTGAGCCGTTCTTCATTCCAGGTTCTGCAAAATACATTCCTTTTTCACTGATGTGTTAAAAGCCGCCCAATCTACAATTCTGCGCACTTCCAATATTCACTGCCATATCGACACCTTAGGGTTCTTTCTTCCTCTGTTAAGGGTATCCTGCCGGTCTCCGCTTTGATCAAACTGTTTGTGGAAGCGCTCATCAGGACGAGGACCCCTATATTGTACCCGGCTATAGATGCAGGTAGCGTCAAGTCTCTGTAGACCACACGCACCTAGAGAGTGGAGCGCGGGAAAGACAGAGAGAGAACCGCAAATCTGTGTGAATCTGCTGCTTTCATGCCAACAGTCTCACACCGAGCACATATCGCTGAATCGCCATGGACGTGGTTGAGATTGTACGCACTCTCCAGCAGTGCTTTTGCTTGCAAAGCATTTTCACTCATATCCGTGCCCGTGCTTCTGATTCAACTGGGTCTTGTTCTGATGATGTGTGCATGAACTCGCGATCCCCTCTTCGACAAATTGTAGAGTGGCGACCATGACCCCGATAGGTGCAAAATCCTGGATGGACCTCTGCATCCAAGCCCGTCGTTGTAGGTCACTGACCACAAGAGCCCTCCGCCCAGCAGATCGATGCAGAGCATCATCTGCCACGGTACCCAGCACAACCCTTCTGCAGGAAGAGAATATCCTGTACCTGTGCTTGGCTCGTGTTGATTGGGTGCTCATCACGGTCTTTACCATCGAAAACGTGATGCAGAGCTCTTGAGTGGAGTGTGATGGGTCGTTTGTCACGGATATGTCGATTGCGCTGTCTAAAATGCGCTTCTCAGAGTACCGGGAATGTCAGCCCAACATGTTCAACGCTGGTTAGCTCGCAGTAGGTTTACTGGTACTGTAGTTGGTCATGGGAGTCATCCGAGCAGATTTTCTGGGCGAGCACCGCCATGGCGTTGGTAGTAAACGAGCCCTCGGAAGTGTCGCCTTTCACAGATCTTTCTGTAACGCCTCCTCCAAAGGCTTCAACCCATCAATCATACCCTCGAGCTTCTCATCCATCTTCTTGAGTTCGTCCTTCTTCCTCGTGTTCTCCTTGACCAACGCCTCTTTGGTTTTGACCAACTCCAGCCTCTCCTGCTCCATCTTCTCTCGCTCCTGCTTTTCGTGCTCGATCCTCAGTGGCATCAGCTCCTGCTCCGACGATTCAGCCTGATCGGGAAACATGGCCAGATACTCATCCAGCGGTCGTAATGGTAGATGTGTGTAGGCATGATCATAACCTTCGCAAGCGCCAATTTCACCCATCAGATGTCTCTGCTCGTAATACAGATTCTGGAGTTGTAGGAGTAACCGGTCAACCTCTTGCCTCGCTTCTGCCGTCTCTTGTTTGGTCGCTCGTGCTCCAAAGGCTGCCTGCCGTTGCTGACCTCGCAATTTCGCCAGATATGCGTTCAGGATCTTCTGCTGTTGCGCGAGTTCAAGCTTCTGGTCGGGTGAGGGAGTTGTGGCTGTCGCATGTTCTTCGAGCCATGAGAGGACGGAAAGGGTCTTTGCTAAGGTCGCCTGCGACGTCTGTAGCAAGGGTTGTAGGCTCGGGTCTCTGATCTGTTCCCCGACCGCCATGTTCGCGCCTCTCGTTATCGAAAACAGTGTCCAGGCCTGTCTGCGAGAGCTGGGTGAGTATGGAAGGAAGTTGGGGCGTGGTGCCCGTGGATCGCGCGGTGTATGTTCAGCCAATCGGAGTGGATTCCAACGTTGAAATATTTCTGAGGACGGTCACAATTCATTTCTCTCAAGCCTTCAAAACATGGCGCCAGACAGGGGTCTCGAGGAAGCAGTTGCTTCACTGCACCTAGCATCGCAAGACGACGCCAGTAAAGACGTTACTGACTTGAGCAATCCTCAACCGAATCCAGAGACGATTCCGCCTCACCTCTCGCACGACCCCGCAACCAACGCAAAGCAGACAGACCCCTTCCAATTTGGACAGCGCTACTTGTCGGAGCAGGACGATGTCTTCAAGTATAACGCCTGGGACCATGTAGTCCCCGACGCTGCTCACTATGAATTCTGCGAGGCACAATATGCCGCGCAACGTGAAGCTCCCGTCTCTGACTTTGACCGAGCGCGCTTCAACGAGAACCCAGAAAAATGGTGGGATTTATTCTACAAGCAGAAAACGAGTACATTCTTCAAGGATAGAAAATGGCTGGTCCAGGAATTTCCAATACTCAAACAAGCCACAGGGCAAGACGCTGGGAAGCAAGTCATCCTCGAAGTAGGCGCTGGAGCAGGGAACACTGCGTTTCCTATCCTGAGGATGAATGAGAACCCGCGGTTGAAGCTTTTCGCTGTCGACTTCAGCAAGAAAGCTGTCGAGACGATGAGGAATTCAAAAGATTACGCAGACTCTAACGGGATCATGGCCGCCGAGACCTGGGATGTTGCTGGGGAGTCGCTACCGGCCGGCGTCGAGGAAGGCAGCGTCGACATTGTAATAATGATATTTGTTTTCTCGGCACTCAATCCGAAACAGTGGCAGCAAGCAGTGACAAACATCCAACGAGTTCTCAAGCCCGGAGGCGAAGTGTTATTCAGAGATTACGGGAGAGGAGATCTTGCACAGGTTCGCTTTAAAGCCGGAAGGTGGATGGAGGACAACTTCTATGTTCGTGGAGATGGCACCAGAGTCTACTTCTTCGAGAAAGAGGAGCTCGAGGGGATCTGGGCAAGCGGATTCGAGGTCCTGAACCTGGACGTGGATCGACGGCTGATCGTCAATCGGCAGCGGCGCATCAAGATGTACCGTTGCTGGATTCAAGGGCGGTTCCGGAAGAAGGCATGCTCGGACCAAGATGGGGCGATCTAGAGCGGCGCCCTCTCTGTCTATGAGGGACACCTCAGAGCAACTTGTAGCGCAAGATCATGATGATTGGGCCAATCCGGAACACCGATGAGCAGCATGCGTGAGGAAATATGACCGGACGTGGATAGGTAAAGAATCGAGCACATGCCAGCAAACCCAAGTGTTGGGCATCTCTAAGTCAGCCAGTATGCTTGCAGGAACACAGCGAATGCTGTAGAACGCCCGCCAATTGGACTCGACGAGCCTCGCATGTGAAGATATGCTGCATGAGAGCTTGAGAGTCAGAAGCAGCCGCTATGTCTGACACGGGTCATTTGAATCAGATGGTCACGTGCCTCGCAGTCCGGCCGCACTGAGATTGGCCCCTGAACTCTGGCCCACAGCAGCCTACAGCCGCCTCGGCCTTACACGGCCACCTGATTTGCTCCCTAATCTAATGACGCTGACACCGTCATCATCCAGCCCCTTTCGACATTTCAGTCGTCGACCATCATTCACGAATTGCCACTCGCTTCCCTTCTGTTTCCCCCACCCAACGACTGACATTGCATATCTACTTCATGTAAATATACCTCGTAGTGTATATTCTTCACTCTTCACGTCTGTCCCTACTGCTTTTCTCCTTTCCCAGGCCGGATTTCTCCTGCCAGAACAAGTCCGTCATCTCGACACGTACGCGACACGCTCACTGCGCCACTGACATAGACAAGCTCCCGCCGCCCGCCGAACGAACGCCGCTTACCCAACTATTGATCCTTGTGATCGAACGCCGAACGCTCGTTTCTCCTTCACTTCAGTCGTCGTCCGAAGAGCCTACAAGCTGCCGCATGGTTATTACGATCCAGCCCGACAAAATGCCGTGCGCAACGCAGACAGTTAGCTTCGAGGCTACGTCCACCAGTCGCGAGTCCAGCCCGTCCGGTTTTGACGAACGGACAAGCCTTTTACGTCGAGGCAGACGACATTCCTACAATGCGATCCCTCACCGGCGACAATCGAGTATCTGCAGCGCCGATGCCGTCTTTGTCCGCGTAGATCTCTTCCTCACCGAGCTACGGAACAGGCTGGACAGGTTAGAAAAATACCGGCAAGAGAGTCTCACAAATTTCGATGCCCAGTTGGAGCATGCTTACCAGGCGCTGAGAGACGTACGGGATTCCTGTGCGCCCTCAATTTCTGGAGAGCTGTTATGGGGTGCGGCGAGGCAGCGCGCCCTGATATTGGTGGACACCCTTGAAACCCGATACAACGACATCATGCCATCTCGCGAAGGGTTTGAACAGAAGGCGCAAGAAGGCATGCGATTGATGGAGTCGTATCTTGCCGAATTGGAGTCCCGGATGCACGAGAGGAAGAATCAACTGCTCGAGACTGGGTGGAAGAAGGTCGACGATTCACTGAACGCCACAAGGGAGATGTTCGAGGACGGCCTCGACAAAGCCTTGCGCGCAAAAGATCTTCTTGCGGAGTCGGTCTCGCATGCCCTGACACGTGCTGCCGAGACAAGGCTCATCCACTACGAAGATCTGCCTGTCCCATGGAGGAACAATCCACATATCCTCAAAGGCTACCGCTTCCACAAGACACCGGTCGAATGCCTTGGCTCAATCTTCCACGCTCACAATGAGATGGTCAACATTTGGTCACACGGCATTGGCCTTGTTGTTGTGCTTGCTGTGGCATTTTATTTCTACCCCTCGTCAGCAGCATTTCCTCTCTCCAGCAAGATGGATGTTCTGGTTGCTGCTTGTTTCTTCGCTGCAGCTTGCAAGTGCCTGATTTGCTCTACGATGTGGCATACCATGAACAGTATTTCAGACAAGTGCCTGTATGATCGATTCGCGTGCGTCGACTATACTGGCATTTCGCTTCTGGTGGCGGCGAGCATCCTCAGCACGGAATGGACGGCCTTTTATTGCGAACCCGTGTCCAGGACGATATACATGACCTTAACAACGGTGCTTGGACTTGCTGGAGCCATCCTTCCCTGGCGAGAGAGCTTTAATCGAGCGGACATGGCTTGGTTCCGAGTGACATTTTTTGTTACCCTGGCTGTGACCGGCTTTGCTCCTGTGCTCCAGCTCAATTATACACGAGGGCCGGAGTGGACCTTTTACTTCTATGCGCCGATCACAAAAAGCATGATGGTCTACTTTACAGGTGCGCTCATTTATGCCAGCCAAGTTCCGGAGAAGTGGTGGCCTGGGTCGTTCGACTACATCGGGTGCAGCCACAATATCTGGCACGTGGCCGTTGTCTTCGGCATTATCTTTCACTACACCGCAATGCAGGAGTTCTTCCAAGGGGCATTCAAGAGGGCAAGCGACGGTTGTTGTTTGGGGTGATTGACCTAGCAGACTCCTCTGAAGCGGATGAGCCACAGTTTTACGTGGGGGGGCCCTTGATGGCGTTGGGTCTCACCTGCTTTTGCATATCTGCAGGAAGGGGCCGCGGTGGTTTTACGAATGCATATATAGAGGCGCAGCTGCGTCAACGTATTGCACAGGTCAAGTGTTCTAGTTTGGTGGAGGCAGAAGCGCCACCTCAATGAATCATGACGATGCCCTGTAAGGTTAGTCGTGGCAGGGACGGGATCCAGAACTCGGTTGGTCAACAAGCGACACTCTGCCAGCCGAATACGATGATTTCCTTTTTGAGAAACAAACCCTACGCCGCATATCCTTCTTCGTATCAACATCGAGATACGAGACTTGAGCTGAAGAGAAGGTGGCTGCCTGCCTAGTGTTCAAAAAGGCAAATTTCGTATTGGCCTCATCCTCATTTCTCCCACTTTTTCACCATCTTTGATGCAGAGGAGCGTGCGATCGTCGTCGAAACGCTTCAGACCAGCCTGGATAATCACGCGGATTCCTTTGGCAAACCTAGGGCAGCACGCCGGCACAAGGCAGCGAATCAGAATGAAATCAGTTTTCAGAGTTCCCCTTTCGTCGACGTGTCAAGCATCCAAAAGCAAATCCACACAAGAAAAAGTCGCATTTCACACAAGGAGGCCGCATAAGAAAAGTCGGACCGGATGCAGGTCCTGCAAACAGCGACGCATCAAGGTTTGTGTTTCAACTTGTTCATGCAGGGCTCGGGTTGATTGATCTGTTCCCTTTAGTGCGATGAGAATAGGAAAGGTGGCTGCTTCAAGTGCCAAAACCATGGGATTGATTGTGACTACGTGAGAGAGTGGCAATCAGATGGAAGGAACAGTGCCATTCTGCCCAAAGCGATTGCTCGTCACCGTTTAGCGCAAGACGTCGAAACGACCTACTTGATCGAGAGCACCGGCAGCAGCACACAGGCAAGCGCAAGATCTTCAAATCTGCTCAATCCGACACGCAGCTTACCTTTCCCTTTCCCACTGGAAGTTCCGGACAAGATGACGCCGATTATGCAAACATTCAATCACTTTGGTACGGTCACGGCCTGCTCTATGGGATCTGATATTGGGCAAGCGATCTCTCGGGGTCCTGCCATGGAGATTGCTCTTGAAAAGCCTTACCTGATGCACGCAATCAATGGGGTATCTGCTGCTCACCTCTGTCACCTTCTTCCTGCTGCTCAGCATCCAGTTCAACATGGTCAAAGCCGGCTGGCCGCGACTTATCATTGGCACAAGGCATTGCAGCTGTTCCGAGACGAGCTGTCCAACGGCGCCAACAAAAAGAATATGGATGGCTTAATATCTGCCGTCATGCTGATCTGCGTGCATCAGTTCATGCTCAATGAGCCTTTGCCTGATCCCAGCACAAGCTTCATATACGCACCGCGAGAATCGCGGCGCGAATGTCTCGCATGGTTGACCATCCAGCACGGCTTCATGGCGATGCGAGCCCAGTTGGGGGAGGTTATCTGGGATTCCATATGGAACCCAGTGTTCCAGGATTCGGAAATATCTCAACTGGCCCCAGACTACATGACTGCAAAAGCTGGTGACGAGACACATGGTTTGTTTCTGGAAATTTGCGAGGCGACAGAAGGATCTTCACGCAGAACAAACCCATACTACGAAGCACTGCAACACCTCCTTTATTTTCGGCGATTAAAACCCAGCTCGACCACGTTCAATAAGTTGATTACATTTGTTGCCGTCATCGAAAACGAGTTTCTTCATCTGTTGCTGGACAGAGACACACGAGCGTTACTGATTCTGGCGCATTGGCTGGCGATGATGGGCGAGCTGGGACAGTGGTGGATGAGCGTGAGATGTAAGAGTGAGTGCACTGCTATCACGATGTTTCTGATGCATGACCGGGATGAGAGGATCAGGGAGTTGTTGAGGTATCCAGCGAGGACTCTGGGAATAGTGCTGATGAGGGAGGGGTGAAGGCTTATGATAAGTACCTAGGTATCCTCGTACTCCGTAGCGTCCTCGAAACCCAGATCCCGCAGTACGTCTTGTTTCCGCTCCGCCTGTTGTGTAGGTCCTGATTAGGCACCAGCGGGCATGCCCGAGCTACCGGAAGGCGTCTCCGCTTAGGGGCGCCCAGGCGACCAAACTCTGCCAGTTTAGGCATCGTGCAGGGCGTCAAGGACCGGTAAGGACCTAGCGCATCACATGACTCCGAGTCTTCGCTGGCAGTCTGAACTGCGCCTTTCTGATTCAACGCCCTGTTTGTACTCATCCAGCTAATTCACGTATATCGGGCAACCAGCTACGGCTTCTTGACAGCGGCATAGCTGATGGACCCCAAGGCTGTCCTTTCCTCACCGCCGACTTCATCTTGTCACCGGCCTCGTTGAAAGCGAAATATGTGTTCGGAGATACCGACACCTTCGACCTCCGGCCTGTCGATTCCTTTACAAATCCACCCAATATGGCCACAACACCAGATCCCACACCGGTATTGCTGCCGGAACCAGTGCCGACGAGGACAATCCCATCTCCATTCGAACTCTTGATCACTTGCAACCTGCCCATTCTCCGATCACTCCTCGCTCAAGTTCCGACTGAGACCATCTTCCGCCTGTACCAGACCTCACCCTACCTCCGAGACTTCTTTGCACGATCTCCTACCTCGTGGCGGTATATTTCATGGCGTCTATATCAACCGCCAACTACCACGGCTATCACAGCCAATGTCGCTAATGCACGGGGTCAATCCAGCAATACCAACGGGGCCAATGGGCAGAGACAGTCCAGCAACTATGCCCTGGACCAGATCATCCTGACGGTTATAAACCCTTTCAGCACGAGGCTTGCTAGTCTGGAATTGGACAACACCGCCGTGAGTGGGACGACCTTGACATCAACCGTTCTCATCTTGAGGAGAGAGACACTTCTACACGTCTCGGTCCGGGGTTGCAAGAATGTCTCCTTGAAATACCACATCAACCCATGGCTATTGATGCATGCCTTGGCCCGAGACACGCCGGACTCGAAAGGTCCTCCCCAAGGCTTCGAGACACTGGCTTTGAAGAGTCTTTACACCTACAGATGTCGACACCACCGAAGGAGACCCTATCTCCCGAGCAGCCTGGCACGCAAAGAGAGCGACAGTGAACCCACGCATGAACTGGTGTCAACGTGCCATAAACTCGGTATTTGGACGGATACTGCCTGGTGCACTAGTCCCGGGGCACGATGTTATCGCCGACGAGGCTATGTGAAGATGCGCACGCCGCAGGATCCCAGAGAGGTGTGGGTGGTCTACGACCGCCTATGGAGGAGTCGGAATTGGCTTGGACCCGTCGAAAACCCCGAGAATTTCAGTTCGGCGAGCAAGAAGCGGAAGCGAGATTGCAGAAGCTGGGAGTTCGATGAGGAAGGTATGAATGGTGAGCCCATTGGAACAGGTCCCGAGGCGAAATTCACACCCGCGCATCTACGAGCGTCGCATCGGAAGTTCGTCGAGAACATCACTTGCCAGAATTGTGACGCCCAAATCTTGGAAAGATGTGAGCAATGTTCAGTCATGATGCATTGTTCAGGATGTAGAAAGACTCTATGTGCCAGCTGTGCCTTCGACCGGCCTTATTTGCGGAACAGGAATGCTTCCGAGGAAGAAAGGAACAAGTTCTGGTGGGCCCCTGGCTGTGCTGTGTCGCCCTGTTCCATGCAAGATCAAGACCTGCCTCCTCTTGGAGCCCTCCACGTGAATCAGCTTGCCAACATCAACAGTCTGCCCAATCCCAAATTCAAATGGTGCTGCACAGAACCGCTTTTCTCCGGCGGCGGTGGAATCACTTACAGCAACAACGCAGCTCGAGACGTTGACCGCATCAGAGCGGCGCCGCTTCCGCGTGGTCAAGGATGGGAGGATCCTGAGTTCAATCCTGACCGACCGGCTGAACCAGAAAACTTTCTACCCCAACCAGGCCCTGGTGGTCGATGGCAGTCCATCGATGGCTTGTTCCAGATGGCAGCAACTCTAAGTACAGAAGACCATCCTTCCATCTCAATGCCCAGAGTCCTGTGCGATGATTGTCACAGTGCGGAACACTGGAAAATCAAATGCAAGGCTTGCGACACTGCCATCTGTCTCAAGCATGACATTGGAGATCGTGTAAAAGCCAGGATCTGTGGTTACAAAGACCTCGTGCTCGAAAAGCAGGAATACATGTCGAAGCAGAAGTTACTTGCTGCCGTGATGAAACAACGAAAGGGAAAGCAGACTGCGCGAGAACAAGATATTATGGCAACAGAGAGCACAGTTAGCACTCCAAGGGCTGCGCGAGCCGCCACGATGCCTGTGTCGACCTTCCCTCCAGTGACTGTTTCTGAAGCGGTGGCAGAGACTCCGGAGCCCCTCCGTCTTGCTGAGGCCAGAATCGCAGCGAGGGTCCTACGGACACCCTTGGCAGAGATTGATCGGCCTCTACGGCCACTATCACCAGCTTCCAACAGTACCGGTCCCCTCTCTCGATCAACATCTCCCGCACCATCGGCCCACTCCATTCCACCAACACCTGAGCCGAACTCGGTACCGCGACGACCTCTGCGTCCTGACATCCCCTCTGGACCCAAGTGGCGAGGCTGTCAAGCATTCCTCTGTCCAGCGACCCGATCTGCTGCAGGCGATCACAGAAGGCGTTGTCCAGCCCCTCTCAATCAATGTGCCGGATGCAAGGTTCATATTTGCAACGATTGCACCCACTCCCTGGAGCCACCGTGTCCTTGCAAAGGGTGCCAACAGCCACCAGCAGACGAAGAGAACAGCATGACCACCATGCCGGCCACCACACCAGCGCCTGGCGAACCCTTGTTCTTTTGCCCTAATTGCCGCTGGGATAGGATGATCTCTGGGAAATGCAAACGAAAGTCTGAAGCATTTCTGAAGGCTCGGTCGCAGTCGATCAAAAGATTCAAGAAGAGAAAGGACAAGATGCGGAAACCAGTCGAGGAGAGAAGAAGGAGTCGGGGAGCTGCCGGAAATCTTTCGGCTACGGAACAGGCAATTGAGGGCTTGGTTGAATTCTTCACAAGTCTAAACACGCAGTATCCTGCTACGATGGGACAGCAACAAGGAGAGGCGAGCAGTCCGTCACGATCGGAGTCTGCGTCACAGTCAGACGTAGTGAGCAATAACCCGGACGAGATCCGAGAACTAGAAGATATGGGCGCCTTAGCCCGGGACTTGATCCGGCGCATTCAGCGCTTGAGGGATCAATTCCGCCCCGGGTCTCTCGCTGCCCAGGCACTACCGGATATTCGCGTCGATGATGGAGTTCAGGCAGCTGCACGGCTAATGGCAGGTAACGCGGCCCAAAGGCTGGCACATGAGGCTCTGGCAATTCAAATGGCTTCGGATATCGTCGGTCCTCATCACACCATCTACCTCCCTCCCAGTCCAGCGCCGCATGGAATGGCCAATGCAACCGCTCCGCCATTCATCCCGGGACAAAACTACGATCCCAGGCAACCGGGTACGCCAGATGAACCGGATCTGGCTCCAGATTTCGAAGAGTTAGACGATGAAGATGATGCGCAATTTGAAGACGGAGGAACAAACACGGAATGATATGTGTGGTTTATTGGGCTTAGGCCGTGGGGATCTGAGGTGGAAAAGTATTTCACGGAAGCTGTTAACAGCATGGAAGCAAGCGAGGGTGAGATCTTAATACGTACAACACGGCTTTTACCGAATGAAGAACGAACTGCGACTTTGAGCTCTAATGATTGAACGGCGAGTGTGTGATGATCGTTGATAAATCTAGACTTCGGTCTCGTGAAAGGGGATTCATCGCGACTGCTATGCACGGTCAGACTCGTGTGGTGGTGACATCGAACCCAAGCTGACGTTGGCTCGCCCTGCGATTACAAGGAGTTTTAAATGTAATACAATGAACGGTTGGGGTTATTGAACCGGCCTCCGTCCCTTCACGAAGTACCACTGTTGGTAGAGGTGGAGGCTTCGATCTACAAACTCCTCTTGGACCTCTGCCATTGCCGTCTCCGTGTCCTCGCGCGAGTGGTCCAAGATCTGGCGGTAGTAGGCGAGCATGAACGAGGGGACCGATTGGAGCATCTGGACGCGGTACAGCGCGCCAATCTCTTTGAGCTTGGGGTCTTTCGCCCAGGGTCCGATGGGGACCTGTTCATGGGGGACGACAGGTATTAGAAAAAAAGAGTGCGGATCTGGCGGCCGTAAGGGGGGTGTGGGTGTTCTCACCTTCTTCACGACTTCCTGCACGTCCTGGAACCCGGCGTCGATCATCCACTGTTTGTGGAGATGGGCCACTTCGAGAGGCTTGCCCGTCTTCTCGCTGGCCCGTTCGAGTTCGGCGACGGCGGCGACACAGGCCGTCGCACGCTCCAAGCCGCCGTCGTCGCTGAAGAAACGCACCGAGTGTTCTTGCATCTCCACCCAGCCTCCGGGCGCGAGATTGTTCCAGACCTGCTCGTAGAATCGCGGCCAGTCGCCGATGCCGCCGCACAGAGCACGGCCGTGGATGAAGTCGAACTTTTCGTTCTCCTCCCACGTCCACTCGGCCTCGGCGTCGTCGACGTAGAACTTCAGATTCGGCGGCACCCAGAGCGGCTGGATCGGGCTGAGGTCTGTGCCAAACACCAGCGTGCCGGGGAATCGGTCGGCCACATCGACGGCCCAGATCCCCGTTCCGGTGCCGACGTCCAGGATGCGATGCAGGTCGCTGGGGAGCGGCGCGGTGAAAAGCTCTCCACCAAGTAGCATCTTGCAGATGTGATGCAGCAGATCTAGTCGCTCTTGCTCCTGTTTGTCGTTCGGAAGATGGTAAGCACCCGCACGGTACGAGTGGTACGTGCGACCGTTTTCATAGCGGTAGTTGTACACTGAAGATCGGAGGCTTTCGCTGATGGACGACTGCTGGTCCTCGCCATAGCCGGAATCTGCGTCGAACTCGTCTCTCTGGGCGAATGTGTTAGCGAGTGTACCGATACTTGCACGGGCTAATAATGAATTTGTGCGCTTGCCGTGTCGCCATTATCCACCTGAAGATCGCCATCTCGCACAGACGATGGTCCTGGTCCATCCTGCGCGGTCGCCATTCTGATTTTATTCAGTCTCTGCACCCACGCAGCGCATACCACCTGAAAGCAGGAGAGTCTCCGGAGGTGGCAACTTGACAAGACTTCTCCGTCCGTAGCACTACATGTTGTGTGCTGTCTGCTGCATCTGCAAGGTGCCGGGGAGGAGCACTTCTGCAAGCTTATCAGTGCTAAGGACAGTGAGGGCTAGGGAGGCCCGTCCCTCGTGCACACAACCATGTGTCGACGTTCGTGGCCTCGGGCGTCTTCCTTCCACTGTGGCTAGCCGCGGATTGGGCACTAGCACGACTCCTAGGCACCTCTTAGCGCTCTTGGCGCCGCGGGGCAGCAAACCCGTCGGTGCCACCACGAGCACAGCCGAGACGGCGTGTCTCTCGACTGCGCCAGGTGGATGATGGGTACCGACTGTAGTACGAGGTACTAAATAATGCATTCGTGCACGTCCATCCCCACGACTGTTCGCCTCTCTCGCACATCTCGGGCAGCGTCAGTTCAACATGGCCGTTGCTGATGGTCTTGTCAATTCCATCCTCGCCGCCGCCGGGGCATACCTTCTCTACCTGCTCGGCCTGGTCGTCTACCGCTTGTACTTCCACCCGCTGGCGAAGTTCCCCGGCCCTAAATATGCAGCCATCAGCCACTGGCATGAAGCCTACTACGATGTTGTGCTGAAAGGGCAGTTCACGTTCAAGGTACAGGAACTACACAGACAATACGGTAGATAATCGCTCGATTTCCCCCCGATTCACGACTCACGATTCACACGTACATAATTACCCCAGTATCTTCTTCCTAATGCGCGTTGCGTAGGACCTATCGTGCGTATCGTCCCGGATGAGGTGCATATCCAGGACTCGGACTTCTACGAAACTCTGTACACCAAAGCTGGGCGCGTGGACAAGTATGACTGGATGGCTGGCCGGTTCGGGGACCACGATTCTGCGTTTGCGACCTCCTCGGACGAGCTCCATCGGATTAGACGGGGGGCGCTCAACCCGCTGTTCTCGCGACAACGCATTCTCGACCTTCAAGATGTCATTCAGGGGAAGATCGACATCCTGGTGGACCGGGTGCGGGAGTTCCAGGCCACAGGGAAGGTCATGCCCATCAACCGAGCGTTCTCGGCCCTCACTGAGGAAGTCATCCTGGAGTACTGCTTCAACCTGAGTTACGGGGCGCTACGACAACCCGAGTTCGAGAAGTCCCTCCACGATCCGATCATGGCGGCCAACGCGTTCAGCAATGTATCTCTCCAGTTCCCCTGGCTCCCGAAGATCCTGTTCAATCTCCCTCAGTGGCTCACCGTGAAAATGCAGCCCGAATATGCTCAGTTCTTCCGAATGCAAGGTGTATGTGAAATGATGTTGATTTGTGTCTAAGGGGACGCCGCCGCTGACCAACGATCAATGATTCAAATCGCAGGATTTCCGCAAGCAAATCGACGCCATGAAGTCCGGGCGAATGAAAGACGTGCTCGAGAAGTCGACCCACCGAACGGTCTTCCAGGAACTAATCGAAGGCAACCTGCCGCCTGCGGAGAAGAACTCGCTCCGCCTCCAGGGCGAGGCTTCGGTAGTAGTTGCCGCCGGTGTCGTAACTACGGGCTGGGCCCTCTCGACGGCAGCCTTCCACATCATCAACAATCCGTCCGTTTTCCAGAACCTGCGCACCGAGCTGGAGGCCGCGATTCCCGACCCCGACGCAAAACCAAGGTGGACCGAGCTTGAAAAGCTGCCCTACCTCGCCGGATGCGTGCGCGAGTGTGTGCGCATGTCCTACGGCGTCACGGCCCGAGAACCACGGCTCCTGTCCAAGCCACTTGAATACAAAGGCTGGGTCATCCCGGCCAGGACGCCCGTGAGCATGACCAACGTCGACGTGTGCGACGACGAGACCATCTTTCCTGACCCGAGGGTGTTCCGGCCCGAGAGATGGATCGGCAGTCAAAAGGCCCCGAACGGCCAGAGCCTGGAGAGATACTACGTCGGGTTTGGCAAGGGCACACGAAGCTGTCTCGGCATCAAGTAAGCGCGGTTTTTCACACTCGGCACACATCCTCTACTGTTTCATCGTACGAGTTGAGTTATATGGGCTCCTCTTGAGCCTTGGACTTGTTCGGCTGACTGCTGCCCGTCCGCTCATGGTTGGCTAACTATGTAACTAACCAACTATATATGCCCAGTCTCGCGCAGGCGGAGCTCCACATGACGCTCGCGGCTCTGTTTCGGAACTTCGACTTCCAGCTCTATCACACCGACGCCAGCGATCTGGAACTCGCGCATGATTTCTTCGCGCCAAGCCCAAGGCTCGACTCGAAGGGCGTGAGGATCAAGGTCAAGCCAGCGAGCCAGCCAGCATAGGATAGGATAGGATAGGAGAGGGTTAGGTCTGGGTGAAGGGGTTTTTATGCGCCCGTGGACCTTGGACTGCGGGCGGGTCGGCTTCTTCAAATTTCGTTGTGTTTCGACGGAACGAAGTAGCTCGTACTGGGACTGGGACTGGTACTGGTACTGGTACTGGCAATGGCACTCGAACTAGTCCTTAAGATGCCCTATATATATATTAATCGAGCCGGTGAAGTGATAGCAGTGATAGTAATGATATTAATGAGTGTATGTATGGTCATAGATGCAGATCAGAGGCGTACGAGGACTGATATAACTATCAGGCCGAATCATAACGTCTCAAACAATTTTTGCGCGGGATACATAGCTTGCGCGTCACGCTGGTTTCCCCAGAGAAGGAGAAGGAGAAGGAGAAGACACTGCTGGTATTGTAATATACATCTATCTCATCGTACGGATTATGTATGTCGTATTGAACTATACATTCATATCTACCGAGTACATCCATTTCAATATCTACATCACCATCGATATCGATACGGATACGGATACCCATGCTCCGTACTGCATACTGGTACGTATCTTGAACTTTTCCCCGAGCTTTTGACATCCGCTCAAGGCATTTCAAGGCAATGCAACCACCCTGACCCTAAAACTGTACTCCATCCGAAAAGAAGAAGAATATGGGATGTGGCCCTGGCAGAAGGAAGCTCGCATCACCGTTGCAGAGAGTACATACATAGCTGTATTCTCATCGTTATGCAGCATAGACCCCCAACTCCAAGATCAAGGCCGCTTTGCGTCTGGGGGCCAAAACGATATCCAAGACCCTCGATCTTGCCTGGGTTGCGGGACAAAATGTTCGTCCGCTTTGCCAAACGCCAACAGGACCTTCGGGTTCTCATCCAACCGCCCTGTGTTCATTGCAGAAGGCCATCTGAAGGGGATCCAAGTAAGTCCCAAGGTCATAGCATTATACAGCCGGTGAAAAGCCAACAGTGCTGTACGACTCGTCTTGCCAAACTGTAATTTCCAAGAGTCTTGCAAAAAAAAGTCGACCTTCGTGTGGCCCTTACTTCTTCCCGCGCTTGGGCACCTCCTCCGGGAGATACCTCGATGTCACATCATCGGCGAATAATGGCATGTCCCCTTTGCCGCCCATGTTCATGAACTCGGCCTGCTGCCTGTTTGCTGCCGGGTGCTCTTCTTTCGGGACCTCCTCGACATTCTTAGAGGCTTTGCCCGTCTTCTTGCCCCGCGGTGTACTCGTGGCATTCTTACCGGAAGGATTCTTTTCCCACACTTTCACATGAGCGGGCGAGCCAGGAATTTGCATGGGTTGACCTTGGATCGGCTGGCCGCCATTGAGCTCAACGACTTTGCTCACTTTGATGTCGTTGATGTTGGCTAGTAGTGTGCGTTCGCGCTGGACCTTCCGCTTCGAAAAGTCGAACGCACTCATTTGCCCGGTGAGGCCATCAAGTGAATCTGCAGGGTTGATATAGCCGGCATTTCGAGTCCAAGGATGCTCTAGACATTGATCAATGGTGATGCGTTTTTCGACGTCGACTGTTAACATGCGATCAATCAGGTCGAGGGCCGGGTCGCCTATGGAGTCCCAGTACGGTGAAGGGTAGTCGAAGCGACCCATCTTGATCTGTTGGGCAAGGGTGTAAGGGTTTTCTCGTGAGTATAACTCGTCCGAGAAGGGTGGGAAGCCACACAGACAGATGTACAAAACCACGCCGAGTGACCAGACATCTACTGCTTTGGTGTACTTTCGGTGTCGGGTGTTCTCCAGGATCTCTGGGGCGACATCTGACGCGTGGTTAACAAGTGCCTAGGCCACCGGAAGGTTACATATACTTACAACTCGGCGTTCCGCAGAGCGTCGTCGTGAAAGACTCCTCTCCGATAATCTTTGCCAACCCGAAATCTGCCAACTTGATGGACAAGTTCTTGTCGGTTAAGAGAATGTTTTCAGGCTTGATATCCCGGTGGACGATGTTGCGTTCATGCAGATACTTGGTCCCCTGGAATAGCTGTATGAAGACCTTCCGCGTCTCCGCTTCGGTCAGTTTCTGCTTGGTCACAATCAGGTTAAACAGTTCTCCTTCGGCAGCCAGCTCCAGAACCAGGTACACTCCGTCATGCTCGTCGAACGTCTCCTTCAGGCACAGAACATTGGGGTGGCTGACACTCATCAGGACGGCAATTTCTTGCTCGAGGCCTTCAGTCTGCGACTTCTGCGACTCTCCCATTCGCCTCTCGAACTTTTTGACCGCGAATTTGAATCCTGTCGATCTTTCCACGCAAAGGTAGACCGTTGCAAAATGACCCTTCCCCAGCTGCTGCAGGATCCTGTAGCGCGAATTGAACGCGCTCGAATCTCGATTTCTCGGATATCGGAAGACGAATCTCGCCTCGTCCAATATGGTGATTTCATCACCGTCCTCGAGCTCTCTTCGCTTGTTGCGGCCCAGCAATGCTTCATTGACAAAGGTGCCGTTGCTTGACAGATCTTCGAGAATCGCTATCATGTCCCCGTTGCGCGACTCGTTGAAAATCAAGCAGTGTCGATTCGATACCGTCGGGATATCAAGGACCATGTCACACTCGGGGTGTCTCCCAATCAGATATCCACCAGCGGGGAATCCCTTGTCGTTTTTCTCCTCCTCATACTCTTTCTCCGCTTCGAGCAGCTCCTTCTTGCCTCGCTTCTTGCTCTTCACAGTCTGCCTCGCGACCTCTAGTGGCCTTGCTGGAGCAGGGCAAAATGCTCTCCGTTTCATCTGCAGCCGATGGCCATTGTCAGTCATGGGAAACAAGTAGCCCCAGGTACCATCCTCATCAGTCAGTTCAGGCTCTATATCCCGCGGAGGGTATATGAACTGCGACAAGGGCTGCGTATCTTGTGGAGGTGAAGACTGAGGAAGCGGAGGCGAGGCTATGGGTGTGACATGGCGAATTTGGCTTGGTCGCCCCTCTGGAGGAGTCGCGGTGTGCTCCTTATATTCGGTAGCGGTGGACTCGTGGTTCGTCAGGGGAGAAGGTAGATAATGGTCCTTGAGCGGTGTCTGCTGCTGCGGATCTTTCTGGGGTTGCGAGGAGATTCTCTGTGAACGACGAGGCTTTTTGATTTCCTGGTCTTCGCCTGTGCTGCGCTGTTCCAGCCGTGTCAGACTCAGAGGGACACATAAGATGCGATCTTCTCACTCTATTCCGCTTCAGGCTGCTCTTCTCCGTCTTGGGAGACATGCCCCTTAGCCAGCAAACGAGCTCCGTTCAGCACCTTCCGGATGATACTTCTTCGGTTTCCGCACAGATAATACTCGACAGATCTGAGAGCCCGTGCGTGAAACAAGGCTGGCCAACGACGCTCCGGCTTCTGGGCCTGGCTTGTCGCCCTCCTCGAACTTTTAGTCTTGGGCAAAAGAACGAACTCAGAGGGATATGATAGCTGAAGGTGACTGGCATACAAAATCGAGGAGGTTCGCAACGCGCAGGTGCAATCGGAGGGCGACCCCGTCAATCGGTAAGCGCATCACGTGTTGGAGCCTGGACGCCTGGGCACTCTGGTCCCTCAGGGTCCCTTAACTAATCCGCCCACGACTGCTTAGAGCCCAGCTTATAGGCATACCCAATAGAATCGTGGCTGCTCCCCATGAGCTCCGTCGAGACGAGCATTGCCGCTTCGGGCCAAGGCCAACAGCATGGCGGTGGAGACTCCATCGTCATGTTTCCCTTGATTCTTTAGGACCTTTCAATGTGGCCTCACAAAGTCAGCGCCTGTGCAATAACGCGCCCAGTTACGGCGAGATGGACGTGTACGCTGCTACCACCTTCACACTTACTATTCCTTTACTAACACATTTGCAGCGGCCATGGAGGACTGCGGCGGCTGGCCTTCTCCAAGCTCGCGGCCCTCTCCTCGGTGCGGTCCTCGATGCGGGAGGCTGATTTCAATCGACTCACCTCGTCGATGCCCTCGCTCAAACCACCCGGAGGTGGCGGGATCTTTGATGGAGTCCTCCGCTCCATTGCGCCCACCTCTCGGGTGCCTATGAGCTCCCGCGAGCTTGACGTGCTGCTTGCCCTATGCGCCAGCGCCCACGACCTGCATGATCTCTCGCATGCCGACCGCCTTGCCAAACAGTTGATGGCCTACCTTCCCGAATCTCATTCGCAACTATTCTCACCCTCTCCATTCATCCAGGAGATCAGACCCGCCCCATGGACCGCTCTCACCTACCAACTCACCACGGCCCTCCTCGTCCTCGGCCTCCGGTTTCCCTCCCTGAAAGAGGCTGTCTCTGCCAGCATCAAAGAATATGTACAAAACTGGTCCCAGTCAGCTTCGGACTTGACTTCGCTGAATGTTGGCGAACAAGATGAGGAGCAAGGAGACGAGACCCAGGAGATTGCAGCGGCCACGGTATCCTTGATTGGATTTCTGGATGCCGCCGCCATCCACGAGAATTTCTGGACTGCCTATGAAAGGGTCGAACTCATCCGGAACCTAAAAGAAGCGCTCTCGGAGCGCTTCCTCATAGCCCTCGAGACTGCTTCATCCGCCATCCGAACCTCGACTTCCTCCGAGGCCGGTGAACGAGACTGGAGAAAGTACCTGAGGCGATTCGCTGCCCAAGGTCTACCGGTCGGGGCTATGCTGCTGCAAAAAGGGTTTGTCAAGCTGGTACTTGCATGCACCGCAAGAATGCTTTGCGATGAACATACGGTGCAATGCGGAGATATCCTCGACCAGTATATCGCTGGCACTCATATCAACAGCGCCAAAGATGACAGTATCACCGACGACATGGTGGAATATCTGGTGGATGTCATCACTGAGCAAATGCGCGTCTTGGAGGATGGCTCTGATTACCTTCAGCTAAGCTCCGTTTGGCAGCAACGGCTTGCTTTTTCTGTCAAAGCATACGCTCTGGAGGCGTACCTGCACTGCCTGGTCCTGGATGACGATATCGCGGATGCCGACGACCTTGCTGCATGGCTGGAAGACTCGGTCGCAAACCAGGTCCAAATGACAGATACCGACCTCGCGGATATTGTGCTGAAGAGCGTAGCGGTCGTTGCCAAGTACCTGCCCGAAGGTGCGAGCAACTACGCTCGGATTCTGTTGAGATTCATTGTTCGGGGTACCTCGAGACCAGATGCGGTGACCATCGCCGCACAGAGTCTATCACATATTCTACGCATGTTGTCACAAGACGCCGTAATCACAACAATATACTCCCTGGGAAACGTCCTCAGTTCACAAACAGGCGCGGAGAAGGCTCATCAGCTTCACGGTGCGGCAGAAACCAATGGCCACAACGGATCTATGTCATCCACCACCCGACTGCGAACCGGAAGCGTCATCTCCCTGTCGTTGAGCGGCGACGAAGAGACATCACTGGTGTGCGGAAATGTTGCCCATGCCATCGTGGTCATAGCCACCGAATGCAATGACAGTAAGATAATCGCACTCGTGCAGATGATGATGTTACAGAAAGTTGGCAGGATCAGTATGGTGGTAGATGCTCACATTGTCCAAGAATCCGCAAAGCTTTCCATTTTTGGGAAGGAGAGTGAGTTCAAGACCCTCCTGAAACTCTACACCAGGTTGCATCAGGAAGCTGTCGTCCAAAACAATGTGCAGATTCTGGACGCTGTCCGAAATGCACAAGAGTACCTGGCGCTGAACTTGGACAACCGTTCTTCGTTGTTCAAGATCTTCGCTATGCAATTGCTGGAACGGATCCTCAGCAAGGGAGACGTGGTCGAGGGAGAGTTCAAGCAATCCGCAGAGGTGGAACAGGCTGCAAAGGAAATAGCACCTCTTCTTAAGCCTCTATCCATCCTGGCTTCCCGGAAACCTGCCCTTACAGTAGAAAGCACTCTTGCTGACGACACTGATATTCTGGGCATGGCCAGAGAAGTCTGGTATAACGTGGCTGTGCACGGAATCACTCTACAATCGCGCATCGGGCAGCAATACTACGAGGAACTTCGAGTACTGGCAATGCACTCATTGCCTCTCGTCGACGACGACCGTGCCGAACTTTTGGAGTCAGACGTGGAAATCAACACTGTCTTGAGGAGGGGCATGAATCCGCAGCATATGCATGCTCAGAAGAAGGCCTTGATCGCCGTCATACCAGACAGGGAATCCGAGATTGGCAAGCTGAGCTATCAGAAAGTCGTGTTTCTGAATGCAGTGTTTCTGGTCGAAAGTCTCCGCGCTTCTTCTGGTAGCTGCGCAGAAATTTTGGACTACTTCAGTGACCCGAGCACGCAGAGCAGCCACATGGGAGCATGCCTGGGCTCGATAGCCAACAAAGTCGTGGACAGATACACTCAAAAGGCTATTAGTGCAAAGGAAGAGGACTTCAGCGCTCCGTACGTCTCTCGACAACTTGCGAGAATCCTCAGTGGTTGCTGTCACCGAAGCAGTAAAATGCAGGAAGTCGCAAGAGCTGCGGTCAACCACATCGTCACCTTTGCACCATCCGCCTTGTGTCAGAAATCGGCTCTGTTCGCTTTACTGGAATTGCTATCCTTGATGTGGTCGAGTTGTTTGGATGCAGATACTGATGAGTACGAGTGGCGCCCGACCCTCACCTCCACTCGAGGCAAGATCACGATTGAGTTGTCCGACGACTACGCATTCCGCCGACGTACTGAACAGAACCTGCATAGCGACGCCCGGAAATGGGTTACTATGGTCATGGGGGTGGCACCTCTGGATGTGAAAGGCCTCCTTCAGACCTATCTTTCCGAGTTCGATGATACAGGCGCATATGGCCATATCTCGTTGGGCAGGTCTTTTGCCCTCGAAATGGGCTCCATGATCCCTCTGATGGATTACAGACTGAATGCACTTGACCACAGGAACGATTCCGCCAGTATCAACATGGCCTCCGATTTCATCGCCCAATACACTACGCGGCAAGAATACCGATTCACAGGAGTGCCCGATCATCAACGAGAGAACGTATACGTCGATGATGCGACGGGGCGGAGATCGTCGATAGGACGTGCCGCTGCTGACTCGACACCAATGCTACACGATGCCCTCCTCGATCTCCACAAACGAATACTTCAAAAGGCACATGTGAGAACGTCCGAGGTCAAAGATGTGCTCCGGCGTGCGGCGGCGCTCCTGTGCCAGAGCAAGAAATCACAGACCGCGATTGTGCATCTTCTGGTGAACATACCCCTAGCGATATTCACTAAAGAGTCCATTAAGCTGGGAATCTCGCTGTGGCTGGGCGTTATCCATGAGAACATCAGAATGGAGCCCAGGATTCTGACCGAGATCGCACAATCCTGGGAAAGAACCATCGATCGCGGGCAAGGCATCTTCAACCCCAGATTCAAGCACAGCGATCCCTTCTATGTCAAGGAAGAGTTTGCTCCATCCGACCGGGCGGCTCTGCAGAAAGAAGCACAGACAGCTCACAACACCATTTCACCGCATTTCAGGCTGCTCCAGTTCTTTGAGAGTCATTTCAACGCCATCAGGCTTGGAAGTGCCAATACCCAACGGACCTTCATCCGGATGCTTGAACGCACTCTTCGTGGTTTTCTTCTTATCAATGGACATCCACTGCTGCGCGACATTCAATTCCACGTGGTTCTCTTCGCACTTCGGGTGTTCAAACTCGGCACGTGTTTTAATAAATTGTCCCAGTGGAAACTCAAGGATCTTATCCTGTCTGTCGGTCTGCAATGGTTCGCAAAACCGCCTTATTGGACTTTCGGGGGCAATCGTCTACAACTGAAAGCCGAAATCCGTGTCATGCAAGATGTGTTGGCGCAGTTGCAGGCCAGTCGGGCACCCATCTTACCAGCATCCACGACGAGGAAAGACCCTCAACAGAAGCAGGAGCTGCTTGAAGCACTCCTCACAAGCGAAATCACACGGCTCAGCGTTTGGCTGTCACCGCTTGCACACGCCGGACACCCTGCTCAACTGGACCATCAAATCGCAGGTTTGGTCCGTGCCGCATGGGCGGAGGATCCTGCGCTCGCCATACAGCTGGTGACGCGATTCACCAATGAGCAGACTCGCCGGGACGTTCGTTTCCAGCTCCTGAACCAGCCAGAGAAAGCCTTGCACGAAGCCAGGGCGGTCGACTTGGTGCTCGGGGACGGTCTCTCGTCAGATCTGACCTTCCAGTTGAAGTACCTGCTCTATTGGAACCCAGTGAATCCTATCCAGGCTGTCACATACTTCATGCCTGCCTTTGGAAGCCATCCCTTCGTCCTTCAATATGCCATGAGAGCGGTCGAGAGCCATTCCATCGACGTTACATTTTTCTACGTCCCGCAGATTGTACAAAGCTTGCGGTACGATACGCTGGGCTATGTTGAGCGCTACATCATCGAGACTGGCAAGTTCTCGCAGCTTTTCGCTCACCAGATCATCTGGAACATAAAGGCCAACGCCTACAAAGATGAAGATTCACAAATCCCAGATCCGGTCAAGCCAACACTGGACAAAGTCATGGACAGCCTGATCTCGAGTTTCTCTGGGGCAGATAAAGATTTCTTTGAGCGAGAGTTTGCGTTCTTTAGTGAGGTAACCGACATTTCGGGCAAGCTCAAGCCGTTCATCAAAAAGTCCAAACCGGAGAAGAAAGCGAAGATTGAGGAAGAGTTGCGCAGGATCAAGGTCGCCGTTGGCGTGTATCTGCCCAGTAATCCGGACGGTGTTGTGGTCGGCATTGATCGCAAATCTGGCAAACCTCTGCAATCCCATGCCAAGGCGCCATACATGGCGACCTTCCGGATCCGCAAAAAGAAAGAAACGTCAATCGAGGAGATGAACGAGTTGATCGAGTCAGCACAGCCGGATCAGACCCAGAAGACCCTTCGAAGAGGTCATAGTCGCAGGAACACCAGCGAAATCTCCAACATCGAACTGGTTGACAGCAATCCGTCGACTTATGAGGTCTGGCAGAGTGCCATCTTCAAGGTTGGAGACGATTGTCGGCAAGACGTCCTCGCGTTGCAAATGATCGCGGCCTTCCGCGGTATTTTCAACTCCGTCGGTCTCGACGTCTACGTCTTCCCCTACCGAGTCACCGCCACCGCACCTGGCTGCGGCGTGATCGATGTGCTTCCCAATTCGATAAGTCGAGACATGCTCGGCCGCGAAGCCGTCAACGGCCTCCACGACTATTTCATCACCAAGTACGGCGGCGAACACTCGGTACGCTATCAAGAAGCACGATCTGAATTTGTGAAGTCGATGGCTGCATACTCTGTCATCACCTACCTGTTGCAATTCAAAGACCGGCATAATGGAAATATCATGGTCGATGACAAGGGTCACATCTTACACATTGACTTTGGATTCTGCTTCGACATCGCCCCCGGGGGTGTGAAATTCGAGCGCGCCCCTTTCAAGTTGACGCCAGAAATGATTGCGGTGATGGGCGGTGACGATCCCGCTACGTCGCAGTCGTACCGCTGGTTCGAGGAACTTACCATCAAAGCATTCCTCGCATCTCGTCCCTATTGCGACAAGTTGAGTCACCTGGTGAGTCTGATGCTGGACTCCGGTCTGCCGTGCTTCAAACCGGAGACGATGCGAAATTTCAAGAACCGGTTTGTGCTGGAGAAGAGCGAGAGGGAGGCGGCAGAGTTTATGCTCGGGTGTATCAAGAAGAGCGCGGCGAACGTGACAACTCGGGTGTATGATGAGTTTCAGTTGATCACTAATGGGATTCCTTACTAGAATCACGGAGAGAGAGGGAACCGAAAAGACTGGCTCTACGAAGCGGTGAAAGGAGGGCAGAGCTAATTTGTACCCATATACCCGTAATCAATCTCGATAGGGAACGCGTCATGAGTTCCCCTTCATTCCGCAGTACTTGTCGCGCTTGTTATTATTGAGGTAATTCTTAGGTCCAGATCGGACTCGCCCAGCGCGGAGGTTAAACCCATATTTCGCTCCCCGAGCCATAAGCTGAAGATGCGTTCATGGAAATCATCGCGAAACCAGCCCAATCTTCGCCAATAGGTCCAAGAGTAAATTCCACAGATACGGAAACACCTTTATTTGCTCGATCAACAACGGCGCAACGATGACGAAAATGAGCACCACTTTCGAACCAGTCAGCATCGCCGCCTATCGGCCCAGATCCAAAACAAGCAAAAAGAATTAAAAAAAATCGCGGACAAACATACCAACTGCGGCAATTCCGACAGGGCTCTTCTTGGTCTCCTTCTTCTTGATGGCCGACTCGGGCTTGCCCATGCGCCGCTCGACGCCTTTGGCGTGTTTCTCGTTGGCACGGCGTTGGGCGGGTGTTTGGGCCTGCATCTATCAGTCAGAACCTGGACTATCACGATGAGAAGAGAAGGGAAGGGAAGCAAAGGGAACGTAACGCACCATGGCTGTGGAGGATGGGTGATATGATAGTATGAGAACGGGACAGTATTCGAAGTGCAGTGATGGAGACGTTTCTGGTTGTAGAGGTTGACTTTTCTCCCAGGTTGATCAAGAGATTTAATCCCCTTTGGATTCTGGCTTTGGTATTTTGAGAACTAATGTTTGTTTAGAGACGGAGACGGAAGATGTTGCCAGATAATCGTTCAACTCTAACCCCCTTTCGCGAGTTCGACAGAGTGGCTTGATGCCAAGATGATGGTACGGGCGAGTAAAAGAGCACTCACTGCTCCATGCACACGTGTGTTCGCTTACTCGCCCGTAGGATACGCGGGCCGACACGAAGTCACGTGGCGGCGCAACTTTTCTCGACCAGTCGCGTGCTTCCCTCTCAGACCTCTTCCTCGATCACAACATCACTTCCACACCCAGCATTACTGACATTGAAGTTTATCTTCACACAGATACTCCGTACACCTCCGGACTGTTCACTCGAGCTTGGCGAAATATTTCCCTTCCAGTGGCGTGGAAAGCCACTGCCAGATGTAGACCTCACCAGAGACAACCAGGATCATCATGCATAGCTTCAACACCATTTCAACTTGTGTTGCACTCTGCCTTCACCTATCTATTGCTGCCTGTGAAATTATTGACCCGTTCCCGCCAGCAGCTTTGCAAGGAGTCTGTCGCCATACTTCATGAGGAAGGCAACAACGTCAAGCTTAGTTTGCGATATTCATACTTTACAGGCTGGTAATGCTTTCGCACGAGAACGGAGCAATTAACCAGGGACAGCTCCGGTTTCCTAGGAAGTGGAGTCTCTTATCCCAATTGCCTTTTTGAATTATTCACAGACGGAACTAAAGAAAGCTCTCCCTTTGGTTACACTTCATCTTGCTTAGGTGCTTGCTCATACAATAGAGCGTTGCCACCCCCGTGCATTCGACAGTCATCGAGCTCTGTCGAAGCGTCAAGAAATACAGTTTTCTCCAGTCTTTGAACCATACGAAGCCATCTTGCTCAACTCATTTTACAAATACTACGGTTGAAAGCTGGAGACCCCGTTTATTTTGAACAACACAACGGCGTAGCCATGGGGAGTGCGCTCCGAATGACGTGCAACACCCATTAATGAGCCTGGCTTCTTTGTCGCTACAGGTAACTTGTCGCTTTTACCATTCCCACCCTTGGCAGTGAAGATGGTAATAGAGGCGCAAAATGTCGCTGCCTCACAATTTGGCCATTTCTGCGGCTTCAACCATCCCAGAAGTTCTCGAAGACCGTCCGGCTTCTCTGCACTTGATATTCTCTTGCTACCAACATACAGACATGGCTAGGCGTGGAATTTCTATTTCCTACCCAAAGCAGGGCGGCGATGCGAGCACATCTGGCAACGCCCACGGCCACGAGGATGCTCCCAGCGTCAGGCCTCGAAAGACTCTGAAGAAGAGCATTGTTGCGCCGAAGGATAATGATCCGCTAGGCCCGGTGCGCCGCAAGAGAAAGGCATCTGTCTCAGAGCCACCACTTACACTTGATAACCCCGAAGACGCAGAGATCTACCCAGCAAAGCCGCCAGCGAAACGTCAGGCAAGATCTGATATTCGACCCAAAAATGGACAGCTATCAACGGCACTGACTCCACCACCTGAAGCAATCGAAGACCAGCCAGGCTTCGCCGGTTCCATCTACGACGAGAAGCCATATCGTACCTCTCGTTTGCTTCCACCTGCGGACACATCTCTAGCAGACAGTCGACAACACATTCAAGAATACAATGCAGGATTCAATAACGAGCCAAGCACATCGACAAATTCAGCAGCCGGTAACGCGATTGTTAGAGCCAAATCTCCCCAGACCCCGTCCAGCAGCGCCACAAGTGGACCTAGGACACAGGAAGATGCCAGAATGGGGGAGCCATTGTCCAAAGCTCATCTTCGTCCAGTTCTACGTTTCATCAGCGACCAGAGAGCCCTGGAACACTCTGCGCAGGTCTGGACTACTGGCAAGAGCAGCGCATCAATAACGGAGAACGGAGATTTGGTCATCAAGTACAGACATCAAATTGGTCTGCCTGGGTAAGCTCCTTATCATCTATTAGGTCAAGACTGCAATAGTAACATGAATCTGAAGTAATCCACACCCAGCCATATTTCACATCTGCCTGCCAAGCGCTGAGAATGGTAGCTGGAACAGCTTTGGCATCAATGCCGAGATTCTCTCACAGTGCTCCTACCTGATCAACCAGATAGTCAAGCAGTTTGGCTTTGTCGCCCTGGAGGACGGCTACATCCACCTCAGCAAGGTGTCGGAAGATGTTCTGGAAGCATGCCTTTCCTACCTAGAGGGCGGCGAGCTTTTGATCAAACTTCCTGCACCGCCGTTGTCGGACGAGTTTAAGAGGACGCTCCTCGAATACACCCACGTCGCACATGTCTTCAATGTCCCGATCCTGATGAAGGCCGCGATGCACGCCTTTTGTACAGCGTACCACCGCCGCGCGAAGGACTTTGCAGTCAACGAGGCGATGCGGAGGTTACTCGTTGAGGCCACGTTTGAAGGCAACCCCGTCAGACGATACCTTGCTTCCACGGCTTCCGAATGTATCATCCCCGGCATGATTTGCAGGAACGGTCTTCCCTTCGAAAAGGCAGACATCGACCGAGTTTGCACCATCGAGTACGATCAATGGCACCGCATGTGGAGTGGTGAGGGCAAGAAGTTCCCGAGGTACCCTTTGTCAGAAAAATTCGTGCAGCAGCAGCAGGAGGAGGAGGAGGAGGAGGAGGAGGAGGAGGAGGAGGAGGAGTCCCTGAAATAGCAGACCAGCTCGATGGACGAGGTCTGTTGGCGCGCGCTGTGTAGCAACATGTCGGTCGTGTCGAAGCAAGACGTAACAACACCTTACCATCAATGGCGTGTGGGCATGCAAGCATTAATAGTCTCAGTGGCTGTCCATCAAGACCAGCTAATCATACTGTACATGATTAGAATGAACCGACCAGGGAGGGAAGGGGGAGACTGCATATTTCAGAGCTCCTGTACGAGGTACTTCCGGCTCAATCTATGTAACTGCAACGAGAGAACACCAACCATCTTCAGTCTCTGGGCTGCTCGCTCTTCTCTTCCTGTTCCTCCGCAACGCATCGCCACCTCTTGAATGACCGAATAGCACGCAATATACTACATTTATGGCCCGAAATGTACAGTACCTGTACTATGTACCTATATGCACAGAACTTGCGCGAGACCATCTACGTAAGTATCCTACCTAGGTACTAATAGGAGAGTTCCCTGTCACGTGCACGCTACCACACAATGCACACATTCGAATATTTCGCACACAACACTTCAAAATTTATTTAATTAACAACCATGGGGTCAATCGAGGACGTAATTGCTGATCTGGCATCGCAAGAGGCCCCGAATATTGCTGCGACAGCTAAAGAACACGGAGTCGATCGTTCGACCCTCTCACGGCGCTGGAGAGGCGAAACCTCTAGTCGATAAGAGTATTTCGACTCGGTGGTATTACTCACTAAATAATAATAGAAGAACCTTATTATCTATATTAATAAGCTTACTAAGAGAGGTATTTCTTTAACTAATATAATAGTTTATAACTTTATATAAGATATCTACTAAAAAAGGCCCGGAAAGAACTAGGTATACCGGTTTATTTAGACTAATAAGAATATACTAGTATCTAGGTATTTAACTAGCGCTGATTTAAACCGTAAAAAGATAGATAATATATAATAGTATCGCCTTTATTTTAAGCTAGTTAGAGCTTTATTATTATACTTATTTAATACTTATATATTATAGATAACTACTAAGATTATAACGGTACGTTATACTAATAGGATAAAGGTAGGGTATACGCTGTATAACAATATAGATTACTTAATACGAAGAGACTAAACTAGAGAGAGAAGGAAAATATCTAAAAGGGACGGTCGCGCCTGGCCTTAGATAAAGGTATGCCTCTACTAAGGGTTCTGGTATGCGCGCGCACCGCTAAGGATCCCAGTCACGTGCAGCTAATTATATATGGCCGTGTAATTTATACGGGTATATTACTTAATTAGGATAAGGCTTAGTAAAGCCCGATTTCTAATCTAGCAGCTGTCGCTATAATAACCTTCCTCTATATCTATACCAGTCTAGCTACTCTATATACCGGGCACGTCTCGTTCTATAATATTACCCCCCCCTCTAAGGAAGCCTATCCTTAGGCTTTATCGTCGTTAGTATAATCTAGCGCGTCTTCATTATTCTCCTAATAGTAAATCCACTCTTATAATCGTTTCGGGGGGCCTAGTTATTAAGGGTAACTATTGTAATAGTCTCGGATCTTATATAGTGCGTTCTTAAAGTCGGAGGCCGGGTACTACTCTAGATCCTTATCCTAGCCTAGCCACTAAACTTAATATTATAACCTACCGCGATACTTCTATATAGCTAAGACTTCCTTAACTTCTTATTTATTTTCACCGTTTACCTTAATTAGCGGCGGAGGATTATTAACCTATCCCGGAAGGGGGTCTTCTACGGCCTTATATAAACAGTCCGGAGAGAGGACCGGGTGGATCTTTATTAAATCCGGTAGGTCTAGCTTAAAAGAGTTACTGACCTTCTCTAGTATTTAGAAAGGGCCAGCTATCTAGTGCGCTAGTTTTCAGCTTAGTTAATCTGTTCTCTAGTTCTTAGTAGACACCTATACTAGGTCTCCTTCCGTAAAATTAACTTCCCGGCGATACTTATCGGCTTATTATTATTACTATACTTATATACTTAATATAGTAGTATAAGCGGATTACTAAGCGTCTTATATTCTCTCTATATACTTTCGGGCTTCTTCTTAGCTAAGTCTTTTCTATACTATAGCCGGCTCACTTAGCTAGTTTTAATTAAAAAATATATAAGGCTTATACCTATTTTTAAAATAGAAAGGGCTTATCTTAATTAAATTATATAGTAGTAGTGCTTATATAAAGTCTATAATTAAGAGAAGATTAGACTAGTTATCTTAATAATAGTTAATAAATAAATAAAGTTATTAATCTAAATACTAGTTTATAATCTTTATTTAGCTGTTTATCTAGAGGTAGAAAGCGGTAAATAATTTTAACTTTATATCTAAAATATAGTAGAACTCTATTTAGAATATTAAAATAAATTATAGTCCTTAATTAAATATAATAGTATCTAGAGGTTTATAGTTATAGTATATATATATAATAAATAGTTATACTATATTCTTTATAGTTATAGTTTTTAAATATAGTAAAGAGTATATTTATTTATTTAAACGGTCTATAATTACTAAAATATTATTAAAACCCTTTATATCCTTTAAGAATAACTTAAAATCTATAAAGATATATTACTAAGAGCGGTTAGGGACGAGTAGCGACTTTAATATACCCGGAGGTAAATCTTACGGGACGGTTATATAATAATAGGTATAGTAATTTTAGATAAATTAAGTAATATTCTAAGGGAGGTTTAGCTAGTAGTATTAAGTTTATAATAGTTCTATAGTTTTATTATAACTTAAGTAAGCTATTAATATTTAGTTATAAACTTCTTTAATTAACTTTATATATAAGTAGTCTATATTAAGGACTATTAATTAACCTTAGTATAATAATAGTCCCTATAATAATTCCTATAGGGCCTACTAATTTTACGCCTTTTAATATTCTTTCTCTAGGGTCTCGCTTTACTTATTAGCTTATAAGACCTAGTCTACTAGAAGTAATAGCTCTATATTTAATAGGGCTAGCTATAACTCCTAGTAGATCTAAGGATCTAGTATTTTAAGGCCTAGTATAACTTATATTCTCTTATTCTATATAGCTTCTTTCTAACCTTCTTATTCTTACTTACGCCGGGTTAGGGCATCTACTTTCTTATTCTAGCGACCCGGTCGGAACGTAATCTAGAAGTGGTACTAGGAGAGTGATATTACCTATTAGGCTTAATAAGCCGTTAATTATCGCTTAGTTATAAAGTATTATAAGGCCTAATAGTTAATAAAAATTTAGAACTAGTCCGTAACGCTCTATAGTTCTAGTCGCTAATACTCTAAGGCGCTTATAATAATAAGTATCTCCTTATTATAGATATTATAGTTATATTCTATAGAGGTTATAGTCTTTAAATAGTAGGTAATAGGGTACTAGCGGTTATTAATAGGATTTAGCTATAATAGAACCGCTACTAATACTCTATTAGAGGCGTTAGTCTTTAGTATAGTTTATTATTCCGGATAGAAGTAGTTAAGGATAAGGGCCGTTAATAATTATAACTTTAGTTCTTTAAATACCTTCTAATAGTCTTTATTAAATAGGAAGGGGTAGTCTTTCTTAGTTAGTTATATTAAGGGTTTTATAATCCGGCTATACTAGTAAATAAATATATAATAGTAGTTATAGAAATCTAGAAATAACTAGACGCCCTTTACTATAGTAGAAACCTACTAATCTTTAATAACTTAGATCTTTATCGGGTCTACTTTAATATCTTTTATAAAGATTATAAATCTTAGATATTAAGTCTCCTTAACGCTAAACTTACTTTTCTTAATATCGACTTATAGTCCGGCCTTCTATAGATACTCTAGGACCTTCTTAACTTATTTAGCGTACTCTAGTTTATTCTTAAAATAGATTAGAATATTGTTAAGGTAGACTATAATAAAATTATTTAAGAAATTAAATAGAATATTGTTTATATAACGCTAGTAGGTTATAAGCCTATTAGTTAGTCTAAATAGTAGTACTTTATACTTATAGGCGCTATAGTAAGTCTAGAATATTATTAGTTTCTCGGAATTTAGATATATTTAAATATAGTAGAAGGTTTACTATATATTAAACTTTATAAATATATAGGCTTTTTAAAGTTATACTAGGGTCTTATTAATTAGGGATAATAAATAATAATTCTTTTTTATTATAGCGTTTAGTTTTTAATAATTAATATAAAAATATAGCTCTTTATTTAGCTTCTTTATAAATAATATAGAGGATATATATAGTACTTAACTTAGCTTAATAAATCCCTTTAAGAGATTCTCTTTAAGGTATTTCTTAATAAGGAGTAGTTCCGGCGCACTTTTCCGGTAAAGGGGGCTATATCTAAGGGTACCTTCTCCTTCTAACTAGATCTTATAGTTATACGGCTATAGGGGAGGGAAAGTATTAGATTTAGTCTTTAAAAATATATCCTTAAATTCTATATACTCCTTTAGAAGTAGACGCTTAACTAGCTATTCGTCCGTTTCCTCGGCCGGGAGCTATAGTTAGTCTTTAATAATTTAATTAATCTTATAGAGGCTTATACTATAGGCGGTATTCTTTACTCTCTTAAAGTTTTAATAGAAATCTACGGCTTTAATTATAGTGATATTAACTTCTATACCGGGGGTATTAATTAGGGGTGATATAATCTTTCTTTTAGTTACTAGTTCTGGTAAAGTTTAATTAACCTTCGCTAGTTCCTATTATATAACCCTTAGCCGTCGGTAGAGGTTCTATTTATATATTTAGGGGGTTATAGTGCGTGGACTGGATTTAGTAGCCTTTACCGGTAGTACTTAGACTAGGTCCCGCCTAAAGTCCGTTTCCTATTATTATATATTACGGGGTTAGGCTTATCGCCCGCTAGCTTATTATTTATCCTCTATTATAAATATCCGGTCGCGTTTTTTTATATCTTCTTAGTATCGGGAAAGAATAGCTATAACCTAAAGGTTTTTTTAGGGTATATATATCTCTCTTATAAAAGTTAGTTTATACTAATAGTCTTAAGGCTAGAGTAAACGCTAATTTTATATATTTAGCTAAATATTAAAATAAATAAACTATTTATAGTCGAGAATAACCTTATAACTCCCTAAGTTTAAAATAAGTATAGGGAGGTCCTTCTATCGCCTCTTATTAACTTCTAGATATAGAGTTAATATTTTAGAGATAAGCTTATTAGGTCTTTTATTATAACCTTTTATAATATAGAGGTTTTTTAAATATATAGTAGTAATATTTAGAAATTAAAATAGGTCTTATATAAGTTTTATATTAATAAAGATAAATCTATTTACTTTAGAATTAGCTAAGGTAAAGGTTTAAACTATATATTTATTAAATAATAATTTATATAGTATAGTAAAGTACTTTTCGCCTAATAGCTAACTTAGATTAATAAAAGTTATATTAATATTATACTTCCCTAAGGAGGAGACTTCCCCTAGAGTTATTCTTTTCTCTATTTATTCTTTATATCCTTACCTACTTTAATAGCCTTATTCTCCGCCTTTAAAGGGTAGTCGCGAGAGATATATCTAGGTTATTAGTAAGTAAAATAAGCGCCGGCTTAGCTTAAGGCCTATTTTATTATATTATTATAGGTAGGTCGAGTATATAGAGTTTAGCTACCTTCTTACTCGGGTATTAAGAGCGGGGCCGGCGTTACTTAAGAGTTTAGTGCGGGAGGAGGAGTAACTTAGGTAGCCGCTATAGGAGTATACTTAGTCGCTAGTTTAGCTTTAATTTAGTCGATATATTTCTAGAGGCGGTAGAGGCCTTAGTTAAGTACTTAATAATAGTTAGTAATATTTTAGTATATAGTAAGTATTTTAAATATAGATAGGACTATAGTCTAAAGGTTAATAGTAAGCTTATTATATAGGTTAAGGTATAGGTCTTTAATAAGGATCTTTATAATACTAATAAGGTAAAGGAATTTTATATAAAAATTAGGAAAGGTCTAATTCTTTTTTATTATTAGTTATTAATATTCTTATTAAGTATTTAAGGTTTTATATAGGTTAATATAGATACTATCTAGAAAGACTAGTATCTCTATAGCGGTTATAAATAGGTTAGTAGTATTAGTACTATAATAAGCTTATAGGAAAATCTATACTTCTCTTTTTATATAGCTAAAGATATATACTATCTTAGTGCGCTCGCCTTAGTTAGTATTTATATTAAGCTTATCGAGGATTTAGGTCTTCTAGTTCTTATAGCCGGGTTCGGCCTTACTATCGGAGAGCTAGTCGAGGTCCGGGAGGTTAAAAGGTTTAGGCTATACTAGGTTTAGTTTTAGGGTTAAGTTTTAGTTATATTTAAGGTAGTTGATAATAGCTTATTTCTATATAATTTAATTATTAAGGTCAGTAATCTATTCCTTTTAGTTAATAATCTAGACTTAGTAATCTTAAATAGTGCCTTTCTATTCTATAATAGTATTTTATCCTTAAGCTATTACTTCTAGGAGGGTTTATTTAGGTATTACTTTAATATCTATAATAGTCTTATATCTTAGTAATTACTATAGTTATAGGGCTAAGTTAATATTACCGGCTATATATAAGTCGCGTCGGTTTATATTAGTCGGTTTAATTTCTATATTTTATTTAGTGGTCGGTAAGATAGTATAGTTATCGGCCTTAGGTTTATTTAATTCGGTCGGTTATACTATAATTAGCGTGTTTAGTCTATAATAATATAGTTATCGGCTTTAGTTAGTTTAGGTCGGTTCGGTCGGAGTAGGATATTATAATTCCTTCCTAGAATAGTTAAGGGAAGAGTTTAGTCTAATATAACGATATATTATACTAATAGGATAAAGGTAGGGTATACACTATATAATAGTATAGATTACTTAATATAAAGAGACTAAACTAGAGAGAGAAGAAAAATATCTAAAAGGGACGGTCGCGCCTAGCCTTAAATAAAGATATACCTTTACTAAGGGTTCTAGTATATATATACACCGCTAAGGATCCTAGTTATATATAGCTAATTATATATAGCTATATAATTTATATAGGTATATTACTTAATTAGGATAAGGCTTAGTAAAGCCTAATTTCTAATCTAGTAGCTGTCGCTATAATAACCTTTCTCTATATTTATACTAGTTTAGCTACTCTATATACCGGGTATATCTTATTCCGTAATAAAGATTACTTAATATAATATCCTCCTCTAGAATACTTATAATATAGATAAAAAGAGCTTCCTACTTAGTATTCTTTAAAAGGCTAAGAGGGTCTTTACTAAAAGTTACTTTAATAGCGATAAACTACTTAGTACTAGCTAAGATAATAACTATAAGTAAATTATAGTCCTTATAACTATTTATATAAATAGTAGCTATTTACCCTCTTTTATTATCTATTAAGTACTTATAATAAATCTTTAAGATAGCTAGCTAGATAATTTTAATACTAAGAATATAATAGTATATTATACTAATAGAATAAAAGTAGGGTATATACTATATAATAGTATAGATTACTTAATATAAAGAGACTAAACTAGAGAGAGAAGGAAAATATCTAAAAGGGACGGTCGCGCCTAGCCTTAAATAAAGGTATACCTCTACTAAGGGTTCTAGTATATATATGCACCGCTAAGGATCTTAGTTATATATAGCTAATTATATATAGCTATATAATTTATACGGGTATATTACCTAATTAGGATAAGGCTTAGTAAAGTTTAATTTCTAATCTAGTAGCTATCGCTATAATAATCTTCCTCTATATCTATATTAGTCTAGCTACTCTATATACCGGGTATATCTCGTTCTATAATATTACCCCCCCCTCTAAGGAAGCCTATCCTTAGGCTTTATTATTATTAGTATAATTCGGCGCGTCTTTATTATTCTCCTAATAATGAATCTACTCTTATAATTATTTCGGGAGGCCTAGTTATTAAGGGTAACTATTATAATAGTCCCGGATCTTATATAGTGCGTTCTTAAAGTTGGAGGCCGGATACTACTCTAAATCCTTATCTTAGCCTAGCTACTAAACTTAATATTATAACCTACTATAATACTTCTATATAGCTAAGACTTTCTTAACTTCCTATTCATTTTTATTATTTATCTTAATTAGTGGTAAGGGATTATTAACCTATCCTAGAAGGGGGTCTTCTATAGCCTTATATAAACGGTCTAGAGAGAAGACCGGGTGGATCTTTATTAAATCCGGTAGGTTTAGCTTAAAAGAGTTGCCGACCTTCTCTAGTATCCGGAAAGGGCTAGCTATCTAGTGCGCTAATTTTCGGCTTAGTTAATCTGTTCTCTAGTTCTTAGTGGATACCTATACTAGGTCTCCTTTTATAAAATTAACTTCTCGGTGATACTTATTAGGTTATTATTATTACTATACTTATATACTTAATATAGTAGTATAAGCGGATTACTAAGCGTCTTATATCCTCTCTATATACTTTCGGGCTTCTTCTTAGCTAAGTCTTTCTTATACTATAGCCGGCTCATCTAGCTAGTTTTAATTAAAAGATATATAAGGCTTATATTTATTTTTAAAATAGAAAGGGCTTATCTTAATTAAATTATATAGTAGTAGTACTTATATAAAGTCTATAATCAAGAGAAGATTAGACTAGTTATCTTAATAGTAGTTAATAAATAAATAAAGTTATTAATTTAGGTACTAGTTTATAATCTTTATTTAGCTATTTATTTAAAGGTAGAAAGCGGTAAATAATTTTAACTTTATATCTAAAATATAGTAGAACTCTATTTAGAATATTAAAATAAATTATAGTTCTTAATTAGATATAATAATATTTAGAGGTCTATAGTTATAGTATATATATATAATAAATAGTTATACTATATTCTTTATAGTTATAGTTTTTAAATATAATAGGGAGTATACTTATTTACTTAAACGGTCTATAATTACTAAAATATTATTAAAACCCTTTATATTCTTTAGGAACGACTTAAAATCTATAGAGATATATTACTAAGGGTGGTCGGGGACGAGTAGCGACTTTAATATATCTAGAGGTAAATCTTATGGGACGGTTATATAATAATAGGTATAGTAATTTTAGATAAATTAGGTGATATCTTAAGGGAGGTTTAGCTAGTAGTATTAAGTCTATAATAGTTCTATAGTTTTATTACGGCCTGAGTAAGCTATTAATATCTAGTTATAAACTTCTTTAATTAACTTTATATATAAGTAGTCTATATTAAGGACTATTAATTAACCTTAGTATAGTAATAGTCCTTATAATAATTCTTACGGGGCCTACTAATCTCGCGCCTTTTAATATTCTTCCTCTAGAGTCTCGCTTTACTTATTAGCTTATAAGACCTAGTTTACTAGAAGTAACGGCTCTATATTTAATAGGGCTAGCTATAACTCCTAGTAAATTTAAGGATCTAGTATTTTAGGGCCTAGTATAACTTATATTCTCTTATTCTATATAGCTTCTTTCTAACCTTCTTATTCTTACTTACGCCGGGTTAGGGTATCCGCTTTCTTATTCTAGTGACCCGGTCGGAATATAATCTAGAAGTAGTACTAGGAGAGTAATATTACCTATCGGGCTTAATAAGTTATTAATTACCGCTTAGTTATAAAGTATTATAAGGCCTAATAATTAGTAAAAATTTAGAACTAGTCTGTAACGCTCTATAGTTCTAGTCGCTAATACTCTAAGGCGCTTATAATAGTAAGTATCTCCTTATTATAAATATTATAGTTATATTCTATAGGGGCTATAGTCTTTAAATAGTAGGTGATAGGGTACTAGCGGCTATTAATAGGATCTAGCTATAATAGAACCGCTACTAATACTCTATTAGAGGCGTTAGTCTCTAGTATAGTTTATTATTCCGGATAGAAGTAGCTAAGGACGGGGGCCGTTAATAGTTATAACTTTAGTTCTTTAAATACCTTCTAATAGTCTTTATTAAATAGGAAGAGGTAGTCTTTCTTAGTTAGTTATATTAGGGGTTTTATAATCCGGCTATATTAGTAAATAAATATATAATAGTAGTTATAGAAACTTAGAAATAACTAAACGCCCTTTATTATAATAGGAATCTATTAATCTTTAATAACTTAAATCTTTATTAGGTCTACTTTAATATCTTTTATAGAGATTATAAATCCTAAGTATTAAGTCTCCTTAACGCTAAACTTACTTTTCTTAATATCGACTTATAGTCCGGCCTTCTATAGACGCTCTAGGACCTTCTTAACTTGTTTAGCGTACTCTAGTTTATTCTTAGAATAGATTAGGATATTATTAAGGTAGACCGTAATAAAATTATCTAAGAAATTAAATAGAATATCGTTTATATAACGCTAGTAGGTTATAGGCCTATTAGTTAGTCTAAATAGTAGTACTTTATATTTATAGGCGCTATAGTAAGTCCGGAATATTATTAGTTCTTTAGAATTTAGGTATATTTAAATATAGTAGAAGGCCTACTATATATTAAACTTTATAAATATATAAGCTTTCTAAAGTTATACTAGGGTCTTATTAATTAAGGGTAATAGGTAATAGTTCTTTTTTATTATAGTATTTAGCTTTTAATAATTAATATAAAAATATAGCTCTCTATTTAGCTTCTTTATAAATAGTATAGAGAATATATATAGTACTTAACTTAGCTTAATAAATCTCTTTAAGAGATTCTCTTTAAGGTATTTCTTAATAAGGAGTAGTTTTAGTGTACTTTTCCGGTAAAGGGGGCTATATTTAAGGGTACCTTCTCCTTCTAACTAGATCTTATAGTTATACGGCTATAGAGGAGGAAGAGTATTAGATTTAGCCTTTAAAAATATATCCTTAAATTCTATATACTCCTTTAGAAGTAGACGCTTAACTAGTTATTTATCCGTTTCCTTAGCCGGAGGTTATAGTCGGTCTTTAATAATTTAATTAATCTTATAGAGGCTTATACTATAGGCGGTATTCTTTACTCTCTTAAGGTTTTAATAGAAACTTACGACTTTAATTATAGTGATATTAACTCTTATACTAGGGGTGTCGACTAGAGGTAATATAACCTTTCTTTTAGTTACTAGTTCCGGTAGAGTTTAATTAACCTTTACTAGTTCCTATTATATAACCCTTAGCCGTTAGTAGAGGTCCTATTTATATATTTAGGGGGTTATAGTATATAGACTAAATCTAGTAGCCTTTACTGGTAGTACTTGGACTAGGTCCCGCCTAAAGTCCGTTTCCTATTATTATATATTACGGAGTTAGGCTTATTATCCGTTAGCTTATTATTTATCCTCTATTATAAATATCCGGTCGCGTTTTTTTATATTTTCTTAGTATTAAAAAAGAATAGCTATAACCTAGAGGTTTTTTTAGGGTATATATATCTCTCTTATAAAAGTTAGTTTATATTAGTAGTCTTAAGACTAAAGTAAATACTAATTCTATATATTTAGCTAAATATTAAAATAGATAAACTATTTATAGCTAAGGATAACCTTATAACTCTCTAAGTCTAAAATAAGTATAGGGAAGTTCTTTTATCGCCTCCCGTTGACTTTTAGATATAGAGTTAATATTTTAGAGACGGGCTTATTAGGTCTTTTATTATAACCTTTTATAGTATAGAGGTTCTTTAAATATATAGTAATAATATTTAGAAATTAGAATAGGTCTTATATAAGTTTTATATTAATAAAGATAAATCTATTTACTCTAGAATTAGTTAAGGTAAAGGTTTAAACTATATATCTATTAAATAATAATTTATATAGTATAGTAAAGTACTTTCCGCTTAATAGCTAACTTAGATTAATAGAAGTTATATTAATATTATACTTCCCTAAGAAGGAGACTTTCTTTAGGGTTATTCTTTTCTCTATTTATTCTTTATATCCTTACCTACTTTAATAGCCTTATTCTCCGTCTTTAAAGGGTAGTCGCGAGAGATATATCTAGGTTATTAGTAAGTAAAATAAGCGCCGACTTAGCTTAAGGCTTATTTTATTATATTATTATAGGTAGGTCGAGTATATAGAGTTTAGCTACCTTCTTACTCGGGTATTAAGAGCGGGGCCGGCGTTACTTAAGGGTTTAGTGCGGGAGGAGGAGTAACTCGGATAGCCGCTATAGGAGTACGCTTAGTCGCTAGTTTAGCTTTAATCCGGTTGATATATTCCTAGAGGCGGTGGAGGCCTTAGTTAAGCACTTAGTAATAGTTAGTGACGTCTTAGTATATAGTAAGTATTTTAAATATAGATAGAACTATAGTCTAAAGATTAATAGTAAGCTTATTATATAGATTAAAGTATAGGTCTTTAATAGGGATCTTTATAATACTAATAAGGTAAAGGAATTTTATATAAAAATTAAGAAAGGTCTAATTCTTTTTTATTATTAGTCGTTAATATTCTTATTAAGTGTTTAAGGTTTTATATAAGTTAATATAGATACTATCTAGAAAGACTAGTATCTCTATAGCGGTTATAAATAGATTAATAGCGTTAGCACTATAATAGGCCTATAGAAAAATCTATACTTCTCCTTTTATATAGCTGAAGATATATACTATCTTAGTGCGCTCGCCTTAGTTAATATTTATATTAAGCTTATCGAGGATCTAGGTCTTCTAGTTCTTATAGCCGGGTTCGGCCTTACTATCGGAGAGCTAGTCGGGGTCCGGGAGGCTAAAAGGTTTAGGCTATACTAGGTTTAGTCCTAGGGTCGAGTTTTAATTATATTTAAGGTAGTTAATAATAGCTTATTTCTATATAATTTAATTATTAAGATTAATAATCTATTTCTTTTAGTTAATAATCTAAACTTAGTAATCTTAAATAGTATCTTTCTATTCTATAATAGTATTTCGTCCCTAAGCTATTACTTCTAGGAGGGTCTATTTAGATATTACTTTAATATCTATAATAGTCTTATATCTTAATAATTACTATAGTTACGGGGCTAAGTTAATATCGCCGGCTATATATAAGTCGCGTCGGTTCGTGTTAGTCGATTCGGTTTCTATATTCTATTCGGTAGTCGGTAAGACAGTATAGTTATCGGCCTCGGGTTCGTTTAATTCGGTCGGTCGTGCTATAATTAGCGTGTTCAGTCTATAACAGTATAGTTATCGGCTTCGGTCAGTTTAGGTCGGTTCGGTCGGGGTGGGATATTATAATTCCTTCCTAGGATGGTTAAGGGGAGAGTTTAGTCTAATATAACGGTATATTATACTAATAGGATAAAGGTAGGGTATACGCTATATAACGGTATAGATTACTTAATATAAAGAGACTAAACTAGAGAGAGAAGGAAAATATCTAAAAGGGACGGTCGCGCCTGGCCTCAGATGAAGGTATACCTCTGCCAAGGGTTCTAGTATGCGCGCGCACCGCTAAGGATCCTAGTTACGTGCAGCCAATTATATATGGCCGTGCAATTTGCACGGGTATATTACCTAATCAGGATAAGGCTTAGCAAAGCCCGATTTCCAATCTGGCAGCTGTCGCCATAACAACCTTCCTCCATATCTATACCAGTCTAGCTACTCTATATGCCGGGTATATCTCGTTCCGTGACACCTATAGCCTAATCCGGAGGTATAAAAGCTTTAAGGCTTACTTAAGAAGCTATCAATATAAATATAGCTTCTAAAGGCCGAGAATAAAGGCTTATAGTATACTATATATACGGAAAAGAGGCGGAGACAGTACGGGAAGCCTTTATTTTATAATCTTAATAAGATTAATAAAGGTAAGGTAATATTCTTTAGTCTAACTAAAATCTAGTCCGCTTAACAGTAACTTTAAGACTAGGCACACTAAAAAGACTAAAAGCAGGCTCAGAAGGCCGAACTTAAGCGCTAACGACAGCTTTAGAAGGAAGAGAACCAGCGGTTAGTGTTATAAAGGCGACAATAGAGAGACCAGCAGCGCCTCGAAAGGCAGGCTTAAAAGCACGAGATAATACATACCAAACAGGCCAACCAGCAGCTTCAAGAAGGCCTTAACCGGTAAGACAGTATACCAAAGACCTCCACCACAGCACCAGCACGCAAAGAAGAGGTTATTATCGTTGCCGACAGCGATGAAGAGGCGGAGGGTGCCAAACAGCATGCCGTGAGGCCGCGGAGGAACGTTACACCGCCGAGGCATTTACAGGGTTATGAATTATATTAATAAGACGTTCATATATTCATCTTCATAACTGCAAAATAACAGCTTGTTCAGATGCGCGGTTGCAAGATAATTAATAATTGCGCAACAGCCATGATGAACTGCAAAGCGTGCATTGTGTGGTAGCGTGCACGTGACAGGGAACTCTCCTATGATTCCGTATAAGGAAATTAGGTACCTAAATTACCACAGTGAACCAAACTACCTACAGGTCCCTTGACTACGGCGCAAGGTATGTAGATCGTCAAACCGTGCCAGACTGTGTCTCCTCCGTACCTACCTACCTTATGGATCATGCTTGTGTCCTTTGCCCTTGTCCTTGCCCTTGTCCTTGCCCTTGTCCTACCTACTATATCATGTCCGCCCGAAGTACCAAGTCAAATGCACAAGATGCTCCGTAATACTCCGTACAGGACTCTTCTCTTCCACGTTCCAAGAAACGATGCCCGCAACAAGAAAAGTCTGGACTCCAATACTGTAGCACTTGGCGTAGTACAGTCCCATCTAGATACGGGGGACTGCCTCGGGTAATACAGATCGGGATCTGGTCGCATGCGGGGCAGGGGTACCTTACGCGAGTGACTCCAGGACCCGAGTACCTACCTATATATACAGTTACGGGTACAGCCACTCGTGGGGGAGAGAAACCACCAGGCGGGATATGTTGAAAAGCACAGGAATAAAAGATACCCGAGGTGCACGACGCAAAAGGATTTTCGTTTAGTTCTGAGGGGCTTTTCGTTAAGTTCTGATGGGCTTTTCGTTAAAAAGCGTTGATTTCAAATCAGTAACCTGAGACACAACGATCTTGAACACACACACACACGCACACATGCCTCAACAATACCTCTTGTGGGTCAATTCGCGACCGAAGCCAGGGTCTGGAGTTGACGATGACCTCTGGGTGAAATGGTATACCCAAGAACATGTGCGTAGCATCATGTTCCCTCCCTATGAAATGCACCCCCCACTGACATTTCTTGTCACCAGGTCCCGGATCTGGTCAACACCAAGACGGCCGTCCGGGCGGCCATGTACAGGGAGAGCTTTGACTTTTCGCTCGCGCCCAAAGAGCATGCTCCGCGCAAATACCTGGTCTTGTACCAGACCGATCTGGAAGAATGCTTGAAGTCCAAGGAATATTTGGACGGCGTGCGGCATTCCAGCGAGCTGTGGGAGGGTAACAAACCCACCCATGATGTAGGCGACTTCCACGCGCGCAATTATAAGTTGATCCAGGACTATGACCCTGACGGTCGGGGAGAGGGTAAGTGTCTGTCCTTCAGGCGACGATAGCGGGGAGAAAAGTACGAATAATGCTGACGCGGCTCCCCGTTTCGAGTGGCTCCCCCGTTCTGCGTGACCGTCGAGATGGATCCGGTGGACGAAGCCGACTTTGACCGATGGTATCGCGAAGAGCACCTTGACATGCTGCATAAGTTGCCTGGGTACCGTCGTTCGGCGAGGTATATCATCGGACCGAGGACCGCGCTGGCGGAAGGAGAGCCCCCGAAATACTTGGCCATCCATGAACTGGACGGGTTGGCTGGGCTGGACAGCAAGGAAGGGGAGGCGGCCAATAGCACGCCCTGGACGGTCAAGACCATTAAGGAGAGTAAGACGTTTAACGTGAGAGCATGGGAGTTGATTTACTCCCAGGGGTTCTGATCTCTCTGCTAGTGGATGAGGGAAGTCTTTGTAAGTCTCAGGGCCTTCTGCGCCTCAATCCTCAATTTCACGAGGCCGTCGCCATGACAGATTCCATCCACGGCCAAATGCTCTCATTCGCCGGTGGATATCCCATGTGCAACATGTTCTCGTAGAACCGGGCTTCCTTTGGTTTGCCGTAATTCATCAGCAGCATGCTGTCTTCGATCGGCACGAGACCATCCAAGGTGCCGTTGACGAGAAGCAGCCTGCAGGAAGGCCCGTTCACGATGCCGTTTGTGACCAGACTGTAATCATCCTGTGCCTTCTCCTTCATCTCCTCCCAGTCCTTGTAGCCGTACTTGGCGACGTATGCTTCGCTGAGGGTGAAGGGGTATTCGTGGTCATCGACGCGGTCCAGCCACTCTCGACTCAGGAAGTAATGAGATCCGGCGCCCTGTGCGACGACACCGGCGAGGCGCGAGTGATGCGTATGTGCGAGTCGATTCGCGCAGTACCCGCCCGCGGAAAGACCCCAAGCCATGCGTTTCCGCATGTCGAAATAGGGCTGCCTGTCCATCCAGTCGAGGATCGCCGTGAAAAGGCGCTCGTGGGATCTAGGGTCACGCCGGTCCGCAGGGCAGTCGGCAGTTCCGGGGATCTCTGTAATGACACACCCCCAGCCTCGGGCGAGGAACTCATCCGTGCGCTCGCTATCGAGTTGAACATGGCTAGTTAGTGGTTTCCGGCGAGTTCACGAACCAGGGACGGCGCACCTGTTATCTGGCCGATGGCCGTCTAGACCCGTTATCAGCAGCACGACAGGGCATTTGTGCTCGTGGCTCGCTCCCTTGGGTAGTCTAACGAAGAGAGGTATTTCCTTGCCATCTGCCCCTTCGGCCGCTGTATGTGGAATCTTGACCTCTTTCATGGGAGCATCCCATAGGCTCGCCCCTCTCAAGTAGACCTGCTTTTGCAGCTCGAATGCTTTCCTCTTGACTCCCGAGCCGGCATCGAGGGAAGGATATCGGGATATTCGGTACACGCAGGCGGCGCGCTTGAACAACGCGGCAGCTTTGGACCGGTCGGATCCTTGTGCTGACATGGCGGCGTCGGTGAGCTTTTCAGCTACCGGGAAGAAATACTCGGTGTATTTGTCCGTGTAGGCATCATTCACGTTGTCCTTGACCAGCTTCTCGAAGATTGGCTCGAAGTCTTCGAGCTTGCCGTCGTGGAAAGGGTAGACACCCAGCGAGCAGGGGAACTTCCATTTCGTTTCCCAGAGAGCTTTCACCCCGTCTAGGTGAGGGTATCGCTGGTAGAACTTCTCGCCCAGGATCCAATTGACCATTTTGCCGGCGCGAAGGACGACAGGCAGATTTGGTCTCGAGGCTACGCAGGGGCGTTGTGAAGATCTTGTCAACTTGGTAGAGAGACGGTGAGCGGCGTCGACGCGGTCCTCAATCCGACGAGCATCGGGCCAACTTCGGTTAGCCCCTCCAAAGCATCCATGTAATCATTGTTGGTTGAAGAGCCACACCAGGATCCATGATTAGATTATATCTATTGTAGTTGAAGAGAGGCACGCGAACGTACTCGTCTTAGGGTTAAAACAACCTCTTTGCATCAGAGCTCTAGCCAGCTGCAAGATTGCGCGCATTCAAGGACACCGGCACCGAGCGTCTTTCCAACAAGTACCAGCTCAGCCTTCAACCAGTCTTTCAAGTCGCCGTCCAGCCCGCCAATGCTCGAGGCAACGCTCAAAGGCCACGCTGTGAGGTTTCCTAGGTACGGCTTGATCTCTTCTTCGGTACTCAGAATCCACTCCTGTTCCTCCGGTGTCTTGGAAGACGATGCAACGGCAAACCTGTCGAGTGCAAATGGAATGCTTGATGATAAGGCATCCGCCATCACCCTGATATGCGAGCAGCAGATTTCCTCTTGCCGCTGTTGCTCCCCAGCGAGGTCATCGGATGCGGGTCGAATGAGCTCAAGGATCCTCAGCCGTGCTCTGTTGAGCAGCATCATGGTCGCGAAGTAGTTCAGCCAAACGGCCGCGTGGGCCACGCTCGAGTAGCTGTAAACGATTGAAGAGAAGAAGTGTCTTCTAGGTAAGGAAATGTAGGCGGGAACGAGATGTCGCTGGGGGCACCACGTGCCGGGGAGCCGTGTGGACCAGTCCTGCAATGCGTGACAGAGCGCGTCTGCCTCACTGTTCAGGTCCCGAGCCCGCAGATAGGCCTCATGGGTGCGGTGGTGGTGGTGCAGCAGCCTCTCTCGCTGAAGGATCCTGAATCGGTGGCGAATGGTGGCCACTCCTACCAGGAGCTGGTCGTATTCGAGCTCCAGCCCATACTCGCCAAAATGCGCACCATCAGCCAGCCATGCCGGCACTGCCATATGCCGCAAGAGGAAGGACCTGACGATTCCGCGGCGCGAGTGTTTGATAATGTCGGATGCCGGCTGCATAATCTTGAGACTATTTTCGTGCCAGATCTTCAAAATGGCGGTCGCGCCGTCGTGATGCGAATAGCTTCTGAAGGCTGTAGTCGACAGGACTTCTTCCGGAGCATGCATCGAGTCTTCATAACGGCTCATGAGGAAGATTGCAAGCAAAGCGGCATCGACGTCCCGTTGAACCACATCTGGCAGCGCGACTTGCGCGGTTCGCAATAAGTGGTCGTACTTCTCGCGGGCTTCCGTCGCTGCGGCTTGATGGTGCTGTGTGCGTGAGAAGACCGCGAGAGCCATGGAGGAAATTGCCAAGTCGATGAGCGAGTGCTTCGTAACAGAAGCCCATTTGCAAACACTGTTCTGGACGTTCCCTACCAGCTTTTGCACTTCCGACGGCGTGTGCAGATGGTAATTCAGGTAGTAGACTAGAGCACGGGTATGGAGGTCGAAGTCCAACGCCCGCGAGACGCTTGAGCGAGGACCTCTTGGTCGCTTTACCACCCCGCTGGCGTATCGGTTTTCGACGTGAATGGCGAAGCCGCCGCTTGTCGCATGGGCCTTGACACATACCCTGCGGGATTTGACACATCTGTGACATGCCGGGAGCCCTCTGTCGCACTGATCTGGTTACTTGGAGCTGGTGACGGGCTGAGACTCTCTTACCTTGATGCGGCGAACCTTGCACGTCCGGCAACTTGACCCTGGATTGGCAATCACTCTTGGAAATACTGGACTCAGGTCCGCCATGTGCAGGTCACCACCCAGCAGCTGAGGTCTGTGGTATCGGGAAATAGCAGGAAGCTCAGTCCAATTCTCGGTTGAGCCAACCTGGACACCGAGCACCGCGATGACGGGTGCCTCTGAGCTTCAGCCTCCATACACAAATGTGAAGTTTTCAATCACATCACTTGTCTCTGCCTTTGCCAAAGAGTGCATGGTTGTTGGAGCGGGTCCGCCGGTTGACGATCTTAAGGACCTTAAGTCCGGGTAAACGCTTTGGAAGGATAGGCTTCAGGGCTACACTGTGTGGCATAAAGGGTTCGCTCTATCCCCATGGCGATCATATTAAACAATCGATACCTCAAGCGGAAGCAGATGGTCTTTAGTTTGTGAGGCCGAGCGTCACTGACAAAGGCAGTGAAATCTCGAAAACGTGCGAGAGAGCCCGCTCCTGCCGAGTAAACCGCGAAAATAAAGTATGTACATTGACCGCGTTGTCTAAGCAAAGTTCACTGGACAGTAGCTAAGCCCTAAGCCAATACCACGCATCCATCTGATGCCCCAAGGTATCAGTGTGCGGGTTTGAAAGTGGTCTCGTCTCGGTACTGCTTTAAGAATGGGATAGGCAGTGAGCCAGCGGTCCCTCTTGACTCAATGGCAGGCTTGCCTTCCATCTGAGCCGCAGCGGGTAGCGCAATGTATCTGGAGACGACGGCGACGTGCTTTGTCCTCCAGCGTTGGAATGCCTCGATGACGGGTTGAAAGGCTGTCTGCAGACCTGGATCCTCTGGGTGTTGGTCAATAATATCACGCAGCGAGGGCAACAATTCCACCGCCGCCAGAAAGTCTCTGTGTTTCTTCGGCATGTACATTCTCAACTCAACCAGCATCTTGGACTCGTGACGAATGCCCAGCATGTGATCCAGAAATTGAAAGAAGGTGCTTTGCCCGGCGCTGCCTCCGACGCACTTGACAGTTTCTTGGTACCCGTTGCTGCGCCTCAAGGCGACGCCGTCTGGTAGTCCTTGCTCCTCCGCCCCAGCACTACCTCCTAGCATTGGGCGTATCACGTGGTAAAAGAATGTCGGATCACAGTTCTTGTGTAGAACAGACAAGAGGTCTCCCATTTTTGAAAGGGTTGTAGCGCAGATGTCGAAAATCGAGAGTAGATCTTGCGAGGCGCCTTTTCGGTCGTCCAGTATTGCTTTGAGCAGCAACGCCACGAGCTTGGCACCTTGTGCCTCAACCATGACAGGAACCAGATTAAACGCGTCTTCGTCCCTCGTTCCGGTAAACGAAGCGGAAGACCTGATGCTCGGAAAGTCGCTCAGTGCTTGAGCTGGATGCATGCCGCCGTCTTGAGACAGTGGTGTCCAATTCCATAGACAGATCCCGGCATAGCTCAAGACGGGTCTCATACCAAGGTACTCGCAGACTTCGAGGAAAGGTTCGCCTAGCTTGGCTGGAACAATGGCTGAAGGTGTCGTCTTGTCCTGCCAGATGTACGCCTGAGTTAGAAAGCCCAGGGTTACGTACGCGCGTTGCCAGTGTGCCGGGACGGTGAGGTGATCCGTACTGAGGAGCTCAAGATCGTCGACTTTTGCCTGAAAGGTCTTCGACTCGAGGAGACATGGAAGATCCGACACGAGCTTGCACCATGGTGCATAATAGGCGGGCAGCTCTGTCGGGTACGCGGCGACAAAGCCCGTTTCAAGGTCAATGTCGTAGTCTTGAAGGTTGGGGAAAGAAGGACGGGAGCGCATTGTTAGTAGGGTTGACGGAAGCTATCCGACTTACTCACAATATCGCAATCCGTAACAACGAGCTTCTCTAGACCATAATTAATGTGAGAATATATATATGTGTGAAAGCGAGCTTCTCCCTCAATACTCCGCGCCCTTGGGGTGATCATGCAAGCAAATGGCATTGTTTAATTGGTCACCCTCCACGGCTGGGTGGGCGCTTGGCCGCATCTCAAATACGAGAGCATGGTGAATACGTCGTGCTGGCTTCAGCAGGTCGATAGGGTCGTGTCCTCATAGACACGGCTTTTGAGGCCAGACCGATTGAGGAAGAAAGAATGCGGGGTCTGCCAGAGCCGCCCGTAAAACAAATGTAAGGTGACAATGAAGTGAGACTGCAGGAGTCTCAAAAGCTGCAGCTTTTCAGATTCAGCTGAGGCAGGTTTTCCGAGCCGCGAATCACGCTTTTGGTGAGTCGCGCCGCATGCTCTCCATCCCCGACCAAGTACGCATGGCATCTTAGCTGAATACGTCGACCGTGGCGACTCATTCAATCCATATCTTAGCCTCGCTGCTTGACATCTGATTACGATGACGTCCCGCGAGCCCTCGGCGGCGCCCTCTGACGGTGACACCATCGATGACCAAGTCGACGACACGAAACCCGATCTTGCAGATCTTGAACACGAGCAGGTCGAGTCGGTCGAAGAGCCCCCTGCAGGCTCCACCCCAACAGCCGGTCGGCGAACCGGCCGCCAGAAAACGTCTTCAGGAAGGAAAGCGAGACCGCGGAAGGGTCCAATCTGGATACACGAGCAACCTCATGAAGGGACCGAAGATGAGGGCAGTGTCGTCTCTGCTACCCACTCAAGAACGAAGAAGTCAGAAGCGACTCCAGAGTCAGACCTCAGAACAATCGGTACCGCAGTTGGCACTAGAAGACAAGCCAACGGCACCGTGGGCTCGGTGTATTCCGGCAGCAAGGTGAGGCATATTAAGAAGCCGGATGGAACACCTCTATGGCGCAAGGAGATACAGTTCGAGTTCTTGCAACTGGTCATCGAGGATACGCAACCCGTCTTCACACGGATCAGCGATGGCAAGACTGGTTGCTTCTTCTCAGAAATCTATGTCGACTGTATGGCTAGAAGTTCAAAGACGAGCAAGATTCTGAAAGACAGGCTTCAGTTTGACCGGCAGGCTGCACATAACATGGCCATGATATGCCTCCTGGTCAATGTCGGTCGCATGAACACCACCTTGAACTTCTTTCCCGAAATGAGGGCCCAGCTGAGGACATACCACTCCATCCCTTCGCTTCAAGCGTACAAGAGCCAGAGAGACTACAAGTCATTGCAAGATGCTCCCAGGCTGAAGAGCATCCTCAAGGGGGCCAGTGAAGACACGGTCGAGCCTCGAAGCATTCAGGAGCTCAAGGCCAAGCAAGTTCCAAGGACGAATCCGGTTAACCTGATATTCGTCTTGTCCCAAGTTGCACCAAGAATCAGTGAGACACACTTTACCGACAAAGTCGACTTCTTTGACCTCGCGATGCGTCCAACAATCTCATCTGCAAGCAGGGCCCGGGCGTTTTTGTGGCTCATGTGGTGGTATCTTGAGTCCAACTTCACCAAGGAGGATGCGCTGCGGAACCCATACGGCCCTGGAGAGTACAAAGACGATGAAGATCCCAATGACCCAGACACGGTTCCACTGCTGGTACCCAGATTGGTCATGATCACAGAGGAAGAAGGAGACGCTGAAAATGTTGACCCTCCAGAAGAAATTGCCTTTGCCGAGAAAATGACCCAAGAAAGGAGGCGGATAATGGCCGAGAATGCCAACGACCCACCCCTGGTCATGGCTGACCCGGGGAATCCAGACCACAAGGCGCTCAAACGCCTGAAGAGGGGTGCTGCGTATGGGGACGACGACTCTTTGGTCTCGGACGTCGATTCACGTGCTAGTCCCGGTGTAGGACGTTCCCCTGGTCCAGAAGTCCTCAATGCACATGGACATGTCATGGCCAGTGCGCTCGGAGGCCAAGCGGACAGTCTTGATGACGATTGGGAGGCCGTTGATCCTCACCCTGGACGTGGGCGATACAAGCGTGTCAGGGGCAAGAACACCCCCACGCGTGTCAGAGGAGGGCCCAGACAGAGTGATGGCCCAAGGAGCGTGTTCAAACCAGGCCGCAATGCCGGCACACCCGACACTGTCGATCGCTACCGAGCAACACCCCAGCCTCTGCAACCTGGTGGTGCTAACCATCCAGTCATCGGTCAGTTCGGCACACCCCGCGGCAAGAACGAGAGTGAGATGCTCCGAGCTGAGGCCGGAGGCGTGGGAGCAGGCACCAAGGCCAGAGCGAGAACGGGCTACCAGCGAGAGCTAGAGGAGCACAGACAGCGCCGAGTCGAATGGGCGCTCAGGAGACGTCGCAGACACGCCCTCAAAGAAGCCCGGCAGATCAGACAGGGGGGAAGGTGGTTGCTCAAAGCCGCCCGGCGAATTAGCGAGCTCCCTCCCACGTATGACAGCGAAGAGGAAGAAGAAGCGGGCGGCTCTGGCTTTGGCGGCTTGCTTGGCCGCAGATGGTATGGCGACACCAACATCGACAACGAAGCTAAGGCTCTTCCTGTTGGATATGAGCCCGATGACTACGGCGAGGAAGTGGAATCGTGGGCCGGGCTCCTGAGGAGAACGGGGAGACGCCTGGAAGTCTGGAGTGGGGATCGTGACCTGGGTGTCTACCATACCCGTCTCCATCGCCACCATGCGGCCCCAAGCAATTTCACTGCAGCAGCTTCTCGCCCAGTCACGAACGGCACGAGCAAGAAACGCCGGACGCACGGGTTGTCAGCACATCCTTCAGGCCCTAATAATGGAAGAACGGCGCAATCTACAAGAATCGCAGGGCGAGATCTCAACGACGAAATCACACAAGATCTGCTCGCTGAACGAAGTGATGACGACATGGACGACGACGAAGACTCGGATGCAAATGGCGATGTCGATGGGGAAGAGAGTGATGTGGATATGGATTGAATGTACAAGGTGCTTGTATCAGGCCTCCCTTGCGACGTCTCCGGCCTGTATTCGTATTCCAGACGAGTAGCGCACGTAGCCTTCAACTTGATCCAGGACTGCGCAGTGGCAACTGTAGAATACGCAGGCACGTTGCGACGGATATTCTTCAACCGGTGCTGATGGTGCCGTCGCTGGTGCTGCGTAAGAGTCGGTGAAGTTCCAAGCTCGTCCGAACACGGCCAGCAGCTTGTTCCGAGCTGAACCGGCTCAGCCTCAGCGTGGCAAACATTCGCAATCTTTGCAGCGCATCTTTGCAGGCACCAGCAAATGGGCATCGCTAATGCCTCCAACATTGTACAGTCGATGATCTTCTGCTCAGAATCTCGACCCTTAGCATCGCAGAAGAAATTCGTCCGTCGATCGATGGCGAAAACCGTCGCTCCCGCGGGTATTGGTAATACGCCCGAGCACAGCAGCACAGGTCGAGGCAGACAAAGGGGACCATGCGAACCCGGTATCTTCATTATTAATAGGACTTGCTCATGAGGGAGACTCTGCACCTTCCAGCACCTGGCATCATGCGATCACGCATCAATGTATGTCCAGGTTTGACATTCAGTACAGCACATCTCTGGCCTGTTCATCGCCGATTGCAGTCTGTGGCAACCTACCTCGTTAATGCCTTGTAGGCTATGGCGATGGGCCCACGCTTGTGCTGACGAAACTCCGGAAAACTCAGCAGCAGCTCGCAGACAATCGAATGCAGCGAAGGAGAACAGAAGCAACACATTAGTGGCAGCTCATGAATCTATATCCTTTCGTGCGCACGCTGCGTGCGAGATAAACCCCACCCAGACAGAGATGCCAGGGAGCGAGCGAAGCAGGCCTCTCTCGTCCTTCCCAAGACGGCCCATGTGGGTTTCGGTCCTGATGGGGGAACAATACGTCTGGGACGGCACTGCAGAACAAGGCCCCTTCAGTCGATCCTCGCAAGGTGGAGGCACTAACTCTACCCATCGCCCGTTCACACCTGTTCTTGGGTAAGGCTTCCACCTTGCCAGCCGACTCGACTTACAAGCCGTCCACGATCCCGCCACCCCCTGACGTTGTGACGATGCCTAATGGCGGCGCTCGGCTCACCGTGGCGATATGCCGGCATGATCACAGGGCATGTCCCATTCTCAAACAAGTCAGGGTATGACTGCAATCGACCAATCTCTGAGCATGTGGGCCGTCAAGTGAGCCGCGCATGGGATGGAGTCTCGCCCTGCTTGTCATGGGGAGGCGTACACCGTTTCCATCAACGGGTCGCCCGGCCTTACCAGGCCTTGACAGAACTTCGAGTGGTCTGCTCCTGCTTACCTCTCGAATTGGGCTGTGGCCAAGCTCGTTGAGCTCTCCTAGAGTGCTCCTTTCCGTTCGATGCCCCCTGAGCTGTGGGAACAAATGTAGCGTCCCATCAAATGACGGTGAGATGATGTCGCAGCTCGGGCTGTTGTCCTCGGGAGAAGCTCCATCGCGTCTCAGGGCTGTGCTTGTATTCAGGACTGGGTCTCGCCGTTCTCCATCCATCATGACTGGTGGGCAACTGCCGGAGAAGCTCTCGTTTCGTTCCCTTACAACCCACTGGGACTGGTCCGTGCTACCATCAACCTCTCTATGCATCGGTTCCTGGCGCCATCCTCACGCCCCTAAGAACCCAAACTGCTTGCCTTGATTTGCCCGTCCATGGCTCTTGGGCGTGAATCTGCATCCTGTTTGAGCGAACGACCTCTTGGTCCGCAGCTTGATCCATACTGTGCTATCGGCTGGCCTTTGTCCTTCTTCCAATCAACTCGAATGGCATCATCATTGGGCAGAGTGCACTCTTGACGAACGGTCTTTCGCGCGAAGAGATCAGCACACCGAAGTCCCGAGGAGCCACACATATCCCAACGATCGTCTGAACAAGTGGCACGCGCTTCAGGATGGCTTGTTTCATACTTGGTGTTTACTCGAAGGAATTTAAAGGCTTTGATACAGACGACAAAAAGAACGTCTCATCTTCGGGAATGAATGTCAATACACGCAATCAACGAGCACCGCGCTAGGCCTCACTTACTGCGGTGTTTGAAGTAACTCGGAATCTATTCTCATACTAGCCTGGATCATGAAGTCTGCACTCCTTCTCTGCATGTGCGCCAGTTCTTTGAACAGGGTGGCAGCGGCGCCCACGTGATTGTCCTCGTTAAAGAATCAACCACAAGCGATGCTGACTTATTGAAGCACAGGGCTGACTCATTTCTGGACCCGGTCTTGGGAGCCCGACATGAAGCTAAACTGATGGTCCCAAGCCCTTAGAACGCCTGAGCACGCACACAACGGCTCGGCAATCTCGTCGGGCCCAGCAGTGACAGAGGTAACCTCTCCGGCGAGCGCTAGGCCATGTGGAGATGACCGACTCTAATGTGTTGTCCTGGTCTTGACAAGTCCAGCGCGACAGCCCGTGACCCATACCGCGGAATATCGCGACTAATGTTGGCGGGGACTGTGGTACAGCCAGCTGTCTGATCAGCATCCCGTCTGGAGAACAGCCCCTGCTCTCTGCTGCAGGCGACCATGTCCATGCCAGGCACTCTTACACATCCTCGTCCCGCAGAATATCGTGTCGTCTACATGTAGTAATGGGCAAGTCGATCAATATCCCCGACGACAGATCCCGAGCGTGCTTGAGACTGGCTTTTGTCGGGGATTGAATACACCGAGAAAGTCTTTTCATGACGAGATTCGGGCACACCGAAGACAAAGACCTTTCATTTCTCGAGCGCTCCACTAAGTAGACATGAGCTTCAGACGGATCCGAGCTTCATACCATGGAGATAACTGGCGGGAATCTCTTGAAGTAGACTTCCGTTAGATGCTCTCGATCAACACCTGCCCAAGTGAAGTATCCACTGTACAGCAGGACTTCCATCCAATAACGACGGTGGACACTTTCTCGAGACGGCTTCTCTCGCAAAATGAAACGGGTTAAATAGAACATGATTCCCGATCACCAGGACGAAAATGGAAAGGAGATATTCACGAGTTGACTGGTTCAGAGCCCCCGGCAACGACCCCGGCTCCCCACCAGTCGCATCCTGGAAGAACGGGAAGCTGTTTGACAGGACGCCTGATCGAGTATACTCCGTGACTCGCTATTCAGTCTCAATTGCTTCGGCGCATGCTCACCGGCTCACTCCAAACCCATCACCGTATTCGATATGGCGGCGCCTCCTGCACGTGGCTGGCCCCATCCCAGGGTTGTCCCCACCGGCGTCTTGTTGTTTTGGCCAAACTGCCACCTGCTCAAATAGGGAGCTACCTCTCCTCTCTGGTGGCATTGCCAGCATCTGATGCAGGATCCTGATTAATCAAACAGTCAGATCGACCGGGATCCACTATACAAGTACAGGAAGACGTATCTTTTCGTATCTGGCAGGAGTAGCTCGCAACCTTGTCCTGTCGCACTCAAACAACATTGCATCTCACGCATCCTCTTCCACGGAAAAGCTGCAATCCAATAAGGCGGTAGCGTTGCGGCGCAGCACGACTCGATTCACACGCAATACGAGGCTGCCGTTGCTTCAATTGACCACACTGATGTTCGAGTCTCCAACTGTTCACGCGGATTGTTTCTACAAGACTACAACTCTCCGCTGCGCTTCTTCCCTACGTCAACCGTACAGTCCTTTTGTCTGGAGGATTACAGTTTGCGCTTCACTGCTCGCCTGAGTACGCTCTATCGACCCTTACTTCTAGCACCCTTTCACGATCATCCACGACGATGCGAGAGAAGGCCACGGCACCGTCGAAGAGGGCTCACGATGTGGCTCCAAACATGAATAGCCTCGTCTCCGTCTTCCACGCCAGCAGCCTCAACACGCAGCGAGCGCATCCACAACCACAGCGTCCGGAGAACAATCCATACTGTTACATACCAGGGCAGTACTGGCAGACACTGGACTACTACGCCATGGAGATGGACATTTGTACCGATTTCTCTGATGTAAGGGTGATGACATTGCCAGGTCTGTGGCCGGGAGGGACCCTGACATAACCTGCAGTTCAGTCACATAATCCCCTCGGTGATGCCGACCAACGTCCCTCCCAAGCTGGCCGACGATCTCACTCCACTCGACTCTCCACTCGACTTCGCGCCGGAAGCATACGGCAGTCCTGGCGAGTCCTTAGGCCTGACCCGAGCCGACTCCTCGATTCATGAAAGCCCAAGCGCAGAGCTCGAATGCCCGGGCCACGGTCGATGCGCCGGTCAACAAGGTCCCTGCGAGATATGTCAACGCGACAAGAAAGAGGTTAGTCCCGGTCGACTTTTCGGCTTTCGTCTATTGTCGCGCAATGCGTGCCGCATTCCATCATGGCCCTTCGTCTGAAGCTGATTCAGCTAACGCCGATTCCCTGACAGAGGCGAAAGGAACAGAATAGGAAAGCACAACGGAACCACCGATTGCGCAGCGAAGCCAAGCTCGAGCAGCTGAGGGCCAGAGTCAAGACGCAGGCGGATGAGATTGTCATGCTGCGGGACTTCAACCAATCGTTGATGAAGCACATCGAAACCCTGGAGTCCAAAGGCAAGGATGGTGGAACCAGGGATGCAGGCGGCCAGAGTCAGGCATCCGACGCGCATTCTGCTTGACTCGGTCGCGAAGGACACGGAGGACAAAAGCACCAGCCCAGCTCCAGCAGGTTCGCCTGCTTCGAGACTAGTCCGAGGCAGCCAGGCAGGCAACATAGATGACGAGGACAGCTCCTCGTCGGGCTACTGGTAACAGCGCACCAGAAGTCACGAATTATGGCATCCCAAGTACCCATTAGACTGCCCCTCTGCATCGACGAAGTGGCAAAAGGGTTGCGGACGGGACGTTGAGCTCTGCTTAGCTCCTGCAGGTGGCGACAACACACCCGACGAACACCAACCAAGAATATGCCAGAGCGCCAAGTTCAATGGCACTATGAGTAAAGCGACGACCACCAAACAAGAAAATGCCAGAGCGCCAAGTTCGTTGGCACTATGAGTAAAGGCAGAGGAAATCGCTTAACCCCAGGAGGCAAGTCTCGCTCGATTCAGGCACCACCGCCAGTGACATCAGGTTGATGCCTAATCAGCGCCGCCGGGCCCCTGGATTGAAAGCCTGGCGAACCTTTTTCCGCGGTTGTGTTTAGGTAATACTCGCACTGGGAGCTGGCAACCGGGCACCAGCAACCACGCGTTGGAGAACGCGTAAGGGAGGAGCCCCCCGCGAGCCCGCCGAGTAGATCGTCACGTGACTACGCGCAATACCCCGCCCACGTGCCTTTCTTATCGATAACGGCGACTCATTCGCCTTCCGATCTTCTGCCTGGCACTTCGCCTTCGCCTTCGCTGTCTCCTTCACATTGAGCCTCACCGCCGACACCTCGTTCCCGCTTTGCGTGCCACGGACTCGGCAATGGAGGGACTCGAAGGGCCTACCCCAAAGAGACGGCGGATTTCCAAAGATGCCGACGAAGACTATTCCGCTCCTCCTGCTCCGTTCTCCCACTATATCGTCCTTGCTCGGGCGAGGTTCACAGACGTATCCACCGATCCGTACCTCGTCGCTGGATCTGATGCCGCTTTCCTGACGGTTACTCTGCGAGAAGTATCACAATGCGAAGGAGGCTATGAGATCGGACTCGTGCGCGGAAGACGGCCTCGTGAAAAGCGGTTTTTGGTAGACGACTTGCCGTCAAGTAATCGGCAGATTTTGGAAGATGCTAGGAAACTGGAATCGGTGGCGAGATACAAACATCCTGCGGCGCTACCGCTTGCATGCACCTATGCCCTAGTCCGACAGTCCAGTCTGGGCACCACACTTGAGGTCTCAATTCTGTGGGAAGATACAGCCGCACTGAGAGATAAGGTAGATCCGGCACTGCTTGATATTCTCGCAAGGTATATGCCGCCCAAAAGGCCCATCTCGCCGATGTTCGCACCGTGGGAGCCCCGGCAGTTCTACGACAACGTGCATGTCCCCGAGAAAACAGAAGCCAATTCTGGAGAGCTCGAGATTCCGGCTCTCGAATCCACGTTGTTTCCCTTCCAGAGACGTGCTGTTAGGTGGCTGCTTTCAAGGGAAGGCATGGTCGAGCAGCCGGATGGACGCTTCCAGGCCCGAAATGCGAGCCTGACCTATCAATCCCCGCATGGGTTCGAGACGCTTAATGCCTGGTCTGGCCAAACTTGTCATGTCAATCACGCATTGGGCGTTGCCTCTACAGATCTGGCCGCTGTCCGACAACACTTCAAGGCCCCTGAAGGTGGCATTCTCGCAGATGAGATGGGCCTTGGTAAGACTTTGGAGGTCATTGCTCTGATATGTCTGCATCCCAGGCCGGTGAAGCCCGTGGAGCCCTCCACGTTGCTACCTTCTTCTGCGACTCTCATCATCACGCCCCCGTCAATACTCAAGCAGTGGAAGAACGAGATCCAGGAACATGCGCCTAGTCTACGCGTGTACCATTATCAAGGGCTGAGCAGCTTCAAGAAATCAGGCGAATCGCAGCTCGAAAATCTCCTAGATCAGGACGTAGTTCTGACCACATACAACGTCCTAGCAAAGGAGGTCCACTATGTTGCAGAGAAGCCCGACCGCAACCTGCGGAACAACAGGACGCGTGAAGAGCCGCCCAAAAGCCCATTGACCCAGGTTTCGTGGTGGCGCGTTTGTTTGGACGAAGCGCAGATGGTGGAAAGTGGTGTATCTGCAGCAGCCACAGTCGCACGCCTGATCCCGCGAGTTCATGCGTGGGCGGTCACAGGCACTCCGCTGCGGAAGGGCCATCGAGATCTATTTGGTTTGTTGCTGTTTCTCGGGTATTCCCCGTGGTGCCGGTCCCCTCGGCTATGGGATCATCTCGTGACGTACTATAGACCGATGTTACGGGACATGCTGGGAGAAGTTGTAATGAGGCATTCGAAAGACTATGTCCGCGAAGACCTACGACTCCCGCCCCAAAGCCGTCACACCATTACGATCCCCTTTACCCCTATTGAAGAACAGCACTACAGCCAGCTGTTCCAAGATCTCTGCGAAGACTTGGACCTTGATCGTGAAGGTGCGCCTCTCACGGACGACTGGGATCCAGAATCACCTGCGGTGGTGGAAAAGATGCGGACTTGGTTGACCCGTCTTCGTCAGACCTGCCTGCACCCAGAAGTCGGCGGTCGTAATAGACGCGCATTAGGTCGAAAAACCGACGGACCTCTTCGCACAGTCGAGGAAGTTCTGGATGTCATGATCGACCAGCACGAGGGTCAACTGCGTACGGCACAGCGTGGTCGACTCACAGCAAAGATAAGAAGAGGACAACTCAAAGAAAATGCCAAGGCGAGCGGGGAGGCGCTCAAGATCTGGCGAGAAGCCTTCAACGAATCCCTGATCATGGTGAGGGAGTGTGCTGCACAGTATGACCAAGCACGTCTGTCTTTCGGGCTCAACAAGGACAAAGGGGCCGGTAGTAAGGAGAAGGAGGGCGACGACGAGGCAAATCTCCGCTTGTCCGGCCTGCATGCCCGAGTGCGATCCGCTTTGGAGACGCACCACGTTGCCTGTTTCTTTGTGGCTAATGCGCTCTTCCAGCTCAAGTCGGCTCAGCCACCGGAGAGTGACCGATATCAGCAAATCGAGAAACAGGAAACAGCCGCATATGAGAAAGCAAAGTCAATCCGTGCCGAGCTATTGAAGGGCGTTACCGGGCATGTGAACAAGCTGGTGACGACGACCAGAGCGAACCTTGCCGGCGGTGCCCCTCAGATCCCCATCATGGAAGCGCCGACAGGGTTCGGTGGGATCGAAAGTAGAAAGATCTTTGAAAAGATTCACTTCTACTGCGAAGCCATGAATGCTCAAGCGGAACAATTTCATGACCTCCGGCAAAAGATGGCGGACTTTTTGAGCCAGGCCCTTATTGACGAGGATGAGGGTGTCGAACTACAGGGCGACGAGTACGAGAGCTCGACGAAGCATCAAGACGAGATGTACGCCTATATGGAAGCCCTCAGAGCCTTGCTGGCAGATCGCACCGAGGCCATCAGTGGTCAGGAGAACATGCTCATTAAGCAGGAGATGAAGCAGTTCCTGAGCATCGCAAAGGAAGGCGAAGGCCCAGCTCCCGACGTGATGCTTAAGCTTCTGGCGGAGCGTGAACAAAAGCGTGTGAAGGTTCGTGAGTTTGGTAGCCTCCGGGGCATCATCGCCCAACTCAGACAAATGGTCTCGTCTCTGCAGTGGCAGGAAAGCAACAACCAGAGCCGTGCGAGCCATGAGCTGGCGATACTGGAGCGACTTGTGAAAAACGTGCAGGAACTTGCGGCTGCGCAGATGAGGGCTCTGACGGCTCTTGAACAGGAGGTCAACCACTTCAGAGACACCATGAACAGCCGACTGGAGTACTACCGAGCACTGCAAAAGCTGTCCGACCAGGTTGCCCCCTATCGAGAGGACTCGGTCGGGCAGCCGCTTGACGACCGGCTTTACCAGGGCTTTCTCGCCGATGAGGCCAGGCTCCAGCAGAAGATTGATTCCATCTCGGCCAAACTCCGATACTTGGTTCACATGAAGACCGACGACTCGAAATCCACCGCACCCAGAGTTTGCCTTATCTGCACCGACCAATTCGAAGTCGGGGCCATGACCTCTTGTGGTCATAGTTTCTGCAAGGAGTGCTTCATGCTGTGGTGCAATCAGCACCACAACTGCCCAGTGTGTAAAACCAGGTTACCCCCCAATGGGTTCTACGACATTACATACAAGCCTGCCGAGATTGCCGTGCAGGCCGAATCTCCTGCTGGCTCGACCGCGTCCTCACCGGGCTCAAGCTTTGATCGGCAGCACGACCAGTCAATCTATTCCGACATCAGCACGACCATGTTGAACCAGATCAAAGATGTCGATTTGCGAGGACCCAGCTACGGCAGCAAGATCGACTTCCTCTGTCGCCATCTCATGTGGCTCCGCGAGCATGATCCGGGGTCCAAGTCGATCATCTTCTCGCAGTACCGAGAATTCATCGACGTCCTCGCGCGCGCTTTCGAAGCAGTCAAGATTTCGTGCACCCGCATCGATGTGAAAAATGGCACGGAGAAGTTCAAGTCCGACCCGGCCGTCGAATGTTTCCTGCTCCACGCGAAAGCGCACTCGACGGGTTTGAACCTCGTCATTGCAAACCACGTCTTCCTCTGCGAGCCGCTGATCAACACGGCGATCGAGTTGCAAGCGATAGCCCGAGTGCATAGAATCGGGCAACATCGCGCGACAAACGTTTGGATGTACCTTGTCGCCGACACTGTCGAGGAGTCGATCTACGATATCAGTGTCACGAGACGGTTGGCCCACATGAAAACCAACAGCAGCAGCATCGACGAAAAGGGCAAAGGCCAGAGTGAACCGACTACAGCCTCGGCTTCGATCGTCAAGACTCCTCGCTCGGACAATGCCCTGCAAGAAAACGCGATCGACGCGGCCAATTCAATGGAGTTGCAAGCTGCAGACCTCAGCCGACTGTTCACTGCTGGAAAGTCCGGTGGTGAGATGGTCGACAAAGAAGACCTCTGGGGTTGCTTGTTTGGACGAACCAAACGTCGGGATGGCGGTGGCTTGAGCGCACTGGCGGAGAGTCAGCCTGCTAACACCGAGGTCGGCAGGTTTCTGAGGGCGGAGGCTGCGACTGGGAGGGTAGACGCCGCATCAGAAAGGGCACAGTCGAATTGATTGCTGCGTGGTTTTGAATTGCTAGAATTGAGTCTGATGTTTCACAAGAGGCTTCTCGAGTTGCTGGAATTGCAGCCAACATCTGAGATCACTATGGTATCACCAGCATAGGCAGTGATTTAGCCTCGGCTCTCTGAACCTGCTGTTGAGCTGTACCCAGCGATATACATCCACACGTACCTTGTGGAGTAAGTACTCTGACGAAATTCATGGCCCGTCAAAGGAATCGATCAGTTTATCAACTGCAACTGCACATTAGGCTCGTAATATGATGATATGATATGACATGAACATGAACATGATGAATATGACATGACACGATGGCGCGGCCGATCCATTCCCATCTCCATCCCATTGATCCGTCCTTCAGATACGCATACGCATATGCATATGCATATCCATGTAGCTATATACCTATGACTCATGACTCATGACTCTCTAGCCACCGGGGACCAGGACGGATAGTGTGTGTGTGTGTGTGTGTATCTATATATGTAGGTGTGTGTGTGTGTGTGTGTGCTTGTGTGTATATATATGTACGTGAGTCAAAGCGGACATTTTCTACAGTACCACGGAAATCCATCTACTCTCAGCCCCCTCCCCTCTCTCTTACCCCCTACCGGCCTTTCCCTCAGAGTACAGTACGGGGTATGTACAGTGCACAGCCATTAAGATCACGGGCGCCTCCTCCTCCCCTTCCTCCTCGCTTCCTCCTCCCCTCCCTCGTCATCATCCGCCCTGTCTAGCCTTATAGGTAGAGTACGAGTACGAGCACCACGAGTGCGGACATCGGTGACATACTCCGTCCGGACAGAGGAGAGGGATGCCGCTTATACAGCATATAAAGCTTTGTCTATATCCAAGCATGGTGAAGGCATGCCGTTGACGTCCTAATTCAACCCACTCTACAGCTTACGCCGCCGCCGCCGCCGAAACACCCGCGTCTCCCTCATATAGAACCCACAACAATGCCCAATTGCACAGCGCGATGCAGGCCATGATCCACCAGACTCCGCCGACAAAGTTCCCACCTAGACCCAGTCCGAGCGCCCACCCTCCGAGCGTCGGTCCGATTGTCCGTGCACCGGAAGACACGCTTTGCGCAAATCCGTGGATTGTTCCCAACACGGACCGGTGAGGCGTACAGTTGTTGACAAGAATCGTCGATCCTGGCAACGCGAATGTCCGGCTGATGACTTGCAGCGCGAGGACAATGGTGAGGCACGGCCAGACGATGTAGGCCTTGTTCGGGAGGAGAGCGAGGTAGGGCATGAAGAGGTATGCGAGGATTGAAAAGGGAAGGAACCAGCGATACGCGGGTAAGGTGCCGAGTCTGTTATTCACGGTCGGGTAGACGAGGATCTGCAAGGGGAAGCCGATGACGCCGATGATGGCCGTGGCCAGCCCGACTTTCTCGGATGAGAGGCCGAGACCTCCGGTGAAGAGGAAGGGCAGGTGCGAATTGGCGTTGGAAGACCGCGGGGCGGGGAGGAAGAGGAAGACGAGGGAGTTGAACGCGGACACGTGCATGGCCAACAGGTGGTGGTTGAGCAGTGTCAGCACGACGTTCCGAGTGAAAATCTGGCGGAATCCCATGGTCGACTTCTTCCATGAAGGCGGCTTGGCAGATGTGGGCGTCTGTGGCGTCGCCGAAGATTCGGGATCTCGGTCTCGTGGAGAAGAATCGACATCTTGGAGCTCAAGCTGGTTTCCAAGGTCGTTTCCAATCTCGGAGTACTCGTATTCCTCTTGCTTGCCTCGGCGGAAGAGCATTCTTTGCAGGTATTTGCCAACCTTTCGGCCATAGTCTGGTCGGTCCCTGAGCGCAGGATGGGTTTCGTCGAGGCCAAGAATCAGTAAGATGGCGGCGGAAAGGATAAAGGTGGCGCTGAGAACGTTTGGCAGAGCGTAGGGGAATGCTTTCATCCATCCGACACCGTCCTTGCCCCCAATCGTGGAACCCGGGCCGAAAATCCCGGGAAATGAAGTGATGGGATCTGCGAGGAAACCGCCCAGGATAGGGCCAACCACCACACCTATATGGTCAGTCCAATATCCTCCCGTCTAGTGTATGACTTACCGATGTTGAAACACATAGGCAGGAGAAGGAACGCCCTCGACTGGAACCTGTCAAGCCTGGTTAGATCATATGAGCGCAGCAACATGTGGTGGCAGTTCTACTTCTTCTCCTTGATGATCTCGCTGATCATCGTCCTCATGACGCCCACATTTCCATTCAGACACCCTGCGCACGCTCGGAAGAACAAGGCCTGAGCGAAAGACCTCGCAAATCCAACACCAAGGCAACTGACGCAGGTGCCAAACAAGCCCACTAGCAGGACTCTTTTGCGGCCTATCCAGGGCGTATCGGCGGCACGACCCCACCAGACGGCAGTGAGAAATTGGGCGGCCGCAAAAGCGGCAGTGAACATTCCTCCCTGGCTGGCGATCACGCTGTCTGGGAGATCAGGATTGAAATATCGAAGCTGGTAAAACAAGTATGCCGCAAGAGATCGTTCTGTCAATGGTTCGACGAGTCGAGCAATGGTCAGGACGGCCAATTGACCCTTCTTAGGTAATGACATCCATGTCACCGGTGGTTCTTTTCTCGCGTCGTCAGCCGAACTCGCTACAGCGGGGGTAATGGCGACCGGATCTTCTTCCTCGTCGATGAACGAGGGTCGTCGAGCTGTTGAGGATATGCCTGGTGCCAGTGTCGGCCTCGCCGGCCGTTTGGAGGACGGCATCGCTGTGTTCTGCTCGTAGTCATCTTTGCTGACGAGTCGCTCGGATTCTTCTCGGCTAGCATTGGCTCCATCTGCACCGAATGGTACGTCAGTAAACGTGTCGCTTGTTGTGTCTACATCGTGCCTGGTTTGACCATCAAGAGATTTCACCAGCGGTGAGGGCATTCGTCGGGGATAACTTCGGGGCTTATCATGTGGAGCGTGGGCGGGCCAAGCAGAAAAGGTTCAATCTCGTCCAGGTCGATAAGCGAAAACTCGGCGGAGCAATAGTCAGCGAAAATATACTCGCGCAGAAGAGATGTACAGCGTCAAAATAACCTACGGACTGAAAAGCACAGCTGATGACGAATTCCAACAGCGAAATCGGCATCTGGTCCGGCGGCAGGAGGGACTGTGACTGGTGCGTCTTGCGCCTCGCTGTGGTGCTACCGATCCAACCGGGCCGGGAAACCGCCGGCGAGGCTGAGGCAAGGCTTGGGTCAAGGCTGCCGGGGTAAGGCTGTCCGCTGGTTCAGACTACAACCCACAATAGGAAGGCTGCAGTGATAGAAAACGAGCTGAAATCACATAGAACTCAACTGTTGGATAAGGATGATCGCTTGCAATGGGAGGGTGGTTACACTGCCTCTTGACAGGAGGCGCAGTGTGACTAGTTCACACGTATGCCATGTAACAGTTGTCCCGTTCGATTCTCAATGCATAGTGTCCTATGTTGCTATCTGCGCCGATATCGCCCTCAGCATTCAAAGTCACGCTCTAGCGTAGGAAAAACATGTACTGACTCAAACCAACACAAGTGCGGCGCGCCCTTCTCTCATTTCTAAGACGTTGCACAGTAGGGAGCCTGTGCCACAGGGCATTTTTACCAACACCATGTAGTCCTGATTGGCTATTGTAGCCTTTATAGATCACCATGCACAGGGAATCAAGCGGCAAGACCGTCTGGTCGATCATTTTTGAACGTGTTGAACCTCCCTTGCCAGTAGCCACCCTCTTGCTCATTGAGGCCCAGGAACTCCGTGCAGAACGCCTTCATATCTTGATACGGCCAAGGCGCTTCTTCCGTTGAAGGGGGGTATTTACTGACTTCCTGCTCGGCGTACGACCTCTCCACCATATCCTCTGCAACAAATTTGGAGGCGTTGTCCTCAGCCTTGCGAACGATAGCCTCTAGCAACGTGACCCAATGTTCCAGTACAGCAGGGTCTGTGGTGCAGGCGTGCTGGCGGAACTCAACAGTGGGCTTGATCGATTTCCAACTCGTCTCGTTGCGCGCCAAATTGACGAGGTTGGCAAAGTTGTACATGTACCCTCTGTACGTATGACCCTTCTCATCTCGATGTTGGAGAACATCCACCAGGCCAAATATATTTCCGCCCTGCTTGAAGATGGCGTCCTTCATGTCAACTAGCGACTGGGTTTCGAGCGTCTTCCGGAGATGTCGAGCATTCGAACTGACGTTTTCTGCACCTGGGTACACGCCGGTGTACGCGGCCTCAAATGTTAGAACTGCCTGTTCGTTTTCTTGCTCCAATTCATCCTCCGTTGGTAACGCAGATGGTTCGTAGTCGTCGGGGTTGAAATCCTCGACCTCTTCTAAGTCTCCGATCTCGGGTTCCTCAAACTCTTGTTCCTCAAACTCTTTTTGGGGAATGGGAATTCCGCAACGGCTCCTTGGATGGCATTTCGATATGAGGTCTTCGTGCAAGACCAGGATATATGCCAGATGTTGGAGTAGCAGCATGGGCATGTCCTTCGGGTGGTCGAAGTTGAACCCAACGTGCACGTGTGCACTGGCCCACACAGATTCCAGAGCAAAAGTGTCCTCGCCTCTTAAGGCTTGCACATATCTTCCGAGCTCTGCACATGCCTCATCCTTCTTGTCGAGGTTGAATACTGGAGATATCAACTCCATGCCATAACTATCCCAATTTGTAAGGTCGTCCTCAGACACCCCCTGGTCCCTCAGGTAGCCGTGGAGTTGGCTTGGGAGTGCTCCTACAAGGGTATGGTCGTTTGTCAAGGTCCATTCCGTGTAGTCCACATTCGCTTTCCGGAGCATGATGCTTGGACCGGACCCATCTTCGTCTGGAAAAGTGATACTTGCGGCTTCGACATCATCTGTGTGCTGGGGATGAGGTTCAATCCATCCCACAATATTAGAGTCAAGGACTTTACACTCAAGAAGATTCTTCGCAATCAAGAGCGGCTCCATCACATATCGACGCACCCACATCTTCCCGTCATCAGACCTGGTGAAGCCCATACCCTTGAACTGTTTTGTTTTACAGGTCATGTCCGTCTCTGAGACGTGCAATGCCCATGAAGGGGTCCGTGTGCGACAGTCATATCCAGGAACGGGGAGACCGTTGGCTATTTGTTCTGTTGCTACAAGTTGCTGATGCTCATCAGCGGTAAGTGTCTTGATGATGCCCGCCCCAAGATTGTATTTCGATATCACATGCTTTAACAGGTCTTCCTTGAATGCGAAGACACATTCGAGCTCTATGCCGAAGGTTGTCGCATGTACTGAAGACTTGGTTTCAGCCTTGTTCAGAGAGGTGCCAGACTTCAGCCTCTTTGACCTTCGCCGACTGGACGCTGTGGAGCCACTGCGTGTGTGTTTGGGTGTTGCCTTGCGATTTGACGCCGGACTACCTTGGGAAGCAGAGTGTGCTGGACTGTTCATATTCATGGGCTACCTATCCAGAGGCAGCGTGCAGATTTAACGGTAGATATACTTGCTGGGTTAAACACATGCGGCCTTTCCCACTCAGAGGAGGACCTGTGTTTTGCACACCTTAGCAGCTCCATTGTGCCGTTTGGTTGGCATTGACCGTTTGCGGTAGTGCAAATTTTCGAAATCGGAGTGGATGGATGCTTCTGGTATTTAGACTCTCGACCGAGCCAGCTATTGTCGAGGTCGAAGCTCCTTTGTTCTGTTATGCCAGGATTCGTTCCGAGGAAATAATTCTTTGCCTTCTGCTGCGGCGCTGTGACCACCTCGTGGGTGCACAGACCATACTTTGCGCCCCAAGCTCAGAGAATGTCCGGGGAGAAATCAGAGGTTGATGTCTTAAATAGAGCATTATTGACGGTGCTGGTAATCGGAGGCGTGGTTGAAGCTTGGAGCTTCTCTCAGCGGTTGCGCCACCTCATGGTGCGATTTTCGACGACAACAAGCGACCATAATTGCCCGCGATGAGGCCCAAGTCTGGCGGCATCTCCGCTGTAGGCCATGAAGCTCTCGCTCGAGGTTGACCGTACGCAGGGAAATCCACGTTACTGTATTGACAATGCTGGCAATGCGTCGTAATGCCTGTCTCAGATCACTCGCCCCTGTTCAGCAGGGCCGTCGGTATTCTTTGCGGTGAGATCGGCCGTCACAGCGTCAGGCGGATACCAAGCCATGGCCTCGTATAACTGACCGTGCCCCATGTCGACAGAACCCACGTCACCAAACCCCAACTTCTTATAAAGCGATCTGCCCTGCTTACTCGCAAGAAGAACAACAGGCAATTTGTCCTCTGCAGCAAATTCCTGTACATATTTTACCAACATGGTTCCAAAGCCCTTGCCTTGATAAGCGGGGTCGACGGAGAGGTGATCAATTTCCCAGTGTATTTTGATGTCCTCGAAGGGTGGGTTTCCAGCCATGCCGTTGAAGAACTGAAGCCATGCTGTGCGTGAGAGGGAGCGGTCGGCAAACGTATACCACTCGATGAGTTCTTCCAGGCGGAGAAGCTGCAATTCGAGTGCATTCCAGGAAACCGGGAACCACGGCCTCTTTGCGTTGTCTATCTTCTGCGTACTGGAGATAGCAGACAAATAACCCACAACTTTCTCTTCGCCGTCCCACCAAGGGTCATCTCGGTCAGAGACACCGGCGAGGACGACGTGGCCATCGTAGAACCTCTTCTTCGCACGCCTCAGGAATCCTAATCGGAGACATTGGGGATGCTCATGGCGATGGGGGGCTAGAAACTGTGTCAATTCATCGTCAAACACGGCGGTTGTGGCGATTGTGCCTAGATCGGAGAGATCTCTGGTAAGGGCTGGGCGGACATGCATCTTGGATATGCGATTCAAACAAGACCTAAGAGCGAGTTAGGAGAAAAGATAATGGGATATGTTCTATCATCAGACGGTACTGATGAGAGGCGAGTTAGTGGGGCAAGAGGATCTGAAACACATCGATGCTGTCACACTGACTCATGATGATATCCTGCAACTAGATCAATCAGGATCCTAGACAAGGTTAAGCAATGCATCGCAGTGCTGAAGGACGGAGTGGTATTGGAGGATAACCGGGAGAGACTCGCAAAGTACGAAATACGAGTCCGGGCAGACTCATCGACCAATCACCGTAGCTTATTCGAAGTCGATCTTGGCACTTTTCGCGTGCAACTTTCGAGAAATGCTCAATGCTCAAACACCCACCGCCAGTTATTCTGCCCGGCTCATCACCAGCCCATCACCACCCTTGACGACTCCGAACCCGTAGCCCCCAGCTTTCAATCCCCTTCGCGCCCAGAAACAGGAAAAATCGACGTACAGAAAATCAAGGAGGACAACCGCAGTCCCGAGCCCCGAGACGACAGAGCAAGGAATCGTGCCATACTAGGGCAAGGAGACACCACAACTCCAAGCACGAGACACAGCCCTCTCGCGGACACCTACTTCTGCGCCTCCTCCTCCTCCTCCTCTAGGGGTCCCTCTTCTTCACCACTGTCCGCCATGTCGCTCGTACACCTAGCAAACACGTGCTCGCACCTCCAAAACGCCTCGCGCGCCCGCCTAGGCCTCACCTCCATCCCAGACACCAAATTCCACCTAAAACTGATGCTCGCGCTGCAAAACTCGGGCTTCCTTTCGACCGTCGTGCGCGGCGGCCCCCTGCCCCCTCCGTCGCACAACCTCCTCTCGCACCCTTCGTCCTCGAACCCCGAATCGCCCATCGAACCCGTCACGCGCCATAACGTGGCGAGCCGCCGCCTCTGGCTGGGCCTGAAATACTGGAACTCGGCGCCCGTGATCGAGAAGATGGAGCTCATCAGCAAGCCCACGCGCCGGATATGGATGGACGTCGAGGGCCTGAGGAGGCTGATTCTGGGCAAGAAGAGCGGCTACGTCCAAGGCTTGACCCGCCCGGGGGAGTGCCTGTATGTGAGTACGGATGTGGGGATCCTGGAGGCGCGGGAATGCGTGGAGCGGAAGATTGGAGGACAGTTAATCTGTCGGATACGGTGATGAAGGGAGGGGCGTTTACATGGAAGGCGTGATCAAATCAATTGCACAGAACGAAATAGACACCGAGTCAAGAATGTGTGGTGGTGGTAGTGTCACATCCCCAATGCCACCACTTTGTACAATACAATACTGATCCTGATAGTGATAGTGATACCATCCTACTAACCCTGATCCTATCCTGATATTACTCCTGATATTAATCCTGATCCTGATCCTATCCTGATACCAATCTCCCAATGCAAAACGCCTCCTGCAAAACACACATCGACCCGGGCGTCCATCAGACAAGACACGTTTTGCGGCCGCGAGAGCGAGAGCGAGAGAAAGGGAAGAACAGAAGACGAGGACGACAAGGACGAGGACGAGGTAAAGCAACCCCCATCCATCCATCCATCCAGCACTCGTACTCGTACTGTACTTTAGCTCACGACAATACCTCGTACAGTAGGTAGCTAGTTAGCTAGCTATTTATTTGTCCTACCGAATCATATGTAGGTATCGCTAACGGAAGACATGCCCATGCCCATGCCATGCCTATACCCATACCCACGACTCAGCGCCGTGATAATCGGTTAGTTAGTCAATCAGTCAGTCCCAATGGATTCTAGTGGAGTCTAACGAGGAGCCCCACAAGTCGTGTGTATAATAAAGTGAATAAGTACCTCGTGCTCGGTCCTCGTACTCGGTACTTGTCTTGTCAGTCTTAACTGTTCGAGAACACGGAGCGGCATGCGAACGGAAGGAAAGGGAAGGCAAGGGAAGGGAAGGGAGAAGATACCGCAGCACCACCCACCGTATGTACCTAGGTACCTAGGTACTATACTCATGTACTGTATGAATCGCCAACTACCGAATACTTTACTTACCTAGATATAATCAAATATAATCAATCATCTCCTCGGTCTTCATTCCCTATGTACCTCTACCTGATTGCCTTCCGAGATTTTTCGTGTCAACTTCTAGGATCAGATGGATGAACTTCTAGGATCAGATGGATGAACTTCTAGGATCAGATGGATGAACTTCTAGGATCAGATGGATGAGGTAGACCGACGCCCCTGAACAGCTGGAATGGATCAAGCTCTCTTATTGTAGCTCTCTTGTAATACAGAAACAAAAGCCGCCAAAGAACGGCCTCCGGGCGTGAGCTCTCGCCTGCGTAGACCGAAACTGGTGGCCTGAACCCGAGGATGCTCTTTTCCGAGACTTTTGAGAAATTACACTCTCAATCCCTAGCCTGCCAACCACACTACCTCTATTGCTGCTGCTCTCCTTCACTCTCATACTCAAACTCGCCAGGACAGGGCGCATCCTCCGCACCATCTTCATCCTCGTCGATCGCCGTCAGCACCCCCGCCGCAGCCGCAGCTCCTGTGCCAACATCCTCGAGACCGCCCAACCTCTGCCCCGCGGGTGTCTGTGGTGCCGCTGCGCCACCTCCAGCCACCTCCTCCGTGGGCTGCGCCGTCTCAGGCCGATCGACTCTACTGATCAGCAATGGAATCGTCTCCCTCTCCTTGTCCGGCTCTGTGTCAAGAACGACCATAATGCCGCCTGTCGGCCGCTTGACAATCTGATACCTCGGATCCGGGAAGGTAAGGTATTTCAATTGGGCAGGCAGCACACGGGACATGTTGGTGATTTCGTAGCCGACCTTTTCCTTTTCCGTCTTCTTCCTAGGTTCCGCGGTCGTGCCATTCTCGCCCTCATTCTTTTCAGCATCCGATACGGGCTTCGCGTCTTTGTCTTTGGCGTCAGAGTCGTCCTTGGGTGCGGCCGTCATGCCTGCCTCGTCAGTGTCCATTTTGTCCGCATTGCCAATCTTGGGCGTAACGGGCGTGACTGTGTCAACATCCATGCTATCTCGTCGCTGCTGCTTCTCTTTCTTGGCGGCTCGTCGACGAGCTTGTGCCGTGGTACTCAGCACGGCAGTCTTGATCTTCTCAGGTGTTTCGTCCTTGGCGGCTGTTTGTTCAGGGGGGTAGTCGAACAGACTGGGCCGAGTATTGCAATGAAACTTGAACACGGGAACTTGTGTCTTCTGGTCGAGGCCAATCACGGCTGTAGGGGTCATCGACAGCGACAGGAAATGCGTCAGTGGGAACCAGTACCAGTACTGGGTAAAGACGACAACGCCCACGATGCCGAGCATGTTCAGGTTGCCAGTTGGAGTTTGCAGGCTGATTGTGCAGTTTCGGCCGGCGGCGTCGATGATGCCCATGGCAATCGCACATCCGAACTTGCACATGGCATCTTCGTGTCGATCGCTAATGATCTTGAGCATCGCTTTCCGGATGGCACCAACCTTGGGGTTCATCTGCTCGTTTTGCTGGATCAACACCATGGCAAGTGCAATCAGCGCACCTTGACGCACAAAGTCGGTGGGATCTTTCAGCATGGGTTCAAGCAAGTCAATAGCTTCAGCAAGACCCGTGCCGGCGCAGGAGATACCCAATGCCATGGCGGCCCCATATCGGACGTGAGGGTTATACGATTCGGCCAGCAGCTCCACCATTCGAGGCACGCTGTTGTACTTCCGGAACAGGATGAAGCCCAAACTGAGGACCGCAATTCGTCGCACATCGTCACTGACATCGCTGACGGCGACATGGAGCAATTTCCGGACAGCCTTGTTGCTGCCCGTGCCGACGTAGGCCATGGCAATGGTTAAGATTCCACCATAGCGCATGGTCGGGTCGGCGTCGTTCAGCAGACCTTGGATCAGCTCGTCGGCACCCTCTTGACGGCCGTACATGATCAAGGCCATACCAAGAGCCAGACCCCGGACGATCTTGTCATGCTGGGTGTCGTGGGCATGTTGGATCATGTCAGACAAGACCTTGGTATTGCCCGACCCAAGCATGACAAGACCCATTGACAGACCGACAGCCTCGCCATTGATGGCTGAATCGGCCCACAGCACATTGCGGAGATCCTCGAAGATGGATTCGTCTCCAGAGGCCATTCCGGCAATACCGAGACCGAGCGCACCGCCATGCTGGACGACTTCCTCGGTGGCTTCCTTGAACTTGTCACGGATGAAGCCGACAGCCTTGCCCTTGTCGTTAGCGCAGAGAAGACCGTAGGCGTACAACGAACCACCTTGGCTGTAGGGCGAGTCGTGGGAGCTGGCAGCACCGACCGGCTTTGGCAGATATGGGCTCAGAAGCCGGTGAGCTTGGGTGATATTTCCTTGATGGATGACTCCGAAAACAGCCGTGGCAGTGAACTTGGACCAGTTAGTAGCTTTGCCCAGCCACTCCAGGTTATTCCGGAAGAATGTGTCGTTGGCAGTTTTGGCGTGCATCAAACCAGCACAGAGGGTGACTGCGGTGTGGAAGATTGAATACCGCGCCTCCAGACTGTCTTTGACCTTGTTGAGTATAGACAGATCGACTCGGTTCGCGTTGTGTAAGAATTCGATGTTGAGGAATATTGATATGAATCCAGAAAGGATGTCGCACATCCTGCTGATTGCGTCCACTTGGTCCCCATTCCAGTCCCATCGTTTGGGCTTTTCGGACGGCGCAGGTGCACCCGCAGAATCTTGCAGTTCTTGTTGTAGTTGGCCTTCGGCCTTTTCTTGGTCTGTTTCCATCTCATCAGTCTCCTTGGGGTCCCTCGGGGGCAACAGCTCTTCGAGGTCTTCTTTAACCTTTCGAAGGAACTCCTGTGTGCAGTTGTCATTGAGGTCGAAAGCGATCTGGCACGCAACGGCCAGCGAACGGGGGTCACCCTTCTCGACCAATTGGCGTAGAAGGTTCGATGCCAAAGAATGCTGATCAAGGTAGACCACGCACTTTGCGATGGCGAAGTAGTCGGGTGATGGGATCTCGTTGAGCAGTTCCAAGATGACCTTGAGGATTTCATTGCGAAGGCCTCGCTCTTGCACCACACTCATGCAGATGTCCAGGACATACTCTATCAGCTCTTCACCCTTCTTGGAACCTTCACTCTTTTCCTTTCGTTCGTCCTCGGAAGCTCGCTTGATCACGCGACGGAGAATATCGAGGTTGCGTGCCTCCAAAGCAATCCCGACCACTTGACGATACCGTTTTTCTCGGAAGCAGGTCTCGAAGAGCGACTCGATCACGCGGGTGAGGGCCTTCTGTAGACCGCGCTCTTGGATGATGCGCTCTGGCGAGCCAACCTCACCCAGCTCGACACCGGCTTGAGTTGGGTCGAAGGATATGGTATTCTGTCTCGAGAGCAGGGACTTGGAAGGGAGGACGGATTGAGAGAAGGGAGTCACAGGTGACGTCAAGCTGGCGGACATGCTGGCAGCGCCATCTCCTCCTTGACTGAAAGCCGTGTCAAGTTGAGGTTGTGTACCAGCATTGGCGGCGGCGAGCGTGGGGTCTCGACTGGCGGACAGGGCGATGAAGGTATCTACACATTTGGAAATGATGGTGTCTTCGAATTCTCCCGGGTTGTCCAGTCTGAAGTACTTTCCAGCGCCGAGGGCAAACGCCATGGATTCATTATATTCTTGCAGGTGGTAGTACACTTTGGATGCGACGATGGCGGCGAGCTCGCGCTCCGGGAAGGAATCATCTTCGTATAAGGCCTCACTAGAAGAGAAAGTCAGCGAGAAAAAGATACTCCGTGAATCAGTGAAGGCTCACATCTGGCCAACGGAGTTTGCAATTTCGGTCCATAACAGATCAACTTGGCTGTCGAGCTGCTTAAGAGCAAAGCTTCTGAGCTCCGGATCAGGTTCCGACAGGAAGCCGACCAGACCGGCAGCCGACACCAATCCCACCATGTCTGCTCTGTGTCCTTGCGCAAAGCGCAGAGTGACGTGCTTGATGGCCGGGTCCGGGGTTTGTTGATGCGTGCCGCAGAGAAGGGGCAAGAGGCGCAACGGTCGGGCAGGACGGATGGACCCGGGGTTGCAGGTAAGAAGACAATCGATGAGAAGAAAGTCTAGTGTACAGGGAAGGAGAGGAAAGAGAGCGAGAGAGCGAGATTGGTGATGGGGAAGCTGAAGGAGAGTCAGGAAATCGATAGATTCGCGCAGACAAATGGACGGCGATTGCAATTGACGTGTTCGGCGCTGCACTTCGTAACCTTGCAGCAGCCTGAGCCTTACCCCCGTTAGTCATCACGTCACGTGCATTCTTGGTCACTGCTCCCCAGTCCTGTCACTGTCCGCGCGGGAGTATACTATTTAATATTACAAGGGTATCAAAAACCGAAAGAGAGCGTGTCGTCTCATCCTTCTCCAATCCTTCCTTTTGAGGCTCCAATCGCCACCACTGACCAGTAGCTGCCACGCCCACCCCGCCCTTTCCTTGTTGTCTAGCAAGGAAACAGGCGACTCAATATCCTCACATTATCCACGAATCCTCGGACGAGCGGTTCGTATCGATTGGCTTGGCCTGCTTTCGCTTTGGCCAACTCCAGCCGTATCTGCTCTGTGCTGATTTCTACCTCCAACTCGTGCTCTTTTTCTGTCGAGTTGGGATAACTGACTTGGGTCAAGTCAATCTGATAAGCCAGGTGCCGGTAACTCATCCGGTCCTTTTGTCGGTCCCGTCGGCTCTCCGTCGTCTCTGTCAGCCAATTCGGATCGCCCTCCCAAGGGCTTTCAATTGAGATTGAGATGCGGTAATCGAAGGCTGTCCGCGGATTGTAAACCTCAAGATCTGCAATTCGCGACTTGATGATCTGCGCTTTGACCATATTGGTCTTTTCATCAATCGTCCTCCGCACTCGCGGTTTGTGGTTGTGATTGAGATAGGACAATATAGACTGGGGCAGATGGCTCTGGCCTTCCATGGTGAGTTCGTAGAATGCATCGTATTCGTGCGGGTGATCGTAGCCGATTCGCGGCGGTCTGCCTGTTTCTTGAGCTTCCCGCACCGAATCTTGAACAAGCTTGTTCAAGAATCCGTTCAGGGCCTTGTGCTGAGCCTGATTTTCTTGTCAGTGATGGGAATCCCTGCCCAGCGCAGAGTAGCACTTACCACGTCCATGGAACTCTTGAAGCTCGTCCGGCCTCTGTAGCTCTTTCGGTCGAAGACTGTCTCTGTTTCCACTGGCAAATTGAGTCGATCGCCAGTTCCTTCGTCGAAAATCATGCCGACTTTGGCTTCAATCTCGAATACAGCTCCGCCAGCGGGTGGATGCTTATTGCCAATGGTGAAAAAGATCCAATCACAGACGCGCCGAGCAACATCGTCATAGGCTGGCTCATTCACAATCGAAGGCTCCCAGGGGATCTCGGTGGGGGGTGTCATTGCAGGTTGTCGGTCTTGTCCATTCGGTATCTGGGGGCCCACAGATTCCTTCTTCACAACCACGTCGTTTGTGGAAGCAGAAGGCGGAGGAAGAGATGGTGGCGGTGCAGGACTGGGAGGTCGCGCGTTGATGAAAAACAATGGCAGTTTGCGTGCGCTCCGCGCCCAGACGGGGATCTCGTCCCGCCGTGGGCGTTTTCTTGGTGGCAATGGGCCTGTTGTGATGTCGGAGATATTGCTTGCAGATCGCTTGAGAGGAAATTGTGAGTGCACTTTTGCAGGGGGGCTTTGCAGTTGCGGCGGTAGAGAGGTATGTGCTGGCTGTGGCGTTAAGTTGTAATGGCTTGGAGCAGCCGGAGCCGGACTCGGCTCAGAATTGTGGTACTGGGCGATGGGCCTCTGATCGATCGACGTCGAGGATGACTTTGGAGTGGTATCAGAGTGCTGATAGTCTAAGACTCTGTCTGGCGTGGTATGAGCACGAGCGACTGAGGAGTTGGAATTGGGGGCTGGAGGGGGCTGAGCCCCGGCGTACTGATCAGACATGAGGTCCTGAAATCGGTTCACACTCTGCTGGCGGACTGGAGGGGGCTTGGGAATTGTCTTCGGACTGACACTCTCGATGCTCCGTTCGCGTTCACGCACGTCCCCGGAATACGTTCTTTGTATGCTGCCACTGCCGGTTCTTGAATGATCGTGAGACGCTTGGTTGTAGTCCCTACTTTGTACCGAGCCCACCGAGCTCATGGATAATCTTCGCACGCTTTCGTGGCCATGGGACGTCGGTCGATGAGGGTGCGGCGAAGGACGGGGGTAGGTCACAGGTGGGCCCAAGGGCGTCGCAGGAGGAGGGTGGAACTGAGCCTGAGGTGAAATGTTCCGTTGCCGCGCATTCGCATTGCCGTTTATGGAAATGTAGTCTTCTCTTAGGGTGGGTGACTGTCCGGTCAGTGAAGGATGAGCGCTGGGGTATTGATATGTGGTCGCCGTGGACGGTGTGGCGCTGTTGGGATAGTGGTGGACGGAGCCGGGTGTTGGAGGGTAGTGGCCCGACGGAGAGGGCGAGGGCACAAAGGGAGACTGGTGCGTATGGGAAGGTGCTATGCCTTCACGGGGAGTATGGATCTGAGCATATGGCCCCGGACTCTGCGCATAACTGGGAGTGGACGCGGAGGCAGAGGCGGAATTCTGGTGTTGGTGCGGTGACTGCACGGCGAAATAGGAGCCATTGGCAGAGGTGCGGTATTCGTTGGACGGCGGCGGCGGCTGGTGGTGGTGATATGACGAGGATGAAGAGGCTGACAGCAACGGCGGACGCTCGAGGGGAGGATGCGCCTCGTACGACGGGGTGCGGTCATAGGATGATTGATGTGTGTGAAGTCGAGGCGGAGGGTGCGGTGGCCCTGGATGGTCTTGTCGCTGCGCCGGTTGAGACTCATTCAGCATCGCCCTCAGATCCATGGCTGCGCCGGACGGTGCAAAGGCTGCGTCTGGCGTGAAGCTGTGTAACAGCGCGTGGCTTTGGCCATCAATCGATCAATTGTCCATGGTGGACTGGTTCGACTGTGCTGCTGCAGGTGGAGGTGGACGATGGAAAGAAATGCTGCCACTGCCGCGCGACTGGCGGCTGCGAGCCAATGCCACGTCTCCCTCTCGACATCTCCGCTCCTCTCCTGGCTAGACACCGCCTCTTTGGTGTCGCTCTGGTGCACGGCGGGTGCGTCTCGTCGCTGCAGCACACAATGTTACACATATCAGGACATGTTTTGTACAGTTCATTCTTATGCGATGCTACCTAGGTATCTTTCTAGTGCTACAGCTGTGTACAACAAGGGTATCGATGTAAATGTAGGCAACCACCCAGACTCCAGTCACGTGCCCAGCTCAGGAAGGCTGGCTGTCTATGCCCGTCCCACTGGGTGTTTCTGACTGTGCAGACGTCATGACCAATGCGTCCGCCAGAATGTCCTGCTCAATGCCGACCTGCGGCGAGAGATACGGCGTCGTCCGAGGCGTGGTAACAGAGAACGTCGGCTTCATCGAGATATTACCTAAACTGACGTTGCGGCGCACTCTTAGGGGTACTGGCGGGGCCAGTCCGTTCTCTGCACCTACAGGAGACTCGATGCTGAGACTACGCCGTCGCAGGAAAGATGGACGAGCCGACCGGCCGCGCGCTGGCCGTCCTCTGCTGCTGGACCTCTTTTGCTCCCGAGCAGCTCTGGCCTCGGGTCCAAAATTCACCCTGTCTCTCAACGTATGGATGGCTTGGATCAGAGCCAGTTCGATGGCCACACAGTTCTTGATTCGACACATCCGCGGCCAAGTTGCTCGTTCGCCAGCCACAGTGGCTTTTATCATGAACTCTGATGTGGGATTCATCATCATGTTGAGATACTCGCTGGGCCGGATTTCGGGTAGTATGTTGATATCGCCCGTGTACTGTTGATTGAACAGTGAAGCCCACCTGTAAAATCCTTGCGGGATGCTCAGGTCTGCAAGTTGTTGTGCACGATGGATGATCTCTTCTCTCAGAAGCTCCTTGGCTGTTTGCAACGGGTTTCGAAATGGCACCGCAGGCCCGGGCTGCTTTCCCCGGAAACTTTCCTCTCGATCGAGGAACAGCCGCACGTGGGGATTGACCTGGGAGACGATGAAGAAGTTGACGTTGAACATCTCGGACAGCTTTCGCATAGGGATGTCGTGGTCCAGGGATCCGTCCACAAATGTCTGCTTCGCGTTCTGCATCCACAGCTTCTCCTCCTTGGTAATGGGATCCTTCTCGTAGATGTTGGCGGGCGAGAAAACATTGGGCACGGCACAAGACGCACAGACTGCCGACCAGATAAAGACGTCCGGAGCCGTTACGAAATTCAAGAGTCGTGGCTCCGCACTACCGGCGCTGGACACGCAAATGTTGACAACGCGCCCAGTCTTGTAATGCGCCTCTCGGAAAGTGATGTCGCCCAGCCAATCTTTCATCACCCTCTTCAGGTTCTCCATTTCGAAGAAAGCGCCCGTCCGCAGCACTGTGCGAACGCGCTGTTTGAGCCATCCCACCCTGCCCGTACCCGGGGGGTCGAAGACGGCCAGATCCGAGAAGGGGAAGCGGTCCAGTACTTCCACCATCCGCTCGTCGGTAGAACTTCCGACAATGGCGGCCACGATACTCCCTGCGGAGGCTCCTGAAATGATCTCCGGCAACAGTTCCGCCTCCCATAGAGTCTTCACAACGCCAATATGCTTCATACCCAAAAGCGCCCCGCCAGATAATGTCAATGCTGAACGTCCAAAAAACTTCAGTGCGTCTTCTAATGATTGCTGAGAACGCCGGACCTCTACAGCAGGGATATCATTGCGACTGCTCGTCTCGGAAAAGGTATCGATAGCCTCTAAAACAGTGTTGATATAATCGTCTATTAGTTTCTTTGTGCCGAACCATGAATGCTTGTAAAGTCGCAGCGAGTTCATGCCTCCCAGGTCGCGACTGAGGCCTGTCCGCAGGAGATGGTGTAGAGCCGCCGTATCCCGTTCGATCACGGCAGTCTTCAAGCGAACCATCTGGTTCTCAATAACGTCAGGGTTGTAGCCGGGTTCGATCGAGTCCTTCTCTTTCTTCCATGCTTCATGGCCTTGAAGGTGGTCTAAGTCGATCGTACAGCTCTCGTACTCGGCCAGAGTATGGGCCTCGTTCATGCGGCGGATAAGGGCTTGTTCTTGTGTTTCGGGAGGTCTTCTGCTATATCTTGCTATCTCTTCAGCCAGTTTCTGCAGCCTCTTGCTCGGCGATAACAGCTTGACGACATCGGCGTATATGCCAACGCATGACCAGAAGATCGGGGAGTGCGAAGGGACAACCGATAGGAGGATAGCCATGGCGATGGTGAGGTCGTGGCCATTTGACCACAGAGATCGGCTCGGTTGGGTCTCGAAGAGGTAGTTCTATAATGAATGAAATAGGTGAAGACGGCAGTCACGGATATGCGGAATGCTCGGTCTTCCTAAATGTTAAATGAGAGAGGACTGTGTGATCCAAGATCAGATTGCCACTGTTTGGCGCAATGCGTGTGACCTCGTGCCGCGGGAGGACCTGGACCAAGGCAAGAACAGACGGGGGAGTGAACTTATGCCAGACGTGGCAGATGATTTATTATTTGCACCCAGCCAGTCGGCCGAAGACCGACTCGGCAGCCGAGTTCATGGCGTCCCAAAAGGAATGAGAAGAACCAAACAAAGACAGAAGTTCCGGTGCACAGGTTCGGAGAGGTGACGACGTGGTGGAACGAGGTGGAACGGGTTTGTGGGGCGAACTATGACATGGCCGGGAATCTAGCAATCTCACCGCACTCCCTCCACACTCACTGACTCGTACCGTCAAGGGCTGGGGAAAACCGAACCGAATGGCCTGGAGAACTGGCCACATTGTCCACGCTTCAGCTGGGGCGGCCTGGTTAGGCGATTGGCACTCCAGGAGGAATGGAGGTGTCATGCTGCTGTTTTCAAGTTGCGCGCGTGATATGTTCTTTGTCAGGTGCATCGAATGAGAAAGCCGGTAAAGAGTCCGGTGAGCGCCCAATCAAAGCAGATCGAGAAAGTACAGTACTGGTGTATGCACGATCTCTTCATCACATGCAAACGCAAATGCATCTCGAGTCTCGAGGTTCCTGACAAGCATGTCCTCGTCTCGTATTCACACCACCCACATCTCTCTATCTGCACACTTGGCTGCCGAGACGCTGTCCCTTGTCTGGCTTTCGTAACACCCAGTCAGGGCGACCACAACCATCTTTGTTACGGCTCGGCTATTTCCGAGATGCTGTAGCACACCCTTGGATTTCGAGAAGACAAGCCGAGCATGTGCTCTTCCTTCAAAATCTGCACCTGGCTGCATATCCACCCATACACATCATCGGCATCGTTTTGAGTGTGCAAGCCCAAATGCAGTCAGCAGGGCCAGACATCCCCTCACCCCTTCTCTTTTCTGGCTGCCCATCAAGAGTGAGCTGGGCATGATTAGGCAACCAAACTTCTTCTACAAGATTCACGTCATAGTAGAGCTCCGAGAGAAACCTGCTCGGAAGCCATTGTGCTTGGCGGGATTTCTACTCTCACGACGGTATGGATTCCCGACTTCGCCGGTTCGGGGAGGCTTCTCATGTCATACTAGCGGTGGGTTTCTTGAGGTTACAAGCGTCCTTCATCTTCGGCACCTGCAGCATGCCGACTTGTCAACGTCTCGAGGAACTCGGCTAGTCCTTGCTTAAATCGAACAATGCCGTCCGCTTCATGCCAGAAGTGCCCGGCATCTGCCTCGATTGCCGTAAACCGAGAGCCCGGTCGTGATTTCAACTCTTCCGTCCATCTTCGCAACTTGCCAGCAGACGTGAAAGCATCTTTGTTCCCATACAAGCAGCAACACGGATGAACGGTTAGCTGATGATACTCCTCCTCTGACGAAGAAGCCACCGGATGACCCTTGACTACAAATCGAAGCTTGGAGAACATGGTGGTAAAGCTGGCAGCCATAGAAAGTATGGGAGACACGATGAGGTAGGCGACATCTGGCGATACGGTCAGACCAGATTCCGCTGATGGCAAAACCACTGGTTCTATTGCTGGCGCTGAGGATGAAGTTGACGGACTGCTTGGTCGAGAACCGATCTTGCGACGAACTTTGTCCAAACTCTGTCTGATCCTTTCCGCGTCGACACTCTTTCTGGAGTTTTCCCGGCCGATTCGCGCCGACTCGTAACCGCCCAGGATGACACCGGGTTTCGGCTTCCTGATCTGTTCTCTGGACTTCCCTGGAGATATTGAGGCTGTTAACGTTGTCGGTGCTGAATAAATGTCAAAGTAAGCTCGAGCATCACGAGACAGCTCCTCCGCTCGATGCTTGATTTCGGCCACTGCCGAGTCTGGCGCTGCGGACTTGAACAAGTCGACCACCACATTTATAGACGGCAGATGAGATGCAATCATCGAGCCATATGAGTAGCCTCCCAGCACTAAAAGTGGCGGTTCGTTTCGACACGATTGTTCTTCAACCCCACGGCAGACAGCGTCGATATAGTGAAGTAGAAATCCGTAGACCGAAACGTAATCGCTGAGCTCGGGCTTGCCCGACCAAGACGTCCGGCCCCCTGATCCAGCAGCTCCCCTACAACACGTCAGCATTCAGTACAGTCGTTCCATACCGAGCAGATGTCTACCTGAAATTGAAAGTGGTCACGAGAAAGCCCTGCTGGAGTAGGAGGCTACCGGCAAGCGCCACCACTGGATCGTCATAACAGCCGCCTAGGGGAGCGTATGGATGTGCAAATATCGCGAAGCTTCGTGCAAACGCCCTGAAGTTCCGCTCAGTCTTTCGCGGGTAGTATATCCGACAATCCAGCTCTACATCATCGTGGATACTGGGAATCTTGAACGAGGCATTGGGCTTCGGGAGCGTCATGATTGACGCCCACTGTCTCGCCGGACTGGCAGCGTCGAGCTTGACTGCATCACCCCAGATGGAGGGCGGGGGCAACAGTGCACGATGGTGATTGTTACTGAAGTGTTTACATACAGGAACTCAGGCAGAAAGCTGAAGGCTGCTCGGCGTTCAAATCGTGCCAAGTAAGTAAATTGCGTCCGCCTAGACAATGGGGGGCGATGCCGCCCTGGACTCCTGTGACGGTGATCGAGGCACTTGCTTGCCTACATCGGCAGAAGAGCCGCCGATGACGCTGCTTAAGTACTAGGTAGCCTTCCAGCACTCACCGTGATAGCGGCGCCTAAGGCCTAGGCTTCTCCAGTAACTGCTGACTACACATTAGAGACCAACTCACCTTACTCTCAATGCTTTTAAAATTGGAAAAAGCTGCCCAGAACTAAAGCTTTCAAAGGTTACACACTTGTAGCAGGAGTAGGTACGTTGTAGCCACCACTCTCCCATTGCATATAGGTCCTTGAGCACACTCTCTTACCAACCAGACGAACGACTTCGGTCGAAAACAGTGTACATACATATTACGCGCTGAGGTGACGGCAACGACAGGAATCTGTGAAATCCCTGCGCCGGAATCGACGTTCCCACGGTTCTAATTATCTGCCTATCCTGGTTGCGCCGCTAATGAACAGAGAAGAGAAGTTCCGCTCTACTCGAACCGTCGAGGCGCATTCTGTCTCGCAGCTTTGACGAGGTGGAAAGCCCTTATCTGTAGAATACGAGTTGGTTGGAGAACACACCGAGATGTCGACCAAAGCAGGGCGCACTTGGAGATGTCTTTCCACGGCGCCTGTCGTGTTCATGGTCTGCCTTGGGACACATGCTGCAAATAAACCACCCTCGCTTCGCCACTGGCGCTGCACTCTGCGTCCGATTCTCACATCACCCCTCCTATGGTTTGATATCTGCCTACGGGCCCTGGTAAAGTATGCGCCTCACATTGCCCGACTCTTTAGGTCCTCTAACGAACACGTCCTCCATTCTCGGAGTCCCATTCTTGCACAGCGAGTGCCCGGTCAAGGTAACTTCATATTGAGGCTGAGGATTTCCAGTCTCTCATGTCCCTGCCCTTCGCTATTTCGTGTCGACGACGAATCTGTCGGGTTGGCAAAGTTCACGATCAAAGTTGGTGTTTAAGGCTGATATCTCCCTTTTCTTCAACCATCGAGAAGATGGGCTGCTGCTGCTCTAGTAATCGTTCGTACGACGACGACAACGAGGGCGGCGGCAACTATCAATACCCATCCTTGACTATGCCTCAGGCTGCCCAGGGACGGTCCTCCACTGCGCCTTCCCTCTCGGGTCGTTCTAGAAACATCACTAGGCAGGGCTCGCGCCCAAGCGACAACGCAACCTCGTCAAGATATAACTCAGCCGTGGCACTGTCGTCAAGAAGGCCAACGCCAACGATGCCGGTGTGTCCACACATGAACCATGAGACAATCCTCTACACCCAGACATGCGCCGACTGCGGGACCGCGACCCATACGTACGTCGAACGGTACACCCCACACGGTGCAACGACGTGCACGCACCATAACAGCCTTGCCAGCGATATGGCCGGCTTGATGTACGCCGGGAGCAGAAGCACGAGCCACGTGAACGGCCGGAGAATTGGGCATTCTTCCACGCGCACCGCAAACAGGAGGCGTCAAGCTCCCACGTCGACACTAACCCAGAGGAACCTGGCGCACTTAGGGTCCGGGTTGAGGAACGCGCCAGCTGCCCGAAGTGTCTCGACCGTGAGACGTCGCCGATGCGCACCGCCACCATCATACAGAAGCGAGGCTTAGATGAGCCTGGCCTGCGCTACACCCGGCGCGCCGGCATTCTAGGACCCTGCTGTACGGAGTACTGAGGGGTTGGTATGCTCATGCCATGCAATACCTTTAAATTGCCTTTATTAGTACTACACCTGGACATATAGGTGTCGTTCTGAGTGGAGTTGAGAGGAGTGCGTGTCATGAAGGGTTGTGTTTGAAAGCGGCAGTCGGAGTGACTTGTCCAGCAGATACCCTACGCAGGTCTCACAATGGTAGAGGTGCCAATTATGAGGAGACGAGAAACGCTTCTTTCGGATACTGCTTCTTACAATACCTTTTTCCAATCCGGGGCCGCGAGGACGTAAAACACAGTACAGAGTAGATGGTTTTGCTTCCTCGACACTTTTCTCCACACCCATTCATTTCATGTATTCAATGGCGTATTACATCGCAATCAATCTGGGCCAGTATAATGGAGGTGTCTATAACTCCGATGCAGGTGGATACGTGTATTCCTGTCACTGGGAAGATCTAAGGACATATGCTTGAGACGACCGCCTAAGCCTAAGCCTCTGAAGCATCACATTAAGACGTCCACAGTACCACAGGACTTAGTACGCGGCACGACTAGGGCAAGCAGTCTAGTTGCTACAGTACGGCTACATCCGTGTCCATGAATCCAGACTGCTTTTCGTGTAACGCGTGCTGCGTGCCGCGTGCCGTAGCCTGTGCCGTGTACCCTCAGTCTAAATGATTAAAGCTCGTCCCGCTTCCCTGCGGTCTTGCCCTTGGTAGAATCCCACTCCTTCAACCACGTCTTCACCTGGCGTATCTCCCACTGATGGGCCGCTCTGATGAAATCGGGCTCGGCACTGATATTGAGAATGCCCGTGCTGTCCCAATGATGGCCCCCGCCCGTGATCAGCAGCTGGTTCTCGCCATACCGCGTGCTGGCGTTGCGTCCGTGGTAGCACACATCCCGCCAGACGTCGCTTCCTCCGTCGATCAGCGCAAGCCGCGGAGCAGTCAGGTTGAAGTCGCCGTATTTGTTGTACCAGGTCGAGTTTGGCCCGTCCGGGGATGGGACCGCCTGCGGTGAGAGCGGGCCGGGCGGGAACGCCCACGTGCACCATTGCTGGGTGTAGTCGAGGCCGATGACGCGGGAGAGCAGCGACGGCTTGCCGTTGGGTTGCGGCATTTGGTAGGCGCCTTGTTCCGTGCACGTGCTGTAGAGGTAGGATCTGCTGCCGGAGTTGTCGGTGATGGCGTAGAAGGTCTCTGGTGGGATGTTAGCTAGTCGTTACCTAAACCTAGAAAGGCAGCCACGAAGGAACAAACTCACGGTTCTGAGTCGAAAAGCATTCAGGGGTATTGATCAATTCTTCACTCTCACAGGTCGAGACAATGACTTCCTTGACGTAGTTTGCGTACGCGCCGAGGCCGGTCCAAGCCGATCCGTTCGTGTAGTTGGCCAGTTGAGTGTCCACGGCCGTGATATTTGCTGGGGCGTTCATATCGGTGATGTTGTTGCAGAACCAGAAGAAGTCCGGGTTATCGGACGGAGGGCTCCAGCTGAGCTCTTGCCAGGTATTGGTGGGGTAGTTCATCGGTCCGCCGAGCGGGAACGCAATCTGATATCTCGTTAGCGGGCTGGGCTTTTGCAGACACCGATTGTGCTTACTGTCATTGCGAAGTCCCTCAGGTCACTCAACGTGCCGAGCCCGAAGATTTCCTTCAATTGTTGAATGGCAGCGGTGTTGTTTGTATCGATGAGATAGTCAATCTTATCAATGATGTTGTTGATCCGGCTGATGCAGTCTGGAGGCCCGTTCTCTTGGATGGGGTCATACCACTCGGGATATCCCACGACTGCGTGGATGACACCGGAGGCGGCGATTCCTCCCCAGAGCAGTCCTTCATATTCCACTAGTGAGAATGCCGTTTGTGCTCCAGCGAGACTGCCTCCATACAATATCCAAGGGTGATAGGCGGCTGTTAGATTGTTTCCGCCCGTGACATTGGGGAACGTAGCGTGTTGCGCGAAGTAGGCGTTGTCTGCGATTGTTTGCTCGGTTGTGAGGAACCGCAGATTGTCGGTTGTGGAGTTCTCGAACGGGTACGAGTCTCCATAGTATCTGTTCTCCAGAATGACGCCTAACCCGCCAGTAGCATTCATTAGGATCTGAATAATGCCGGTTTCAAGATTCGAGAAGCGCGACGACCCGCTGACCTCGCCGCCAATGTATAGAAAAATGGGCCCGCCCGGCTTGTAGTATGTATCATCGAACCAGTATCTCTGCTTGAAAGTGGCATTGGTGTTTGGCGCATACCGAGGGCTGGTCTGGAAATGATCGATGGGTTGATCAAAGGTGTACGCTGTGTAGCTTGTCGGTCTTCCATTTTTACCTAGAGGACCGACTTGCGCCGCAGCAAGGCCAATGCTGGCCGTGAAGACTAGTAGCAGAGCTTTGAAAGACTGCATACTCGTAATAAATTTGTTCAACCAACTGCGAACTCACCTCTACAGACAACAACTCTCACGAGGGCGAACGTCGCGCTCCAACGTTCCACGGTCGGCCTCAAGTACCCTGACGGCCCCGCCTGCGTGTCGCCATCTCCATGTCGTGCTACAAGCCCGTGGTGACGCGGGATGCCCGTCTACGGCAGGTACATAGCTGCTGTCCCGCTAAGGTGCATGGTTAAGCTCTCCGAAAGCTTGCAGAAGCTTGAGCAGCAAGCGAATCCTATTGGACGGTCCAAGATCTGTTATAAGTTGAGTGATATAGTCAGTTGATCTTTACCGGGATGGTCGGGTTGCAGCTCCTCGCGAGGTTGCATTTGGAGGGGCAATCGCCGCCGCAAAGAGCAACGCTGCGCATGATAAGGCAGTGGCCATTCCTTCGGGAGCACGCGGCACAGCTAGGATCGGCGCCTCCCCGTCAAATGGGTTTGGTCAGAGCTTCTGAGCATTGGAAGGATTTGTATCGTGCGATAAGAGCTGGGCAATGCTCGAAATGCTCATCAACGTGAGCAAAAGAAAGATCGAAGACAGCTGCCTGGAGCTGTGCGTCCATGCCAAGGCGCTAAACCCATTTGATCGTGCCGAGAGTTTGCGATCAGACGCGTCTTCCAATTGATTCCGTGTCACTTTTTCAAGCATTGCGAGCAACTTACCTCCCTGTGAACAGAGTCAAGAGCTCGACCATGATCAGACCCAGGTTACACATGAGACGGGTCTTGTATATCGATTTCGCCGCACTTACGAACGTATTTTGCCCCTCAAAGCTAGGTGAGTTGCTGTACCTGCCTGAGTCGCACACCACCATCGCCCAAGAAAGCATCTCGACGTGGGAACTTCAGCCAATGCCACGACGTTCTCTCTGCGATGTTGCTTAGAGAGACTGTTTCTACGACGTCAATGTAGTGGATTCACCGTGGCTTCCATTGGCAATGGCATGTCTTGGCAGCGTCTTTCATTCCCTTCAGGGCTGGGGAACTTGTGACTTCACGATGCTGGATACTATTTTGTAAAGAATGTGTGACTTTGACGATATTTGCCTTTGGGAACGGGCGACGGAACAGCAAATCTCGGCGCAAGAGTTGCTTGCCCACTCTGACCAATCATGATCATCTTGGTGAGTTTCCCATTCCCTACTCGTTCATGGTCGCTTCTCATAATCGAAAATGCTATCTCCGTATCACAACAGTAGATCATGTCGAAGACTGCCCCTCCTCCCTAACTCACTTGGTGTTATTTAGGTGACTTGGGCGCTCATGCTCTGAGCATCGAGCTCACTACGAGTCTTGATCCGACGTTGCGAGCATGTTCCTACGCGCTCGTCAAGATATATGGGAAAATGTTTGTCCGATCCCAACGAAGCTACAATCCTGCTGCATGTTGAAGCACAGATTGAATCCATTTACATTGTATCATCCGGTAGTTGGGGGGAGGGATTGGAACTTTCTCAATAGTGCCCAGTCTCCGCTCCGGTTGCACGCGGTGGAAAACCTGCTCAGCCCTCTCCAGCTGCACTTGTTTTCAAGGCCAAGCTTGGCTCGCACTATCTGGCACTCAACCAGCATATCGAATGTACTGGTATCTGTGTGCGCCCTCGAGATAGAGCTACCACAGCTCTGAGAATCCAGCAAACTTCGGGAATCATGCAAGTCATGCACAGATTTCCCGATGGGTTGGTGCGGCAGCCCAAATCTCTAAGTACTCCAATACTCCCAACATAGAGAATCAATGCTGGTGATCTTGTCTTGGAATCCTGGTCCCTCACCAACGAGACATCAGTTATGGCGCGCCTGATTGCAGTATGGGCTCTCTGCTCGCTCTTGGCGCTCCTTCCAAATGCGATAAAGCATGGGCACGATCGGTTACGATATCAACACGTTCCATCCCTTCTGCTGCTATGCCTGCCACGACGCATGGCCATGGTGTACATCAACTGCACAATCTCTTCGGAGCTCCTTTAGTGCCCACGTTGGCATGTCGATGAGAACCCTCAAACGCATGGACATGGTCATGATAGGTTCTACCGGTGATGAATGCTAAGCAACCGACGAGTCATATTTGCAGTCCTTCGCGTCCTGCATTCATTCCCACTGTGACATCGAGAGGCTTCCTTATAAGAACCAGAACTCATGCTTCCCAGAGATGGCTTCAAATGGACTGCCAATCTCTTCACTAGATGGCTCCTTACCAACAGGTTCCCCCACGGAAGAACTCTCCGAGCTTGCTACGTGTCTCAACAAGACAATGTGGGTCAAAGAAGCATATCGGAAGTCTGACAGCGGGACAGCCGATGAGTTTGAGCATTCAGAGGTGTATCACGTGCGGTTCTCGTGAGTAAGCTCTGCCACCTAGGTACGGACTGTGCTAACCGATGCGGACACAGCGTCGTCGTCGTGGCTCTAAGTGTCGACATACCGCTGCTGGCGGGCTTATAGCTGTGGCTGACCGCTCTGCTTCCGATGAACCTGCGGCAGGACGACTCGTGGTCTGGCTGCAAGCCAGTTTTTTTGTGCCGGCCCTAAAAACGACATTCTCAACCTCTGCCATTTAAGCCCAGTTACGCCACCAATCAGTATGACGAGTCTGCTCACGCGCTACATTGTTTCTGAACTTGGTCTTTTGCGCCGTGCCTTGTAGAAGTGTCCAGCTGGGCCAGGGAATGGCAGCCTACATCGCCACCAGGACAAGAGTGTTGAGTTTCGCCAACATAGCGCTCGCGATTCTCTTCTTAGCCTGTAATAACTCTCTAATGTCCCTTAGTGGTTGGTCGCAGACGATATTCTTGGCTTTGCATAGGTGGGCCGCTCGAGTTGTAATCCTTAGCTGTGTCAAGGAGGTATGTCGAAGACTTGTCCCAGAGGGAAAGGCTGGCAAGGGAGCTTTGAGTCGCGGCCACCAGCGTCGGCTTCATGCAAATCAAGAACCATGGCAACCCCCGAAGCACCATAGATTCGGACTTTCGAGAACGTTGAGAAGCTCTTTGAGCTGCCTCTAGACGAAGAGATAAAGCGGCACCAGCATCGTAACAAGGATTTCATGGGCTACGAGCCTCTTTCCGAGAGCTAATGTCAGCGGCCTTAGGCGTGGTGGTATTAAGAACAGCCTCCTACTCTATGCAAACCGGATCAGCCTCTGACTTTAGGGAAACATTGCAAGGAGTCATTACCCTACGCGTATGACCCTAAGGATGACTTGGAAGGTGATGAAACGAGTATGCCCGACATTCTGAAGATGGAGAACCATTGCTTGTACCAGGTTACCGTGAAGCCATGGTCAAATACCAGCAAGCGCTCCTTGCCTTGGTTGGGAGGTTCATACCGATATTGCCATGTGTTTGAATTTGCCAGAAGACTATTTCGTATGGTAACCCATCCACTCGCTCGCTGGGTCCGCGTATTGCATTATCCTCCCATGAACGGCTCGGACGAGCAAGAATTCGAGCTTGGGGCGCGCATACTGATATGGAATGTTTGTGGCCCTCCTTTCAGCCACGCTTGGATCGTTCCCGTGGCGATTCTTTTAGTCTTCACAATCATACTTCAGTCGATCAACGAGTATCCTGCGTTGGAGATTCTAAATGCTAATGGCTGCTTTGTAGTCAACCTGTCCGACACGGAGTCGTTCGACGCCGGAATGTCGCTCGTGCCCGTCTTTAGATAACCCCTGGCTCTAATTCCGATTAAGAATTGTCACTCAGGCCTGTCCGGACGACGTGGAGGGAATGTGCTAGATTGACGCCTTCGTCAGAGAGCAGTTCCCCCTTGGCGCCAATTTTCATCGACCTACTGTTAAGTTAAGTCGGCCCGCCTTTTTGGTCCGGAGGTAGACTAGTACACTCCTGCACCATTAGGATACCCCTTCACTAAACCATTCGTAGAAATCGGATCGAGCCGAAGTCGCTGAGCCCGCGAGTGGCCTGGGGACTTCTTACTGTAGAAGATCTGCCATCTGAATTAGTACAGCGAACCAGGTCCCTTCTCTTTCCGGCATCGCTATGGTCACTCAGTCGACACCGGCCTGGCGCCAATCATACTAGCGAATACAGATACACTACTTGCCTTTCTTCAACTCTTGCTATTGAGTGTGTGACTGTGGACATATTAATAACGCCTGCGCCCGTGACGCCAATAACATATATCCTCGGCCTTTGATAATACAAGTCACGATAAGACGCTTTGCTTTGCACCATGGTCGTCCAGGTTCAACAATATCGTCTGCCGCCCACGGCGTTGGTGCCCAACTCGCCTTACCCACTCTTACATTACACGGGACTCAAGTCGCCCGGGACCGGGACTGGGACTGATAATATCAAGGCCGCCGACATGTACGATCTCTTCACACAGAACGGCTGGCGAGTCCAATGGATATTTCGGTATGGCGCTACTCAGAGATCGCACTACCACGGCGGCGCCCATGAATGTATGGTCGTCCTTTCCGGCACCGCCACAATCCGATTCGGTGTCGCCGATACGTCCCTTGACATGGACGAGAACACGCACGGGCCCGCCAGGGAAGAAGGAGGCATCGAGATCGAAGCCAAGGCGGGCGATGTCTTTCTTCTCCCGGCCGGCACGGCTCACAAGACATATAACACTAAACCTGAGGCCGAATTCACCCTGCTCAGTCCGGGAGATGGGCATGGGATTGGCGCGGATGATGCTAGAGCGGCGCTGGCGAACGTCGAACTATCCGGTTTCACTATGCTTGGTGCCTACCCGGAGAATGGTAGTCATTGGGATTCCAAGAGAGGGGGTGAGGATGTTGGGAGCTTCGAGAAGGTTTGGGCGGTCGAAAAACCAGAGAAGGACCCGGTCTTGGGGGAGTCTCCAGAGGGACTCTGTGGACTGTGGACATGAGGTAGAAGGCCCGGGTGATGAGGCTTCGATTGGAGGGAGTGCATGATCGGTGGCGTTCCTAATTGTGAGAGATCGCGTAACTTCGAAAAAGATTCCACGATCGATTGTTGGCCAGCTCAACGAACAATCGGGTACCGCGTTGGGATGGGTGCATCTCCTCGGCTTTAGAGAGTGGTCCGTCTCTGCGGATGATCGGGAACCTCTTGTTGGGGTTGCGCAAAGTTACACCGTCTGCTTGTTTCCGCGCGAGTTCAAGTGTATAGCAGAAAGAATCGCCGTGTAAGGTACGAAGGTTGTGATGGAAAGTGAATGACCGGAAATTGTCCTCGCGATGGTCCGTACTGCCCATTTGACAGGTAGGGCGCGACAGGTGAGAAGGTCGCCGCTCCAAACACCATGTACACACAGAATGTAGGACGCGCAATGCGTGTCCCGGTTCACGGGGCTTACCGACCGCTTGATCCTGCTCGGACCTAAACCTCCAATTCAGCATTTGTCTACGGAAGGAAAAGCAGGGGTGGACTGAAGAAATAATTTATTGCTCTAAGGCTAAGGCACAGAACGGGTTGTTAAGTTGATGGGATAGACATTTCCGCCATAGATTGCAATTCCACCACCCTCTAGAAGTACCAAACTTGATATAACTGTGGACAACTCCTGCTCCCCGTGGCAGAAGATCTCGTCTTTCCCCCTTCCAAACCACGGGGGATGAAGTGGCTAAAACAAACTGTTGTCGACACATGTGAAGGGACCGTGCACCGTGGACGTCGGGCCGTTGAAGAGTTTGATAAGACCCTCGATGGCAGCCCACATGCCCGCGACGCACAGGAAAGCCGAACAAGCAATTAACAGCCAGTGCAAAAGTGACTTGATCGTCATCTTCCAGTCTCTGAACTGGTTCTCCCAGTTGAGTTGCAGCCAGCATGCTGCCGGAATTCCGTAGGAGAACCAGACAGAAATCAACGCGGACGCGACGCCGATGATGGAGTTGAAGCTGGGGATGGCATTGGCAATGATGAAGCAAACGGCCCAGAAGGCCGTCCCAAGGCCGATCCAGATGCCCCAGGTCTTGACCGTGTTCATGGTCCCCTGCTCGGCGATCTTGAGCCAGTCGCGCATGACGGCGACGTACAAGAACTTGATGCCTGCGTGGCCGTACAACATGCCGCTGTTGAATAGAGTGATGAGGACGATGCCGTACGCCGCTTTTGCCGGGATCAGGGGTGCCGAGCCCAGCGCTGGGGACGTGGTGTACTGTCCTGCCAATCCGTAGATGGCCGTGCCGGCGACAATGTACAAGGGGATGCCAAACGACTGCAGCATGTACATTGCCGGCATGAAATCTTTCGCCGGGTCTTTCATCTCCGCCATGATGGTGATCAAGGCCTGCCTGCCACCAAAGGAGTAGACAATGCTCATGAAGGACGAGAGACCCTCCCGGAACGTGGGATGTCCGAACCAGTGCATCTCTTTGTCCCAACCTGGCTCAGCCTGTTGCGGAATGTCGACGGCCAGTGAAATGATGACGATGAAAAGTGGGACAATGATGCCGATAATGGCGGGCCCTGTGATGGATTAGCGAACTGGTCGAGGTACATAGCATAGAGTGACGAGAGGGAACTTACCTGAGAACCAGGCCACGAAGTTCATCGATCGTGGGATGGTGAGGACGTAGCAGCAGATCACGGCAACTCCCACGAACCCCACGGTGCAGATGCTGTGGCCACTCAAGGTGTTGAAGGCCACGCTCATGGTCAAGGAGGCCGACGCACACGTAAACGTAACGTTGATCATCCAGCCGATGGCACCGATGATGTACAAGGGTTTCCCGCCCAGAACACCCATCAGGTCGGCAATGTTGTCGACGTGTGGAGACTTTTTCCAGTATTGCAGGTAGATCCATGGCGTGTATGTCGCGAGGAGTCCAATGAAGAGCATCGCAATTAGTCCCGGGATGAGTCCCAACACCCTGCAGACTGATGCCAGACTCAGGATTCCCAGTCCAATCTCGACATGAATAAAGACCATCAAGGTCTTGTATCGGCCGAGTACACGATATTGCTTGCCTCCAGCCTGCGCGGCCTCGCCGAAGAACCCCCTGCGATTGACTCCCAGGTCCTGGTCGCCGATATTCACACTCTCCGTTTCGGGCTCCAGCCCCATGGTATGGAACTCTTTCATGATGTGCTTGTCGTCACTCCCTTCAGTCAAGGACTTTGGAACATCCATGACAGACATCTATCTTTGTGGACTGTTCAAAAAAAGGGAAAGTGGCAATACGGTCGATGTGATGGATTCACTCAACCTCGAGAGGTACTGGAGATGGACGAGCCGAATTAATATATCTCCATCGCGAGGGAGAGTAACAGAACGTCCGATATCAAACGGCCAGAACAACTGAATTGGTGGCTCGCATCTAGCCTGCGAGTAGCTTGAAAGCTAAATACTCACTGGTAAGGACGTGGACCCGAAGAGGCGGTTGTTGGCTTGGATCCGGCCGAGTTGGAATGGGAATCAATGTCCAAAGCTGATCTCTGAAGTAACGGCAGATCCATCCAGTGCAGGATGTTTCCGAACGGACTTGGAACAAGCGTACCCGCCTGCGCAGCCATGTCGAGACAACGGCAGACTGTCGACATCGTTGTTACTCCGTTGGAAGGTTACCACAATCCCGTTTGTATGCCGTGAATGACCCCATTCCCGATAAGACGCTGGCCAGTAATTGGCGTTACTCATGCTTCAAGTGGGAAGCCGGAGCGGAGACAACCGACCTCGCGGCCATTGTCTTTTGAAGTTTCTCTGGGCGGCCTCAAGTTCGGGAGTTGCCTACGACCAGAAATGGCAACCGACCTAGAACCCCTTCCTGAGATAGACACAGGTACAGACGGTCTGGAAGCGAAGATAGAGATGTCCTTTACAGCTACTGTAGCCGTGCAGATGGTTATCGATTCTTTGGATCGGCTTCGCAGCCGGCTGAGAGGCAATCAGAGAAGAAACCTCGGTATGTTGACACCAAATTCCAAGGCGCCCGTGAGCCAACTGCGCAAAGGGGCGCGCTTCTTCGATCCTTCTCTGTCGCATGAACGCGATTAGCAGAGGGTAGTCGATTCAACAGTAAATAGATTGCCTTTTTTGGGTCTTCTACTGACAGTGAAGAGGGTCCTTCGGATTTACTGCACCTCTACAGTATCATACTCTATGCAAACACGTCAGGCGCTTCCACTTACGCCCCAATGTATGCAACTTAAATCAAAACCCTTTCCATGCCCTCCTTGATGCCTACCACCTGAGCGTCTTCCACAAGAGAGTAAGGGGTCGTCGCTTGACTCGACGGAGACGATGATGCAGGACTCAATCCTGGCACTGGCGGGATATCCGCATGGTCAAGGTAGGTTGTGGTGGATCTGCCCTCGGTCTGCGCCATGATCATGCCATTCCCCATCCACGCAAGTGAGTCCTCCTCGTCTTCGTCATAGGACGAGTATTCGAAATCCTCCCACCGGGGCGTGGCTAGCGTGGCTCGCTGGTGAACTGCAGATCCGGGCCAGTAGCCTAACATTCGACCATTGCTCGTTCGTTTCGCCCAGTTATTGCACTGTCAAGAGACAAGCGAGACATGTCAGAAGACGCCTTTGATGAAGGAGAGCATGGGGGTGTCCTTACGGTGAAGGCAAAAGTTGATTTGGCAAAGTAGCGATCGACCTGCTTCATGAACGCTTTGAGCGATTTGTCCCTAGTACCTTGAGTGTTAGTCACTGCTTGGGTAGAGACAAAGCGCCACCAAGATACTGACTTTGGCATCATCCACCGAAGGTTCTGTCTTTGAATCTTCTGAATACATTGAACCATATAATCACAAGCACATTCGCTCATGTGAATGGTCGAGCCAGCTCCCGGGGCGCCGTTGGGTCCGACGAAAAGGAAAAGATTGGGCATTTGCGGTGGACATATGGACATATACGCCCCGGGTTCGTCGTTCCAGAGATCATCGAGGGATACCCCGTCCTTTCCATATATAGGTGTCTCATGCAGTCGCAGCGATCTGGTATCGGGCTAAGCCTTATCGAATATAGGATGGAGCAGAGGGACGAGGACTCACGTATCAAATCCAGTCGCACAGATGATGGCGTCTACTTCCCGGAAAGTGCCGTCGTCATCCACAATCCCGGTTTCCGTGACCTCTTTGACGCCTTTTGGGATGAAGTTGAGACTGTCCTCCACTAGACATTCAAGATATCGTGGCCCAGGCGAGACGCGACGACACGCGACTGGGTAAGTCGGCCTGAGGTGCTTGAAGATCTCCGGCTTGCGTGCGAGTCGGCGTGCCATTGATTGTTCTGTTGCTGCGGAAAATGCCTTGTTCATGTCCGATCCCACCCAATGGATCAACTGCGCCTGATTGACAAATTCTTCCACTTGATGGCGGTATTTCAGATATTCGTCGGGATTTTTGGCGAATCTGTCTCTCTCTTCCGCGGGATGTTCAACTGGAGATGTTATGGGAGTCTACCTTGGCCGCGGCTAGGGAAGACACTTACAGTTGTGAAGGTCGGGGTCAGCCGCCTTTCTAGCATCCGCAGCAACATAACCAGCCGGTGATATCCACGCTTGACCTCTCACGTAATGGTCCATGTACCGAACCTTTGGAAGGATGGCCGGAACCAGTTGAACCGCTGTTGCGCCGTACCCTATAACAGCGACTCTTTTGTCGGTCGGGTCAAATGATTCCTTCCAGTTGGCTGGCTGGATCAGCTCGCCGTTGTATCTTTCGAGGCCCGGCAGCTTTGGCCATGCCCACTTGTTCAAGTTCCCTGTCGCCTTGACAAAGACATTGCAGTAGTCGGTGAATTCCTATCGCAGAATGAACATCCAGACATCATCTCGACCGTAGACGGGCAAGCCTTACCAGCTGATCGGCCATTCTCATCACCTTGATCTCCCATTGCGCCTTGTCCTCTAACCATCTTGCCGACTTGAATATATGACCAAAGCGGATATACTTCTTGACGTCGTATTTCTCAGCAACCTCGCGAAAATAGTCGCCAATTTCTTTCCCGGGAGCGAAGAACCTGGACCAGTTGGGGTTGTTGGCAAAAGTATACTGGAAACAATGCGACGGCACATCTGAGGCTGGTGATCAGCAGTTGCAGGATTTCTCGAGACCGTTGGTCCAGAATGACCGACCACAAGTAACACCAGGATATCTGTGTAAAAGTCAGCAGAGGCGGCTACACAGTCAGAGTGAGAACGTGCCTGTTCTCATACCAAACGCCACCAACCTCGTCGTTCTTTTCATAGATGGTCAGGTCCAGATTGGGAATCTTCTGAGGGAATCGGATTCCACATAGGATCCCTGACATGCCCGCGCCAATGCAGATGACCTTCAAGGGCCTCGCATAGTCGATGGGCACCTCTCTAGGTTTGCCTCTACTCCACTCGTCGTCCATGCTGAATGATAGAGATAGGTCTTGTGCGAAGGCTGGTTGCGTCTTCCGAAAAGAACATATACGAGTTTCAACCACCAGAAGTCAGGACTCCAGCGTTTCTTTAATTTCGACAACGTAGGGCGTTGTGCGCCAGTTCAGTGGAACAGGTGTCTGCGGGTTGGATATCTCCACAAGTTCTCGATCACCTGAGCGAGCAACGGACAGCGATGGCACGCATATGATACGCCCGAAGAATGAGACCACAGGTGGAAGGTGCCGACAATTCATTTGCCCTGGTCGAGGCTGCCATACCAGGCAGCGAGACCTCCGTCGTTGCTCAGCCTGGCTAGAGCAATCCCGGGTGCTCCATAATGGTTTTTGGAAGGTCCGATCATGGATCGGATAAGTCCCAGTTCGATTTAGGGGACAGGTGGCACAGGTGTCGTGGATCGGATCAAGCCGAACGCTTCCACGTCCCAGAATCCCAAACCGGACACTAACAACACGACGCGGTGGAGAAGGCCTATCCATGCTTCCTCGTGCCTGACTAAGTAACAAGGATGGAATAGTGTACCGATCTCGCTGTGTCGCGTAGTCGCGGTTGAGCTTAACCCTAGGTCCTTGTTTCTTTTTCGCCTCAGACCTTGTCCGACCGTCGACATCAGCCCGAACAACTCTGCTTCTTGGGCAGAAATCCTGTCAGCCGCAAAGATGGATGTGCCCACGGAAGAGCCTGTTATTTTGACCATAGCAGATCTGAAAGACGCCGCTTCGAAAAATCTGCCGAAGATGGTTCGAGGTACGCACGCTTGAAATAGAAACCGTGAGCGAGGAACTTTACTCACGCCCGTCAGATTTTTTCAATGGAGGCTCCATGGACATGATCACGTACGGACTGGGTAACACCATCGAATGCGCGAGAGTATTGGACATTGATGCAGGTTATTAGACTGCGAGAAAACGAGAAAGCCTACGACCGTATCAAGATCCGGCCCCGAATCTTGGCCGATGTCTCCAACATCGATACCTCGATTGAATTCCTGGGGTCAAAGGTACTACCAATACGCCTGGAGGCTGGCTAAGCGCGCCGGGAGGCAGCCTTGTTGACGGACAAACACAGATCGCTCTTCCGCTGGGTTTCTCACCCGCTGCAATGCACTGTCTAGCACACCCAGACGGCGAGAAGGCGACCTCGCGTGCAGCGGCCAAGATGAATATTCCCATGGGCCTCTCAACATATTCAACAATGTCGATCGAAGATGTCGGACGAGCAGGCAAAGGAAACCCTTACGCTTTCCAGCTGAGTATTGTCAAAGATCGAAACATGACCTTGGAGTGGATCAAACGAGCCGAGGGTAAGTGAGAAGAATTCTCCCGACGATTGTGTTTTTTTGTCACTAGATGCCTCAAACGTGGCCTGATCTCGTAACAGCTGCGGGTTATCGGGCGCTCTTTATCACAGTGGATGCCCCGGCACTAGCAAGACGTTATCATGAGAGATCTGGGAAACAACTCGAGCTACCCGAGGGTATGTCTCTTCCAAACCTCACGTCTCCTTCAAACGGTCAAGCCGCGGACGCCTCAGCTCCTACACGAAGCTATAAATATTCTGGCCGGGATCCGAGCAATTCATGGCATTCATGCATCCCTTGGGTCAAAGCCAACACGAAACTTGAGATTTGGCTTAAAGGAAGTGAGTACTACAGTCGGTAGTTTGAAGCCCACCGCGCTGACACTCAGAGCAGTATACACTGCTGAGGATGTACAGCTCGCCATCAACTACGGATTGGATGGAGTCATCGTGTCAAATCATGGAGGTAGGCAACTGGATAGCGTTCCCGCGACCATTGACGCGCTGCCGGAATGTGTGGCGGCAGCAAAGGGGCGGATAAAGGTGGCCGTCGACGGTGGCATTCGTCGAGGGACGGATATTTTCAAAGCTCTTGCAATCGGTGCCGATTGCTGTTTCATTGGCCGCCCGCCGCTCTGGGGCCTGGCTGTAAGTGTAGCGGCGGCAAATAACAGGACAATACAACCGCTGATGATGATGCCAGTACAACGGACAAGAAGGAGTTGAATGGGTCGTGAAGACTCTTGAAGAGGAACTTCGTTTGACAATGGCTCTCGCGGGGTAAGTTCTACTACAGGACGACAAACCCATCGCTCCATCATGCTGACCCCCCTTTTCTCAGGTGTTCGACGATAAAAGAGATCTCGAGACAGCATTTGTCAGTCATCGGTTCGAATGGGCTACTTTGTAAGTTATAGCGAAAGAAGCCAGCTCTATAGAATACGGGTCCGAAGAAAACAAGACTTCAGGCGTCGAATTTCAGAATGAGTCTCGAGGACAATAGATCATTCGGAGAACAGTTACCAGGACGAGATAGAAGGGCTTGCATATGAACACAACGACATAGTGGAAATATGTCCAGAGAGGGAACTAGAGGTGAAATCTCGTCTGCTCCTATCCCGAAACCCTCTAGTCATCTTTCTGGTGGAAAAAGGCAAAGCCTCTCCCTGTTCAGTACCTATGTTCCGTGCTTTGCAAAACTACCCGAGTAGTTATCTATGACTCGAGAAAGTCGCCGCCGCTCTCTTTCAAGACCATATCATACTCCGGTTTGAACTGCATGTACATGACAGCGGGGTTCCCGGCGTTTTCCTTCGTGAATTGTGCTTCCTTGTCGCCCACCAATTTCTTGGGGATCCCGTTGGCTGCTGCCGCCTCGGCAAGGAGCTGGGCTTCACAGGCTTGCTCCAGGGCTAAGAAGTACCCCATCGCTTCGCCGACGGTGCCACCGCAGCTCAAGATACTGTGTGTATGCAGGTTAGCTAGACGTAGGCCTCGACGTGAGCACGGGTCAATCTCGAAACGTACCCGTGGTTCTGTAAGATGACATTCTTCTTCACGGGGCCAAGAGCCCGGGCGATGTTTTCCCCTTCTTCCTGGCCCTGGACGACGCCTCCGAACCCTTCATAGACGGAGAGGTCGTTGTAGAAATAGCAGCAGTCCTGGTTCAGCATCTCGATCGGCCTCCCGAAGACTGACCATGCACGGCCATAGCGTGAATGAGTGTGAACCGCAGCATTGACGTCCGGCCTGCGTTTGTGGAGCACCGAATGGATCATGAATCCCGCCTTGTTGATTTTATGGCCCTTGGTCGGCATGAGAGGCTTGCCGGCTTCGTTGACGAGAATCAAATCACCGGCTGTGATCATGCCGAAGTGAACTGCGTACGGATCTTGATAGAGTGGGCAGGGGTGGCGTGTCAGAAAACATCAGGTTTGTGTCTGTTCTCGACCGTCCGGTCGACGCTCGACCCGAGGAGGGGAGGGGGGGACTTACTGATCCAAAAGCAATCTCGTAGCACGGGGTCACGGAGAGAGATGTGACCACCGGCCCCGTCGTTGTAGCCCATCTTTGCCAATACACGAAAGGCACCGGCCATTTGCTCCTTTGCCCATTTTCGTTCGACATATTTGTCCGTGAAGGTGGGGATGATGTGAATTCTCTCAATCAGATCATCAACCTCGAGAGTTGAGTCCTCCGACTGTTCTGCTTTGGCCAGCACCTTGTGCGTCTCTTGGACTGTGGTTGAAGTGGTCGACATGGTTGGTGGAATCGCGTCGTTGTCAATATTCTTGTAAAATCAAGCCCGTCGCTGCAGATGTCACGTTTTTGAAATACTGATAGCGGAGGAGCTGGCCAGACACTGTCCGTGCTTGGCCCAGCGCGTCCTAGGATGATTCATTTGACCTGATCGGAAGAACCCGAGTGCAGCAAGACCCTGGTCGCTTGGGGTGCTGGGAATTCGAATGGTCGGTAATAGCTGGTTCATGCTGCCCCACTGGTCCACCGACGCCATTTTGGATGTGGTTTAAGGTGCTGCAGCATTTACTGTACACAGTAGGTAATTGGAATCTCGGCTCCGAAGCCGTTTCGACAAGGCAGAGCACGTCAAAGTGATCGACCATGCCTATGCTGAACTCGTGAGACCGCCAACAGTGTTCCTGATTGGAGACTATTGGACTTCTGCATGACCATATCCCGTTTACAATACTCGCTGCTCAACACATGTACAGTCCAGGATCTGTGCTTTTACTACGCAAGACAAAGGACAAGGACTGGCTCCCTCACCAGGGACAGAACTATGCGATCTAGAAGGCTGTACGGCGCGGGTTCATTCTACCATACTTGACAGCAGTTCTTCCACCGACGAGCACATGCCCACATCAGTCATAAAGGACAAATAATCCGTGAACTGATCGTAGCCCGTGGGCGATATGACAGGCATGGTGGGAGCGGCTAACGCGGTCGGTCGCTCGGCAAGCATCGTCTGCGTCGCGCTCGACAGCATGTCGAAGGCATCGCGATATGCGGCAACGGCTGTCCACCGCTCAGCCATAATGGCAAGCACTACTATCGTCGAGGTGCAGATGGCCGAGACTTTGTCCTGCCTGTATGCCATCCTCACCTCGTGGCTCGACCACAGGCAATATAAGAAGGTGACGCCTCCCAGGAACAGAACGTGCAAGGCGCCCCAGGTGTCGTTAAGGCGCTGGCTGAAATACAACTCTCGGTAAGTCATGCAGATAGACTGTGCCGAGTGAGCGCATTCCATGTACAGCGAAGAATGACTCTTGTCTCCCCGATGCTGAACGAGGCGGTGACGGTAGAGGAGTAGAATGCACTGGTGGTACATGAGACTGAACCACTCCCGCGAGCCGAATGCGTTATTGTTCATGCGATTCGACGCGGATTGCTCCGGCGACGACTCCAACCAGTCTGACAGAGCTCGCTTGAAGCTTTCGTAGATTTCTGGCGACGAGATTGTTGCGTCGGCTCCCACCTGGGGATAAACCGAAGTCTGGATCCGGCCGCAGATCTGCCGCAACCGGATGGTGTGGATGGCGGAAGAGATGACGGTTACCGGCTCCGTGGATGTCCGTGGTTTCTGGGTCTGTCCGGTTGGACTGAGGTGTTCATCGTCAATGTCCAATGGAAGCTGGGCTCTCACGTTAGCACTGGTGCCTCGAACGGGGCTTGATATCTTACCTCAACGTCGATATCATGATCGGCTATGCCGACCGGGCGGCCAAGCGTTATAGCTACCGCTCGATCGAGGTTGTAGGAGCACCAGAAGACGCGTTTGCGCAGTTCCACTCTCAAATGGTCGGACTTGATCTTGGACCAACGGATCTTCCGGTGAAGACCCAGCTCGAGACATTGACGGAGCGCCAGTCCGGACAGCATCCTTACCAACATTAACCAACGGTTCCCAGTTCTGGGTCACAGTACGGGGGTTTAACATACCAGACGGATACGCCAATCGGAGAGCGAATCGAGTACATGGCACAGCAAAGGATGGCTTGGATCGATTCCAGGGAGTTTCGCTGCATCACTTCTTCGAACAGACCTTCAGCTGCAGCATATAGACCCTGACGATAGTCAGGATATCGTTGATACATTGTTAGGGGAATCCAAACGTACCTCGGGGAGAGTCGCGCCCGCCAGGGGACCCGTCAAAGCTCCAACCGCACACAGCTAATAACGTCAGGAGGGAGGTAGGTCCCATGAGCAATGCTGAACTCACCGCATAAACAAAGAAGGTATTCACCGGATTCGGAGTCAGTCCAGCCTCCGAGGCCGTCAGCACTTCATTCTCCCACTCTAGATAGGTTGGTCGATGTAAGAAGGGAAACTGTGGATGCACTTGGTCAAAGTATGCGCTTGTCAGCATACTCACGAGAGCTCTGCTTGGCAATGGAGCTGGCGTTGTGGAAAGCCGACTCCGGCAGCTTTCGTCCACAATGCCTGACATTGTCAGTCCCGGCGCCTGTCTGCGGACGGCACGGAGGCTCGCAGAGAACATCTTGGTGAACGAATACGCCGAGGACGCTCCGAAATAATGAGGTTCGGCACCCGCCGACCTCACGATCAGCAGCTCCAAGCTGGACGGATCCTCCATGGCCGGGTCATTGCTGCCCTCTTTCATTGTGCCATCTGTCGAGGGCGGCTCATCGCCAGGCCGTTCGACGCTCGGAATGCCGGCGTCGTCGGAGGAACTGAAGTCACAAAGGCATTAGCTCCGCGAAGACCAGACGACTCAGAAAGGAAGACCAACGTAGGCATGGGAGCATCGTCTTCGTGTCGAACGCTGCCGCCCGGAGTACTCCGGCTCGCATTGTTACCCTGCAGCGTGTCGAGTTCCAGATCAGGTTGGTACTCTTGGAGGGTCTGCTCGAGGAATGCCACATGGTTCTCCAGAGACGTATTGTGCTGCTCCAGAAACTCAATGTAGCCCCGGGGGTGTCGACGTTTAGTTGCGGGGTCTTGGATAACACACACTGTATACCTGGAATAAGCGACCGTCGCCACACATGGGGCGACAAAGAGTAGCACCTCTGTTTGCTCGGACACAATTTCGGCATGCTGGCGCCTGGCCATCACACTAGAGGGGAGTGAAGAATCAGCCTAAGCTTCTGCGGAAACAAAAATGCTACTCGAGTGGTTGGCCTACTTTCTGCTTCTTCTGCTGGCACGCCACGCAAGCACGGTAGACCCTAACCCGACGAGCAGACGAACGTGGGCTTGTAGGTGGTTGCGGGACGGCTGACATTCGTATCGACGTGTCTCCGGGGCAGGTGCTCGTGATTTTCAAGGGCGTGCTGGATTTCTCAGTGATATTTGCAGAAGATTGAATCACCACTGGACAAAGCCCATCGCCGACGCGGTTGAAGTAATGGGTGATTCCGAGAATCAGTTGGGTGGCAAGGGCCCGCCAACATTGAGGGGCCGATAAGAAAGGCAACGAGCAAGGAATACTCCGGTGGTGCCATTCTCTGAACTCTCATCCAGGAAACTAACATCGCCATCATACCAAAGTTAGCGGGAGACGTTCTAAGGCGTGCCGGATTCGTTATCAGTGGAGGGAGGCACCAAGCCTTTTCCATGGAGATGAGCGCCCATGTGCAATGACCCGGCGCCCCTCTATGACTAGGAAGGTTACTCGAGGGTCTGTAAAGACGACCAAAGCGTCATCAGGGGTATGCGCGTTTACTACCCGCTTATAATGTTGCTACAATTTTTGAAATGGCGACCGAACCGATGTAAATGATATAGACATCATTTAAGGACTTCACCGTTCGACAGCGCCACCGTCAAGTCAAATTCAGGCTGAAATTGCATGTACGCACATCCCGGTGTTGACGTTGCCTTGCAAGTGAACGCAGCCTCCTCGTCGCCAACAAGAACCTTTGGGATGCCATTTGCGGCAGCAGCCTCCGTCATGATTTGGTTGTGGCAAGCTCGTTCGAGCGCGATGAAGTTGGCCGCAGCCTGGTCGACAGTGGAGCCGCAGGTGATGAGTCTTGTCGAAAACAAGTCAGCAAGGCCATGGACACATGGTAGAGTGGTTAACAGTGGACTTACCCGTGATTCTGGAGGATCATGTTGAGATTGGTGGGACCCAGAGCATCGGCAATACGGAGCCCTTCCTCCTCTAGCAGCACCACTCCACCAAATCCTTTGTAAACGGCCAAGTTGTCATAAAACATGCATGCATCTAGAAAGTGACCTGTGAGCCGCTGACGGGAGTGGTATTGATCACACCAGAATGCGTACCTTGGTTGAGCATTTCAATGCCCCGTCCAAACGATGACCATGCCTTTCCAGCAGGGGAGTGCACATGGCAAGCCGCATTGATGTCAGGTCTGGCCCGATGGATAGACCCATGGATGAGGAAACCAGAGGCATTAACTTTGTGGGGAGTCGGCAGCACAGGTCTGCCGTGCTGGTCAATGAGGACCAAGTCGCTTGCTTTGATCAGAGCCAAGTGCATCGCATAGGGGTTGATCCAAAACCACTCCGGGTTCACTGGGTCTCGAAGGCTGATGTGGCCCGACGCACCGTCCGCCCAGCCGAGACGAGCAAAGGTCCGGAAAGCGGCTGCCATGTGCTGTTTTGCCCATTCTCGCTCTGCCATCTTGTCTGTGAAGGTGGGGATTTCATGCAAGCCGCGCACGTTACTGATATTCCAGTTCAGGACCCCATCGTCGGCCGACCTCAGCTTGAGTGTCGGAGTCGGGGCCGACGCGGTCTCTGTGCCTGTTGTCGTCGTTGAACTCATCCTGAAGACTTGTCGTGGGTCTTGGAGAATTATGTTCGTCAAGGAGGATGGTGATGATAACTTTGAATATCTGGGAAAGCAAGGTGCCAACTTCCGTGTGTTGTTATACTTGACCGTCTTCGACTTGAACGCGCCTGACACTATCGCACCAATGTCTGCTTGATGGGGGTTCCACTTGCTCAGCAGCCCATGTTCGGATCAAGCCGAGATGGATCCCAACGCAGACCGGGTCACGGATCGCGATTTCGCAGCCTTCCATTCGGCGGTTGTTTACAACGAGCGCCTTACACGAACGATGACCTTATTAGGCACTAATCCAGGGATGTGGCTATAGGGCTTTCATATTAACCAAAGCATGTTTGCATTTGATTTCCGGAGAAGCGATTATATCGACACAATTACCTTTCAGGTCAGGCGTAGATTCGAAGATGATCATGCCGACACAGCAAAGTGCGGTCTTTCATCGCTCCCTGGCCAAAGAATACACTACCGCCTCAGCTGGCACTGGAGTGTACATTATACACCCTGATGGCTCCCGAACACTCGATGGTTGCAGTGGCGCTGCCGTCTCGTGCCTCGGTCACGGTCATCCAGCCGTGATCGAAGCGATTGTGGAACAAACCAAGAAGCTTGCTTATGCACATACAGCCTTCTTCACCACCGATCCTGCAGAAGAACTCGCGTCTCTCTTGATTCAGCAAAGTGAGGGAGTCTTTACAAAGGTCATGTTGGTTAGCTCTGGTAAGTAGCGGAATAGCCCTCCGACCGGGTACAATAAAAGCTAAACTCCAACATTCAGGGTCAGAAGCAGTCGAATCCGCCATCAAGATCGCGAGACAGTATCACATCGCGAGAGGGGAGCCTCAACGTCTTAACTACATCTGTCGAGAGTTTTCATACCATGGCAACACTCTGGGAGCACTCGCCGCGGGATACAACATGGCCAGAAGAATTCCCTTTGAACCAATCCTTTCCGGGGCCTTTCATCACGTTTCTCGTTGCTTCTTCAGCAAGGACGCCAGAGAGGGCGAAGACGAGGACGCGTACGTCGACAGACTGATCGTCGAGTACGAGCAGATGTTTCAAAAGCTCGGCCCCTCTTCAGTGGCTGCCTTGATGATCGAACCCGTGAGCGGAGCAACATTGGGAGCGGTGCCCGCGGCCCGAGGGTATCTTGCCCGTCTGAGGGAGCTGTGCGACAAACACGGCGCCCTGTTGATTTATGACGAAGTCATGTGCGGCATGGGCAGACTCGGCACAACCCATGCGTGGCAGTCGCTCAGTAACGTCGCCCCTGACCTACAGACGATCGGGAAGGGCTTGTCAGGGGGATATCAGCCTGTCTCGGCCATCTTGGTCGGCCCCAAGGTTCACCAAGTCATGCAAGCGACGACAATCTCACATCCCTTCGTCAGCGGACATACATACCAAGGACATTCCATCGGCTGTGCCGCAGCCTTGGCAACGCAACAGGTCATGGTCAATGAAAACCTGCTCACCAATGTGAAGGCCATGGGTGAACTTTTGGAGCGAGAGCTCCGAGAGCGCACGCCGATGCTGAAAGAGACTCGAGGGTTGGGTCTGTTTGTCGGTATCGAATTCGCCACGCAGCCAGACGGTCCAATAGCGGCCCAAGTGGTACAGGCCTGCTTGTCCAAGGGTGCAGCGATCTATCTGGCCTCGCCGGCAAGTGACACGGTCATCTTTGCTCCGCCGTTCATCATCAATGAGCGGGAGGTGAAGGAGCTGGTGCGGATCTTTGTAGAGGCAACGAAGCAGGTACTAGAAGAAAATAACGAGTGTTGAAAGTGGTTTCGCCACCGAGGCACGGGTTGAAAATGGGAAGATGCTCTAAGTTCCTTCGAGCAGTCGGCGGTTTCGCCCATCCTGCCCAGAGAGTCTAGCTATGCGTAAGGCGACACACTTTTCACCATATTTCCCTCCAGCTTTTGGATTCGTCGGGCAGCGCTCAGATTCTTCAACGACATAGGTCTAGCTAGACCATTCTCCCCACAGCCGTGGACAGACGATGTCTTTTCCACACAGGGTAAAAGCCAACAGGGTGGACGGAAACCTCGATGGACATACCACCAACTACCATGAGTTGACTTGCGAGTTCGCCTTTCCAGTCTCAAAGAGTGCAGTGATGTTGTCCATGGCTTCTTGACAGGCATTTCGCCAGGCGACATCGGTCCACGAACCCATATGTGGTTGAATAACGCACCTGTAGCTCTTCATGAAGTATGGACTGGGGGAAGCCAGGGTATTAGTACACCGGACAACACCAACACGGTTTTGGAGCCAACTTACTTGATTTTAGGCTCACCCACGAACACATCCAGGCCGGCCCTTGCTACTTTCCCACTCTCCAAGGCATCGATGAATGCTTCGTCGTCGATAACGGCTCCCCGGCCGGTGTTGACGATGAAGACTCCGTCTTTCATGAGGGCGAATTCCTTCTTTCCCAGCATTTTGTTCGTCTCCGGCGTGAGAGGCGTATTGATCGAGATGACGTCTGATGTGGAAAGAAGTTCGGCCAGTGTCGGGCAATAGGTGGCGTTGGACTGCTGTTCGAGATCGGCAGATAATCGCGTTCGGTTGAAATATTGGATCTTCATTCCAAAAACGGCCGCTTTCCGAGCGACATGCTAGACGGATGTCAGATTTACATGGGCAAGTCACCAGGTAGGTTCGTCTCGAGCGGCCTTACACGACCAATCTTGCCCATTCCGATGATACCCAAGGTTTTACCATTAGGATCCGTAGGAGGCGTCTTGGCCTCCCTCCACCCTCCCTGGCGGACATATAGCTCTTTCTGCGAAGTGTCTCGCAGAGCGGCGAGCATTAAAAAGATGGCAATGTCGGCTGTCGGTTCCGCCACGGCAGTGAGCGTATTGGTGACGACGACCTTGTTCTTGTTGAAATAGTCCATGTCAAATTCACTGTACCCAGCGTTGACACAGCCTATGATCTTCAACTGAGGCATGAGAGGGGAGAACAGTTCTTCGTCAAAGGGCTCATATTGCCCACTGTTCATGAGAATACAGGCTGCTTCGAAAGGCCCGTCGCTGGCCACCTTGTCCGCGACCCCCTTGACCATTGTCTTACGGTCACTGGATGGTAATACCTTGAACAGCTCTCGGTCAGTCGCCCGCATATGGTGGACGAGATCCACAGGAAAGCTCACATGAAGGTCAAACTTGGATTCGAAATCGGCCCGCCATTCTTTGTCGACGTACTGTGGTTCTCCCAGCGATAAGACCTTTGGCTTCGCCATGCTGATCTGGGATGCTTGGGTCGGGTACGGCTCGACAATGCGTTCAGCGGTGGTTGCGACACGCACGACGATCACATACTTCCTGTTCTGATATAATACTTATTTGATCTCGAATACTTTAAATGCTCCATGGCCTTGAATTTGCAAGGACAAACCGAGGTGCAGGTCGTGCGATATGCCGATCCCCACTACGGGTTGACAGCGTCGGTTCAAACCGATGACAAGGGAAATTGAAACAACATGGCCCGGAATAGGCCGACCTTCAAAGGCGCCCTCTCGATCTTTGGTTGTTAAAATCCACTTTGGCCGGAGAATAGTCCTCCTCAATCGTCTGTCAACATGAAAACTTGAAAACTCAGTGAAGGGGTCAGATCCAGTCCTCAGCAACACCACCCTGAAAACGTGTGACCCTGACAACAGGATCCTGCCTCGGATCGTCAGCTCCCACCTCTATTAGTATTCCTTCCACCCAAATATATGTATCGATGCAGATGGTAATAGAGCTGGTTCTGGCCAGCTCTAGATTCTCAAAGTGCAATTACACACTGGGTTCTGCGCTCTGGTAAAGGACTACACTTGGTGGAGACGGTCAAAATTCTACACTCTACTCGGTAGTGAAACTCCTTAATTGGAGCGAACGTCTGATGGTATATTATTACCTTGCCCACGACTCATCAGGCACTAACACAAGATCCCGATGCCTCTCAATAAAGCCCTTTGCAGCGTCAATAAAGGAGTCTAGAGCCTCCGTGGGGAGTTCGATGTTCAATGCGATAGAACCCCTCCGATGGAACCAGAATCCGGCCTCTAGCATCTCCAGCCAGAATAGTATCTTTAGGCTGCTCGCTTCGACCGCATCCCAGTCATCCTTGCATTTGATGTGCTCCGGGCCGAGCCCGGTGGTTGTAGCGTGTATACACATCAACGACCCAACCCCCGTGACGGTGAATACGGTTCCCTTGAAGACTTCGTTCAGTCGTTGCCGTAGTAGATCACCCTGCTCGTTGAATGTGACGGCGAGCTCGGGGGTGTAGACGCTGGATAGCCCGGCATGTCCGGCGATCAGCATCATCGTGTTGTTTTGGAACGTGCCCGAGTGAGCAAGGCTGGCGGGATTCCGGGGATCGTAAACGGCCATAATCTCCTTTCTTCCCCCAAAGGCGCCAAAGGGCATTCCTCCGCCCAAGTACTTGCCGAGTGTGACCATGTCAGGTTTCAGTTGCCACAATTCGGCCAATCCGCCCGGGGCAAGTCGAGAAGTCATAACTTCGTCTAGGATAAACAAGGCGCCGCTCTACAGGGAAGAAAGGGTCAGTTTCGCGGCTCCAGCTTCTCAGGAAACAGACTGGGGATCACTGACATTTTGACAGAGCTCCTGAATAGTGTCGAGGAATTCCTTGGATGCTGGAATCGACCCAGCTGACCCTTGCACACCTTCCACCAAAACGGCTGCAATATCGGCATGTTTCGCGAATGCCTCTCGTGTTTCTGCAACGCTGTTATACTGGAGGACTATCCAGTTGTGCTTGTCTATATTATTAGCTGCCATCCCGGTCCCAAAGGCTAGAACGCTTCCATGGTAGCCACCACGATACACAACCACCTTGTCCCGTCCGGTGAATCGACGAGCCGCAGCAAGGCAGTGGATGTTTGCCTCTGTTCCGGAGTTGGTGAATCTTACGTGCCCTAGTCTAAAGCGACGGCACAGCAGCGAGGCGTACACCTGCTCGTGGACGTTGGTGGCGCCTAGACTGAGCCCGACCTCTCGGCAAGCCGTGATCAATGCTTCTTGGAGCTTTGGGTGCGAATGACCATATAGACCGGCCGTCAATTCACCTACGAGGTCCACATATCTCCCTACATGTCAGTCCAACCACATTTGACGCATTGACCGAGAGAGAAGAAAGTCAACAATGGACACCTGACTCACTCATGGCCATCCTCGTCGTACAACTGATATCCTTGACCTCTTTTCATGCTCACTGGGAACGGCGGCGAATATAGTGTGGTTCTGGTGTTGCCGCCAGGTAAATAGTCCAATGCCTGTTTGTGGATGTCCAGTGATGTTGGGTTTCGCTCAACATAGCGCTGGATGGCTGCATCCAAAACGGTCTTTTCTCGAGAGGCAATCATTTCGGTAACACAAGGAACAATTGTCCGACACGAACCTTTTTGGGCAGAAGAGTTAATATAGCAATCAGACCTACTTTCGTCTCTTCGAGGACATCGTCGTCCATGTCATTTTATTTACCCTCCATCGAAAAGGGGCTTGAGATGCAACAATTTCTGTACGAGTAAATCGAGTCAGAAGGCGAGTTCGGCTTTTTCCGACTTGGCAGGGTCGGCTCTATGCTGAAAATGCGCATGCGTGGTGTTGATGGGGACATGTCCACTCTGCCGCAAAATTTCCGGCGTCGAGTGAGCCGTTCGTTCTAAGGTTCATCTCCCATCATCTTGAGTGGTTGCTAACAGCTCCAACGGATTTCCACGAAGGGAGTTAATACTAGCTCATTAATACCATGCCTCTCGTACAAGCTTCCGGCGTGAGTTTATCGGCTGAATGGTCTCTTCGACAGGCGAAGCGAATGTCGTATATTATGGCGGAACCCGATTTGAGGAAATGAGTTTGCATTTTATATCTTTTGCTGTCAGATCACGGCAATCAGACATAACACACACTTCCACAGAGGCGGAGGTCCCCTTGAATCAGTCAGTCAATCATCATGTCATCCAGTCAGCGAGAGGTCGTTTCCACGACTAAGGCGTCTAAACCAAACCCAACTCTCTCCCAAGCAACCATCCGGAATGGCTTCGTATTCTGCGGCGGTGTCCTAGGTACAGATCCCGAAACCGGTGCGCTCGTCGAGGGTACCATTGGAGACCGAACAGTAAGTCGAGCGCTGACAGAAAGGCACATTGAGTATGTACTGATTGATGCCCCCCGGTCTCCTGGCAGATTCAATGCTTGAAGAACCTTGAAGCTGTGCTAGAAGCCGCAGGGTCCAGCTTGGACAAGGTGCTGAAGGTTCTCATTTTCGTGACGGACATCAAGGATGTACCAGTATTGAATGAATCGTACAACACCATGTTCAAAGAGCCACGACCGGTAAGTTCCCCCTCTGTCCTCCCGGGGAGAGAAATGTGTTCTTTCTTCCCCTTCTTCTCAGAGTTTGAGCTTAACCAAAGGTGCATACACAGGCTCGAGCATGTGTCGCCGTCAAGGAATTGGCACGTGGAACCGATGTCGAGATCGAATGTGTCGGATTCATCTGACAACCGCTGGGACGGAAATATCTAGAAAACTGCAGTTTCATACAAGAGCATTTCTTCATCGGTCAACCGACCGGATCTCTCTAGGCTGATGATCATTCTCAACTGTCTCACTCTCTTCCTCCTCTGCCCTTTGCTTTTCCAACGGTTCTTGTCCCACGCTGCATGAGGTACAGTATTACTCCCCGCAGCCTGTATTCCCGTCCCCGTCCGCTCTTCGGCTTGTGTTCGTCTGGCCAGAGATAGAATAGCCAGATGTGAGTGAAGTTATTGCCTGCTAAATCCAGTCAATTACTTCGGCGACGATGTTATTCTCCTCGGACTTCGATGCCCTTGGAGACTCGTCAAAGAAAGTTGTCTTGTGTCACATACCTCTATTTACTATTCTAGCTCGGTATATTCCTATACACAGGCTGCCTAAGTTACTTGCACCCGAAGCCTTAAAGCGCTTCAATTAACCCCCTTCCATGACGGGAAGCTTCATTTCATGCAAAATAAAGCATAAGCCCCCAGTCACCACTCGAGTTTTCTGGATGTTATGTCCGAGGTCTACATCCAAAGCGTATTTTGCGTAAGAGGGATATCTGCCCTCACGCGACACCTGGAGGTGGGACAAGCTGCTGAACCTCAATCATGTTCCCATCTGGATCCTCCACAGTCAACAGCTGAGCAAACCCGACTAGTTCCTGCCCCTTGGCGAGCAGGTCACGCTCTGTCTGATTTTTGGTCGCATAGGCGCCGGCACCAAGCGCGTTCTCGACCGAGGCGATCCCCTCGGCGCTCTGACCGATGCGCTTAGTTACCTTCACCCCGAATCTTTCCATTCGCTCCTGAGCCTTTTCGAGGCTGGGCACAACAAGGCCGATGTGACTGAAGGTGTTTGGGCGCTGAGTCGTAGCTGTCAGGCCTGCGTCTTCGGAGTTTGCGAAATACTGAAACTCTAGAAGCCCCGCGGCATTGTTCTTCTCCCGCAACAATTCCGCGCCGGTTTGATAGCCGGTGCCATTCTTGCCACCGTGGGCATGGCCCATGTACGTGACACTGTACGAGGGGGTCAATTGCGCGGTGAAAAGATGGCGCATCCCGAGAACGTTGCCATAGAATTCCATGCTGGCCGTCAGGTTGTGTACAATAAGGGAGAGGTGGTTGAGATTGTAACCGATGGTTTCCTGGTCTGCGGGACCATCGTCACCGATTGTCATGAAATCCGCGCTCTCTTGGCGGGATTCGAGTGAACAGGCATAGGCACAAGGAATGGTCAGCGCGAAGCAGCCGGTCAGGAAGCTAATAGCAACCATGGTGGTATAATGCAGCAACTGGTGTTTTGATTGTCGACCTCTGAAAAGAACGCGGTGGCCGGCTGCTTTCTGAGGTCGAGCTCTGGATGGGTGAAGAATACCATTCTTTTATAGCCAGTTCTGGGGCTCGACATCCTTCTTAACAACGACAACAAGCAGTAAATACTGATGCTGATCTTCAGCTGAGATACCACAGACGTGGAGCTCGACGAATACGGCCGCCCACTTGTAGTTCTAACAAGGCCGAGTGATCCGCGCCAAGATAATCCAATAAGGCCGTATGGTGCGCTCTCCTCCCCGGTTTCTCGGAGATGATTCTCGATTGGGGGTGGATCTCCCATCTCCTCCCCTCAGGCACCCTACGAGTAAGTGCGACCAGAAGAAGCCCGTGTGTTATCGTCGTGCACGCTTGCGGATAGCCTGCATTGAGTTGAGTGCTCGGCGATTCAACCACTTGTTTATTTATAGTGTGGTGATGTTCTCAGAGACATCCCGCGGCGCCGAGGTTCGAATGAGACCCCGGACGCGGCTATGAACGCCTTCACAGCCTCAATCCCCCTATGTCTTGACTTGCCGGCGGGCTGGAAAGACGCTCAGAAAGTACGGGATCGCTTTGAAGAAGTTGCCGACGTATCTGGACAATCCTACTAAAGCTCGAAATACGAGCACCGTATATGCCATATATACCCCATGTGGATCTGCCGGATTGGTCAATCAGGTTGGTTTCAGGTTGGCAGGCGGCGCAAGTACTCCACTATGCCGAAAAGGAGACAGTGTGAAGAACTAATTACTGGTAGTCCATGCTGATGTACACAGGTCGGGTAGGAGGCTCACACTGCGATTGACTGACAGCCATCCATACATACTCTGCCATCATATAATGCCTTGTACTCTGTACAGAAGCTGTCAACGGTTTGACTCCGCTGTACGGAATACTCAGCCAGGCCTTGGGTTTTATCACTGCCCAATTTCCACTCCCGTTCGTTCTCGGTCCCCGTTACTGAATGTCCGAGTAGGCATTCAAGGCCAACTGGCCCCCCAGGTGCGCGTACAGCACATTACTACCCTCCTCGATCTCGCCTCGCCTGACCATATCAATCAACCCGGCGAGACTCTTGCCCTCGTACACCGGATCGGTGATGAAAGCCTCGGTCGTTGCGCCGAACCGGATGGCGTCCAGCGTCGCCGCGTCGGCCAGCCCGTACGTGCCGGCATGGTATCTGGCGTCCAGAACGACGTCCTCCTCCGAGATGTCCGAGGCCTTGAGCCCGATCTTGGCGGCCGTGTTGCGCGCGATGCGGAGGACTTGGTCGAAGGTCTCTTTGGGCTTGGCGCTAGCATCGATGCCGATCACCTTGCGCTTTTTGCCGGATGAGGCCGCAGGGTAAACGTGTTCGAGCAGCTTGAAGCCGGCGATCATGCCGGCGAAGGTGCTGCCCGTGACGGCGCAGACGATGATGGTGTCGAAGAAGACATTGAGTTGTCGTTCTTGGGCGTATACTTCGAAGGCCCAGCGAGCAAAGCCCAGGCCACCGAGAGGGTGGTCTGAGGCGCCGGCGGGGATGTACTAATAGGGACAGTAAGAGACAGTAAGTCTACGGCCAGGCAACTTGCTTCTAGATCTCATTCTTGCACTAATATGCGAGACGGTGATCCGGTGGTGGAGTATCAAGCGCCAAAATAAAAAAGAAAGGGGCTTTTGGGTTGAACTTACGTACGGCTTGCCCCCTCCGGCAAGGACCTCCTCTTCCAACCTCTTGAGAGTCTGCTTGTGCTCGATCCCGAACCCAGACTGATCAAGCCTCACATCTGCGCTCATCAACCTCGACAATTGAATGTTTCCCACCTTGTCGTAGCCCACGTCATCGTGGTCAACCCACTTCTCCTGCACGAGCTTACACTTCAGTCCTGTTTTGGCAGCCACGGCAGCAACCTGGCGGGTATGGTTAGACTGGTATCCGCCGATGGAGACCAGAGTGTCACAGTTCTGTGCCAATGCGTCTGGGATGAGGTACTCGAGCTTGCGGGTCTTGTTGCCCCCGAAGGCGAGGGCAGAGTTGAGGTCTTCGCGCTTGGCGTATATGGACACTTTCCCTCCTAGGGCGGCTGAGATATTGGGGAGGGCATGGATGGGTGAGGGACCAAGGGTCAGTGGAGAGCGTGGAATGGAAGCAAATGGTTCGGGGAGGCCAAGGTTGTCGTCATTCTGACGAGGATCACTAATATTCATCGCTGCCATTTCGAGCGAAAGTCGACTTCGGCTGAATCTTTGCGCGTTCTGCTTACAGGAGATTATGCCCAGATGAAGAGCGCAGAAGTATATGTAGTCGTAGACATCATGCCCTGAAGAAGTCTCAAGCCAATAGGAATATCATTTCGCCGTCGGGAAGATAGTCGAGCTGATGGAGGCGGACGCGGGAAGCCCGATGTCGGGGTCCTCTCGTGCGTCGTACTCGTGCTCCCTTCGTCGAGGTCATCATCTTCCTCTAATTTATCGTGGATTGCAATCAAAGGAAAAAGCCCGTGTTGGCCGAGACTGGTCCTCTACGTCGAGAACGTTGCACCACCCTTAACGGATGGACTTCCAGACGTTGGCAAAAGAGAGTGCGTATGTGTATGCTGGGTATCCATGCTTGTGCTCAGCAGATGCTGAGAATCCGCCGCAGCATCCAGGTCACATTTCCGTCTCGTACATACCCGCTTCTGCCCCTAAACCTTCATCCTCCTCAGAACCCTCGATGATCGTCTCTCTCAAAGCGGTTCCGGCCGCTAACGAGAGGCTCTGGAAATCCCTCTCCAATTCAGTCAAGGACCGGGCAAAGCCCGGCGTGTGCGTAAAGGGCGGGGGTCTGCTGGCGGCGCTCATGCGAGCAGACATATAACCCGAGTCCACCGTGTTGCGCCCAGATGATATGCCAGTCTTGTGGGCGCTGGGAATCATTGCGTGTTCAAGCCCGCTGTCGAAATCCTTCGTCAAGGGCGCTACGGCGTCCTGAGATACGAGTTTTGGCTTGAACGGAGGAATCGTTCTCTTGTCTGCCAGTTCCTCCCAGTCAATGTCTGCCATCCAGGGGTGTTCTTTGATCTCATCGATGCCGCGTTGGTGGCCCAGCCTCTGCTCAGGATTTCGACTCAGCGAATCAATGACAAATGCTTGCCCCTCGACGCTCAGAGTATCGGGTAGCAAGCTAACTCTACTGAAGACAATGGCCCTCATAATCTCTTGCTGATCTTGGGTGTAGAAGGGATTCCAGCCACAGACCATCTCGTATAAAAGCACACCCAGCGACCAGAAGTCCGTTCGACCAAGCGGTTCTCCAAGTAAAAGTTCCGGTGCGCAGTACTCTAGCACGGCGCTGAATGCCGTATGCTGGCCATCAGTACTTTTTTCGGATTCTTCTTGCCGGGCCCAGGTGTCGAGTATACCAAGACAGGATAGAATAGTATGGCCCGCCGAGTCAAGGAGAATGTTGTCGGGCGTCACCGTTTGGCGAGTGCATCCGCTTTGGTGCAGATGTTCAAGCGCCAGCGCAATCTCGGCCGTGTAGAATCGTACTCTGTCTTCCACGAATTTCCCCTCTTTCTGCAAATGCCACAAGAGATCACCGCCACAGATGAAGTCAACCGCAAAGTGAAGTGACGACGCTGTTTGGAATGCGAATCTAAAGTCGGCCTAAATGTCTGGTGAGGTGTAAGACCAACTCACATCTGCCTACCATTGGCTGCAACAGGAAATGTTCCCTCATTTCCATGCTCTTATGAGTTGCACGGCATTTGCCGGTATAATATTGACCGTGACCTTCATCGAAAAGCCCCATGCTGCGGTTTATGCAGGGAACAGCAAGCACAACGCCGCCTGTGTCGAGAACGGCGTGACTAATAGGCTAGAGTCACCTCCCGAACACCGTCCGAAGTTGCCTAGCAATGGGGTATCGGGGGGGTCGAGGTGTGGAGATATCGCCTGGCGCGCCGGGGCAACATCCCGAAATGCATCCTTTTACATCCGACTTTCCCCTGGAGTCCGCGAATTGTGTGCCATTTTCTCGGTAGCTGCGAAGCAGACAACTGATTCAGCCCTGCGGGTGTATGTGCTCCGATACAGCCGCAGGGAGGGGAGACTATCGGCCTCGAGGACTATCGTACGGCACCCGGAGATGCAATAAGGCATGTTACTGGCCCAAGAAGCGTGAAAGAAACCCCGTAAAAGCATTGACAAGACGGTTGCGAGGCTGAGACCAGGTGGGTGGCATGGACTTCAAGGGCCGTCGGTGACGGGGCAAATCCAACTCGTCCTTTCAAGCACCCTCGCATTGAGGGAACTTCTTTACGGCCAATTTAGCTTGCCTTCCTCCCACTCCTCCTTATTCTTCTTTACAGTTTCCCTTCCCATTTCTCGGTGAAAGGCAACGGCTAACTAAGGTCGCCACATCTGCGCGACGGAAATTTTGACCACTCGTACCCTACTTGAATCAGAAACGACAATGGGCCGGATTGACACACACGCTCACTTTATTCCGCCAGTCTGGCGCAGGGCTTGTGAAGAACATGGCTATGGAAAACCTGATGGCATGCCCGAAATCCCCGTGAGTCCTTCCCGACCTGCTCTTGGAGCCGCCAGACGGTGGAAAATGAATTAGATCGCTCATGTCTGACTGGCAGGCTTGGGACCCCGATTCCCATTTGGCGTTCATGAAAGATCTGGGAATAACGAAATCCATTGTGAGCATCACGTCGCCTGGCACGAACATCGTTCCCGGAGATCGTCACTTAGCCGCCACGCTTTCGAGAGATTGCAACCAGTATGCTGCGGACCTCAAGCGACGGGTACCGGAATCATTCGGGTATTGGGCGTCGTTGCCGCTGCCCTTTGTCGACAAGAGCCTCGCCGAGATCAGCTACGCGCTCGACAACCTCAACCCAGACGGGTTCGGCCTTCTGAGCAACTACCACGGCGTATATTTGGGCGACAGTAGCCTCGATCCAGTCTTCGCCGAACTCGATCGGAGGAGAGCAAAGGTCTTTATTCACCCGACAGGCCCTTGCGTCTCAGCAACTTGTGAGCAAGGCCCCGTTCGGGCGTCGCCTTTGAAGCAGTTCCCAGATCCAATGTTCGAGTATCTGCTCGACACGACAAGATGTGTGATCAACCTCTTCCTGAGTGGGACGGTTGCGCGATATCCCAATATCACGTATATCCTCTCCCACGCTGGCGGCGCGCTGCCTCCAGTCATCCAACGATTTACGACGTTTTCCGAGGCGATCCTGAAGCTGCAGAATGGAATCAATGCCGCTTCAGTGAAGAAGACCCTGCAAGAGCGGTTCTTCTTTGACTTGGCCGGCTTCCCGTTCCCCGACCAGATTCATGGCCTCTTACGCTACGTCGACTCGAGTCGGCTGCTGTATGGGAGCGACTTTCCTTACACGCCTGCGTCTGGCGTTGCGTTTCTCGCCATGATGCTAGAGAAAGAAGGGCCTGTGGTGTTCACCCAAGAGGGCGAGCTAGAAGCTGTGGAAAGCAGGAATGCGCAGAAGCTTCTTCTGATGTAAGATTTTCGAGTCGTTTCACTTGTGTCGGGAGGCAGTCGGGCTAGGTCGGCTTTGTCGGACCGGCGTAGATCGTACCTCTTACGGGATACCAGGCATAGAAAGCTTCACCAGGCGACGAATGATCTGTGCTTATACACAGAAGGAGTCTCGCCTGCCATATTAGCACATAGATTACCACAAGGGGGTTGTGTGCACACCCGCTGCAATCGTCATTGAAGGTGGTTGTTCTGCGCATGGATGCAACGGAACCATCTCATCTACGCAGAACTGCCGCGTGTGGCGAGCGTCATGACTGATAGTCCATCCCCGGGCCAAAGTCCGTATTGCTCAGCGTCGAAGACATCCCCGCTTCCGGAGGGAAATAAAGATCCAGGAACCCCAGATCATCACCCGTCATAATGTCCCCGACGTTTCTTTCGAAGTTTGCGTGTCCATTAAGGAATGTCTGAGCTGATAACGTGTCCGAGCCGTTAGCCAGGCGCGAGACACCGTTCGACAAAGGTTCGAAGCCGCTCAGATCGATCGAGTCTGCCCCGGATGCTGCGGAGAGAGGGTCCATTAGCAGGTGCGGAGGGGCGCCCTGACACTAGATAACAATCGCAATCACAATGACAATGAAAATCCCGCTATGGACTTACTGAGGGCCGTTGTGGCGACAATGAGCCGTTCGAGGTAGTCATGGCACCGTTCGACCATTTTGTTGCCGCGGTCCAGCTTTGCCAGCGCCTGCACGGCCTTGTTCAAGCCGTCTTTGCACGCATCTTTCGAAGGTGCATCTGCAATGACGCGTGCAGGGTCTTGACATATCATCATGACGCCGAAAGTAACGAGCGCGGCGTTGAAAGCTAGAATAATGCGATGTCATCATTATTAGTTTCAAACTGGTCGGATGGAGCATAGCATGGTTGGGGGAAATGAGAAACCCACTATAGTAGAGAGTGAACCACCTTGATAACGATGCCCCGAGTTAGTTTCGTCGATAATGAATCAACATGCCCAATGGTGTCGCCGAGGTCTTCGACTCACCATGCATTGAGAAACCGCCTGGCCGCGCTTCGTTCTTGAACCAACGTGCTCACAATGTTGATGATCTCCATGGCGGACCGGAAGCACATATAGATACTATGTGAGCCTAGCCTGTTCAGCACGGCAATGTCCGCGGCAGGGATGTTCGAACAATGCGACGCTTCGAGATACTTGACCAGGACGGGTCGATGCAGGAGTAATCGTACGTTGAGGGCCCGCAGAGTCAGGTGCACCTTGAATCGCTTTGCGATCAACGTGGGTCCATTCGTGACCAGGCAGGACAGGATCGTCTGCAGCTCGCGGGAGGATATAGTCTTGAGGTCGGTGGGCAAGTCTTGCTCCCACTCGCGGAGCTCATTATCGATGCTAGGAATCGGGGCGACGATATCCAGCAGCTCCGGAGACGCCTCTAGGGCCAGATTTTGACTGTATTGTTGTTCGATGACCTTTCCAAGGATCTTGTAGAGCTTGCTGCCGGTGTAATTAGTGTAAGTTGGGTCTCTTATTGTTTTCCCATTAGGGGGGTATCGCCACTCACATCGTCGCAACGAAGAGTCCCAAACTGTAATCGGTGTGGCTTTCGACTCCTCCACTTCCCAATGTGTCAGGTGCGAAATGTGCAGGGAGATCCAAAGTCATGGAACTGTTCGGGATTACAGGAGGCTGGCCCAGAGTCATGCTAAGCACTCTGATTGCAGAAAGATGGCCGTCAGTCGTATGCTGGGTCTCCCGATTATGAGCTAAGATACTATACTCACCGGTCGAATACCATGCACATAAACCATGTCCGTTTGCGTATTTCTCGCTCAAGGGGCAGGCATGCCTGGGATGCTTGTCGCGAGTGCAGTCCGATACGGATCGCCGCGTTCACAGCCATGGAATGAGCCACGCTTGTTTGAATAGACTTGTGCGTCGCCTGTAGATACTGTGTTTGCGACACAAGATATTGTACTGCGCAAGTCAGCCTGGAAATTCACCTGGACATCACGGTGCTGCGCTTACCAAGCTCTAAGCTGGAGCCACTGAGGACATATCTGTCACAAAGACTCACTGCCCGTTCGTAATAATTCTGCGCCTCACTTATGCGGACGCTAGACAATAGATCGTCTCGGTCGACCACTACAAGAGCGTCAGAACTAGCATTTGCCCGAACCTGAAATCCCTCAGATGACTAGCGAATAAAGGACTTACTATTGGTGGCGACTGCAAGGACCATGTTGAAGAGACCAAGCCACGTCCTTCTCATACTTCTGGCTCCATATTTCCTCATATGTGCGTATTGCTCCATGAATGACTGGCGGTGCAGGAACGGGAAAAGACTGTGACTCCCTGCGTCTGAGAAATAGTGCTGGATCAATTCTGCCGCAAGCCCTTCCGAGGGCACGGCAAACTTGTCGAACTCTTTGGCCCTTTGGCTACCCTTGCCGTGGGCCATAGTGTTAGTACTCCCCGGTGAATGAGTAATATTCACATAACCCAGTGGAACACCCTGGTCATTCCCACTGTTCCAAGGATACACAATATTGCCCACTCTAGCGATTGTCTGAGTAATACAGCGGGTGAAGGTGATATTTGAGGACGGGCCTACAAACCAATGGCTCAGCAGATTTCGAACGGCGTCATCGGACTGAACATACCGTGAAAGGTTGATCTTTCCTCGTGCTCCGAGAGCACTGCGCCCATCCCGTCGATGGGGTCGACAGCGAACGCCAGACTACGAGACTCCTCGGGCGCATTAGTGTCGTCTGATTCACCAACATGGGTCGTGCTCGTCGAAGGGCTGGACAGCGCAGCTCTTCTGCGCGGCGCCTCTTCGCCCGCCGAGGCTTCCTTCGCAAGGCCAGACGTATGCGACGAGTGAACAAGCTCTTCCAAAGCCTGTAATCGCCTTTCGAGATCTCTGTATGGTCTACATGGGAATAAGCAGCAGGCCGTAGACGGATCCCAATCGACGAGGAAGAATGACTCACTGACTCTCTTCCGTGATCTGCCGGGTCAAAGGTCGTAGATAGATACAGTCATTCCCTGTGTCCTTGCACATAGCACATGTCGGCTGTGCCCCATCACACTATTGTTCGGGTTTCAGCACTCGAACCACGCTCAGAGCGCGGTACGTCTAATCTTACCCTTGATTTTCTGTTGCGACATGCATTACACGCAATCGGTATTCGGCGCCGCTTGAGTTGAGGCTCGCTGGTTTCCTCCACTGACGGCCGCGCGGAGGGTGCCGCTGGGGCTGGCGGAGACATCTCGAAGGCGGTGGAAAGCTCAGATCACGAAGGCGAGGGCGGTGTTGTTGATGTGTATGGATGTTCCTGGAGATATGAGCAGGGGTAGGGGAGGGAGAGAACGACGGTGGTACACGTTAATTCCCATAATTACTGGACGGCCAGAATTCGAAGGCCTGGGCCACAAGAGATGTAGCCCTGTGCACTACGGGAAAGGATCGGACTTGCAAGATGCAGATGTTCGATCTTGGCAGTCGGGGTTTGCGATTCTTCTGGTAGTTCGGCCTCTGCGGAATTCAGTGAAGGGCGACAAGGGGCGACAAGGGGCCCCGCAACTCCTCCAGATTCGCAATCTCATCATTTTCCTTGGTACTCCGTCCAAGTGGCGGGTATGCATTGGAACCGCCTGCGCGGCCAGCCCAACATCGTGGGGAACAAGCTCGTTCCTTGATTTGCTTGCCCCAGACACCCCCGGGGTTATCGCTCGGAGCAATTAGCTAGCGAGCCGAGCTTGGAGGCTGCCTTGGCGAGTCAGCTACCCTGAAACTTGCCATTACTCATACTTGCTTACTACGAGGATCCCCTGTTCGTCTCGGCAATGCTTAGGAATCGGGGCAACCATCCCGACCGTCCAATATTTCTTCAGCTCTGTCCGATCGTCCCGAAGTCCAGCAACGTCTGTCAAAGCTGCTGTGGAGGATACTCATGGGGGTAGTCCCTCGCCAGGCCCTGGTCAAGCGTTTTCTTCCAGTCGCTATCCTTCCACCCATTCAGTGAATCTGGATACAACGGCATGACACCGTCTAGTCTCGCGTCGTGCGCGAGAGCTACGAGAACCGAACCCTGTTTCTCCAAAAGCCTGACTTTGTGAATCGTGCTCTTGGCCACGTCCGGGTACCGATGGAAGCTCGGAGTCTTGCTTGGGCCAACCGTGACACTCATGGGTCTGGTGCCTGCCAGGAGGGATCGATGATGGCAGCAATCTCCTCCCATGAAGATCCACTCGTCTTCCCCCGTCTTTGCTAAAGCACCGAGATGTCCATCCATGTGCCCAGGAGCATCAATGATGAAGAACGATCCGTCCCCGAAATAATCGACCGCTCTTGCGAATGGTCCAAGCGGCCGCCACTCGTCTTTGTCAAAGTCGAGTTCTCGAAAGTGCTGATGTTTTAGAATGGAACCATCAAACGGCGAGCCTCTGGCTTCAGGCCATCCCGGTGTCGTCGCTGCCCGACTGCCTGGACCAACGATAAGCTCAGCGTCTGGAAATTTCGTGCAATCGCCCGTGTGATCGAAATGCAGGTGGCTCAGAACCACTGCCGTAACTGACGCGGCAGGCTCAGGACCTTGGTCCAGAAGCTCTTGGGCGTCGTGTGGTATTTCGACGGATATGAGCTCGTATTCGTCCTTGATTGCCTGCGGATTGTTCTCGAGATCCTGTCACCCATCCAAGTCAGTTACCAAAGGTCGAGTGAGCATTCACGGAGACACTGACTTTGCGCAGTCCGAGATCAAACAACACGTTGCCTTTGGGGTGTTTGATAAGGAAACTGAAATCTGGCGAGTACTGTCGATCTCGTCGCAGGTCGTTGCTGGCATCTTCGAAGAGCCAGCGATCAGGGAGTTGCAAATGACCAGTTGGCAACGCGTACACGGTGACTGTGGCCCCTTCAGTGGGAAGAGATAGATTGTCGATCATTCTTACAATAGAGAGCAGTGGCAAGGCCGTTAGCACTGTTTTCCTCCACCTAGGCAATACAATGGAAGATAACGAAATACCTGGGACAAAATAAAGAACCACTCTGGACACCAGATTTCATCAAGACATTCGGTGGGCGCACGATATGAAGCAACCATTCTCAGCCAACGCCACTCTCGAGACCAATCACCCGAAACTCAATCGCATGCTCATGGCAAGACTGGGGGAGAGAAAGACATCCTGCGGGAGGACGCCCCGTGGCGGGCTGGTAAGAACTTCGGATTCCAGCTGATGGGTTGATACCCCGTGGCACACCACATGGCATGGCAGCTACGGGAGCGGGTGGTTGCAGGGGCCTTATTGGCATCCGTACTCCGTGCCTGCCTCGGGGGAACGCAGGCTCAATTACCCCGGACCCCGGGCTGCCTCCAAGGGGTGTACCCCGGAATCGGTGGAGTGGTGTTCTCCACCAATTGAGTACCTAGCGCCCTATTTTCGAGACCAGGCTCATTGATGCTCTCACTCAATCAGCTTGTACGAGTTCGCTAGAAGTACTACTACTTCGTGCAGGCCATAGCAGAACTCAAACTTTTGCTCATCCATCCCATCTACCGGAAGTGATTAATCACCAAAGTCATGCTGCTCTCGTCGGAAAACTTCTCCCAGGCGATCTCTTTGGCCTACACCACTGCGCAGACCAGATGGCGACTGCTGTTGTTGACTGCATCAGTCCTGGTAGCAGCATGGGTGCTTTTTCGAGTAATCTACCTACTCTACTTTCACCCTCTGAGCAGAGTTCCGGGTCCATTCTTGGCGAAAGTGAGCACATCATGGCAATTATATTATGCCTCCAAATTATTGAAAGCGCATAAAGTTGAAGGCAAGAACCCACTAAGAGCGATGACTGAGAGCTAGCACTCGTTCTGACCAGCATTATACAGAGGCACACCTGCGATATGGAGATGTCGTTCGGATCGGGCCAAACGAGGTTTCATTCGCAAATCCAGGACAGCTGAAGGCCATCTATGGACACGGTGTTCCTGTACTGAAGACAGACTTCTACGCTGGAGGCAATTTCACCGGGATCGATAACATCTTCTCCATGAGGTCGAGTCGACATGTCTGCATCATATGGGGTGACACTGCTAACCTCGCCTGCAGGAATCGGGAGCAACACGCTGCAAGAAGAAAATTGATGTCGAGGAATTTCGCTCAAGCCCCGTTGATGGAGTTATCCCCGAGCCTGGTCAAGAAGGCTGAGGCTCTCTGTCGTAAACTCGAAAGTTACGGATCTGCGACGGTCAATATTTACCCTTGGTTGCATCGGCTGGGCCTCGAATACATCAGTATGCTGCGCTACAATGTCAGGTCATCCTGGAAGAAATGCCCGACTAACCCTCCGGTGTAGTCATGCAGACTCTAGGGTACGACCCGAAGATGACCGAGAACGACACCCAGCATCCTGCAATTCGAGATCTGGAAGTCTTCCCTGAGAATTTCGCGCGACGGGCTGTTTTCCCCTTCCTTACCAAGCATGGAGTCAACTTCCCGATCAAGTCTATCAGGGAGCCGTTCCGTATCCAAGCCGGTTGGATCACTGTAAGTGCAGGGCGAAGACCAGTCACAGTTGATTAATTGATCACCTCGGTTAAGACAAGCTGACCGAATGGTAGTATTGCCTCGAAGTGGTGCGGGAACAACGTCTGAAGGAATCCAAGCAGAAATCGCCATGGATCCAGAAGTTGACAGAGAGGGACGACGAATATCTAGGTCGACCCATGAACGACCTCGAAGTTGCGGAAGAAATTATCAGCACACTGTGCGTGTCCAAATTCAACGGCCTCGAGAACGGAATCTATGCTAAAACCGCGGTGTCATGCAGGTTCGCTGGTTCCGGGACCACGTCGTCCACACTGGCATTCCTGGTGTACGCCGTCACGGCTGACCGGTCGATCTACTCGCGCCTGAAGGCTGAGCTATACGAGGCCTTCCCGCGCTGGCCGCGCGACGAGTCCGCCCTCCCTGAGGTGCAGAGGATCCAGCAGCTACCCTATTTGAATGCGGTCATCAGTGAAAGTCTGCGAAGATTTCCCACCATTCCAGGGGCAATGCCACGGCGGGTTGTATCCTCCATTAAAGTAGGAGATCTAGAGCTTCCGCAAGATGTAAGTCAAGACGATACTTCCGACGGTACTTTCGACCAATAAAAGCAACCCCGTACCTCATTCCCTCATTCTGCAAAATGAAGAACCAAGAAACCAGCAATAATCGCTGACAACCAACTCAAACCAGACCATCGTCAGCGCCCAGAACCATACCCTGCACATGCACCCCGAATACTTCCCCTCGCCAGAGAGATTCGACCCCGAGCGATTCCTCGGAGACAGCTCGAAAGCCAGGGAAGGATTGAACCCGTTTTCTGAAGGTCCACGAGCCTGTCTGGGTCGAAAGTGAGTCTCTTGAGACCAAGCCTCTCCTCCAAAGTTCCTTCTCTCGAGAACTTCAAAGTTTCAAGTTCGATTTGGCTAACAGACCAATTTATAGCCTCGCAATGCTCGAACTGCAAATAGTCACGGCCCTGTTTTTCAGATACTTCCAAGTGCAGCTCGATCCGCACATGAAGGCGGAAGACATGGAGATGAAAATCGCGTTTAGTGGAAGCCCCGTGGGAGAAAAGGTGCTTCTCAACTTGCAGAGAGATAATAATACTTCTTAGCGAGATCGCAGAGAGAAAAGAATGGCCGTTTTTCGAAGGTTCACGCTGCACTGCACGCCGGATCTTCACGAACCAGATGTTATTTTTCCACTCTCATTATCCTTTCATTTCGACTGTGACGGCCTGCTCCCTCCATGTCAGTCTGGTTCTGTACATTTCCTTATATAGATACTAGGTTCCGAAACCATCAGCCCACACCACCTTAGGGTTATACGCCCTAGAGCGTATAGCGGAAGCCCTCGATGCCATCGATGGCCGGTCCTCCCTGCTCTACCTTTCTATTCTGGCGATGGAAATAGAACACCAACACGCTGGTCATAAGGATGCTGCAGCAGGCAAATGCAATGGACAGATAGAGGCCAAAGAGATACCGTGGAGCATCCTGGGTCCTGAAAATAAGAGCTCCGGCAATCCCACCGACTCCCGCGAAGCCGCCTTGTAACGGCAGTGCGATCTGACGCTTGCTCGACGAGGGGAGATTGTTGATGAGGAAGGCGATGATAGTAGGGATGGTGCAATTGTTTCCGATCGTCATCAGGAAGACACCCACGAGTCTTGAGCCCAGGTTTGTGCCCCATCCGATCAGGACGATGCCAGCGATGACCAAGACCATGTGACCCACGATGAATGGCGATCGCATGTGGATACGGTCCGCCCACAGGCCTGTGCCGACGGAGCAGAAGACAGACAGGATCATCGGAGGGGTGACCAGGATCTGGCTGAGGGCTGTGCTGAACCCGAAACCCCTGAGGATAGAGGGGAGGAAGAAGGACAATGAATACGAGCCGGCAGTCGACCAGAAGAGCAGGAGAGCCAAAGCCCAGCATCTCCAGTCGCTCAGAGCAGCGAACAGTCGGTGCCTGTCCATTTTCTCCTCGACCTCGCCTCGGTCATGGTGGAGACGTGCCTGGATATGGCGCAGCTCATGAGGTTTCAACCACTTGGCCCTTTCGGGGAATTCGCTCACGTAGCGGTACACGGGCAGGGCCAGGACAGCCGTGACGAGACCAGGCATGATGAAAATCCAACGCCATCCGCGAAGCCCCCCGACGCCTTCCATCAGGCTAAGCGCGTAGGAGATGATGCCCTGGAAACCGTTCAGAAACGCGCCGCTCATGTACCAAATGGCGATCCGCTGGTGGGTTTCGTAGCGTTTGTACCAAGAGGAAATGATGTAAGAGCAGGTTGGCTTAAGGATGATCAGTCTCTGATTTCGTAGCTTAGATGGAGGGAAACAAACATACTTGAAATGCACCTTCGAAGGCACCCAGGAGCACTCTGACGGCGATGAGCTCTTTCCAGTCATTGACGAAGCCACAGCACATGGCGAGCACACCCCAACAAAAGACCGCACCTGCGAGGTATCTCCTGACGCTGATCCGGCGGATGAGCATGTTGGACGGAACCTCGAGCAAGATATAAGTCGGGAACAGCATGAGAGAGACAATCGAGTATCGATTCCCCGTCAGCTCGAGATCTACCTCCATGCCGGCAACTTTGGCCGATCCAATGTTGGTGCGGTCGAGCAACGAGAAGGCGTAAAGAGTCGCAAGCCAGGCCACGACATGGAGATCGATACGACGCAGCAGTTTCTTGTCGTTGATCGCCGGGTATTCGCCGCCCACCGAGTCTTCGTGGCAGGCGATGTCGAATTTCTCATCCTCGAGTGCTGTGCTGTCGGAGACAGCCTCCGTTTTGGTCCACGGAGTCACCATTCCGGCTTTCTGTATCGAAGGTCAAAGCGTCGAGGCCGGGAGGGGAAGGTCCACAGACTGAGATCGGCTGTCGAACGGAGCCCTCGAACAACGAGCTCTGGGGTCTGGAGTCCGGGGTTCATGGAGGATTGATAGTATTGATTAAATACCAGGATCTGGGGTCCCCACGTTGTCTACGACCCACTCATGCCTCGGGGTCAACGGAGCCAATGGGGATGGCCTCCTGGCCGCTCGGCCCGAGGTCTCACACTAGTAGTAGAATGGACCGGGTCGAGATCTCTCATTCCTGATCGCGTTAGTTCCGGTGCCCCACCCCACTTGTGTATCTAGACAATACTACAACACGACCGATTCATGTATCCGCAAGTCTGGAGAGGCAATCATGCAACCTTACCGAGGCGCAAGTCAAAATCATTATCGCAGTGTCTCAGTGTGTGTTTCCAAGCATCGGAATCTAGTTACTTGGCTGCATCTCGGCGGAAAGGGACAGAGGGTTGCTCACGATGCTTTCACCATTACAGAGCGTCTAGTTCTATCTCTTCAATTGGCAGCTCCCGCCGCTCGGTCCGATATGATACAAGCCGGCCACTCCTCGATGCCAGTGTCCAATGGCACATCAAAGTTTGACCCTCGAGGAAGACCATTTTTGAATGTCAGGGTGATCGGTGCAGAACAAGTCCTTTTTGATCAGCAGTTTGGGAACCTTCAGAGTTGTCGTCTTGGGTAATTCGCGAACGACGCGTAGCAATGTCGGTAGTTTGTAAGAAGAGAGTTTGTCCCTGAGAAACAATCGAAGCTCTGGCAACGACAGGGAATCTGCACCCTGGATGTATGTTAGGGGGTTGTAGTAGGTAGATGAATTGCCTTACCTCATTCAAGACGACTGCGGCGGCAATGCGTTGGCCAAACTCGTCGTCTTCGACGCCGACAACGATCGCCTCAGCAATACTGGGATGTTCGAGAATCTGCCGCTCCACATCAAGCGCCGAGATCTTGTATCCGCCAGATTTAAGGACTGCTTGTTAGCTAGGTTGAGGTGTAAGGCAGGCGCACATACTGTCAACCGACTTGCGCCCCTTGATGAAAAAGTTCTCACCATACTTCTCGGCCACGTCACCAGTCTTGAAAAATCCATCGGCGGTTAATGACTTCTTCGTAGCTTCAATATCGTAGACGTATCTGTGTCGGTCAATATACGCCTCGATAAAGATCTCCCGGGTCAACAAACTTGGAGAAAAGGAAAGGGGACCGGATGAAGATCTCGCCCTCGTCTCCCTGTTCAAGGTATGATTCTATGCCCGGATTTGTCGTGCCTACAGAGCCCTGGATATTTCCGTCAGCGTTCCTCTAGGGGATATCACGTTTAAACTCACAGGCACAACAGGAACCCCAGGACGGTGGGTAAAAGGGTTTCCAAACTCGGTACCACCATATCTCTCCGCGATTTGCCGGCCTCTGCATAATGCCGCCCATTTAGATGCAATGGACGCAGGCAAAGCGGCCGAGCCACAGTGGAATTGCTCAATATTTGAAAGTGCTGTTTGATACAGTTCTCTCTCAACCGCGTCAATGCCTGGTGACCACTTCTCCCAATGTTGCAGGAGACGGACGTAGATCGTTGGGACGGCGGAAAACAGATTGATGCCTCCCAACTTGATCCGTTCCCAGACCTTGACGGCGTCAAACCTGGGCTGAGTGAACTCCACACAGCCTCCACCGACTAGAATAGGAAGGATGTTGACCAGCAAACCCGTGGCGTGGTGCGTAGGCAGTAAGTTTAAACCCACGTATCCCGGTCGGATATTCTGCCGCCAACATTGCAAGCTTGAAATCGCAAACAAGTTGTACCGTCGCAAGGCAACCCCTTTAGGAGGACCAGTAGACCCCGAGGTGAAGATAATCAGCCCGGGTTTGTTCGGATCTGGAGTCTTGGACGATGAGAATGTGAGTGTGCTTGGAGTTACCGGCGTGTCGTCCACCATGTCATCCAGAGTTACCACAACGTAATCCTCTTCACCTTCCTTGGCCGGTGACCCAGACTGTGCTATGCTGAAGTACTCTTTCGAGCAGATCGTAGCCAAGGCTCTAGATGTGCGCAACACATGGCTGAGTTCTTTTGGGGTGATATGAATGCCTGTCTAGTCGTTAGTCATTCATCCGAGTCCCAAACAGCCATTCTGTTCTGGTATACTTGTAGGGACTGCAACGCCACCCAGTGCCAACACCGCCAGGAAGATGACGACAAACTCGTACCCACGCGCAATCAACACGAAAGAGGCCTCCCGCTCGTCATGGATCGTGTCGAGTGCCTTCGGGGAGATTGCGATCCGGATTCGATTTCGAGTGGCGACCACATCACTCAACAGTTGCCGATAGTTCACGTCAATGCTGCGGAAAGGGTCTCGAACGGCAGACGTGTTGCTGTAGAATGCCAGAAAATGAAGCCTGTGAAAAAGAAGATCATGCGGCAGCACCAGCGGGCCTTCATGGCGAGTGGTCAGGTCAGTGCGATCAAATGTCGCGGGATCAAGTGATTCAGGTGCCATGTGAAGGGGCTGTCAGCTAATTTCGCAGCTGGAGGGCTCGGGGAGGCTGAAGTCCTTCTAAATCTCTTGTCTGCTATTACATCGACGGATCTACGGGGGTTTTGAGCTCGAGACCTTTCCCAGACAGGCTTTGAATGCCGAGCAGACCAAGGCCCGCGCAGGTGCCGTCAACTTCCCGGCAACGTGGATGTATCTTTTCGTCAAATCAATTTCACGCGTTTCCCTGTACACCACTTCAGGCCGGTGTGTTGTAATGGTGATATTGATCACTTGCTGCCATTTCAAGTAGCTTCCAACAACAGAGAATCTTGACCATCGAAGGGAATAATGGCCATCTACAGTTGAGCGGCACACTTTCGGTTGAACATAGCATTGATCCGAGACTTAACCCGGTAGACTACCAGAATTTTCCGTCAAACATGCACATGCCCTTTGCCTCAATCCACTGGAGAGTCATTGATGCCCTTTCGTTAGACCAGCCACATCGAAAACAACTTTATGGACTTTCCTTGCGGCAAAATCCTCGTATGCTTGTGCCGCATCTTCGAGAGACATCTTCACTGAACACAAAAAAGCAAGCTTGTCTTGCTGTTTCACGAGAACATCCAGTGCGTCGTCAAAAACGCTCCGAACTGGACATCTGCCGAATCCCATTTTCACGCCTTTGCCGTACAGAGTCAGTCCCTGCAAGGGGATAGTATCCGTGTGTACTCCCACGGAACTGAGTGTCCCGTACGGTCTGACCAATTCTAGTCCAAGAAGCAAAGCGTCAGTATGTCCGACAACCTCCATGACAGCATCAGCACCTCGGCCTTCCGTGACGGACTTTATCTTCTCGACGGGATCTTCGTTGAGGTTGAGGGGGATAGCCCCGACTTTCGCGGCTTCGGCCAGACGATCAGACACCGAGTCAATAGCGTAAACATGCTTGACCATCGTGAGGGCGGTTGCGATCGCACAGATCCCGACCGGGCCACATCCAATAACAACGGCAGTCATCTCATTGCGACGGCTCAAGGGGAGGTCCTTCACGAACCGTGAGGCGGCAAAATATCCAGTCGGCATGATGTCGGCCATCAACACAAGCATCTGCTCGGGAATTGCTGAGAAACATTAGATAGAGCACCACCACCTCCACACTGGCTAAGGCTCTCACTTACTGTCAGGGGCTTTAACGACACTTGTGTCCGCCAAAGGCACTCTTACGAACTCTGCTTGACCACCCTCAAGCTGACCAGGCAGGCCGAGCATCAGACCTTTCGTACAGCGGCCCGACTCTCCCAATTGACAATAGTAGCACGATGAGCATGCTGTGCAGAAAGGGACAACAACTTTGTCTCCGACCTGTAGGAGCTTTACCTCGGAACCCTTTTCCTCCACTGTTCCAACAACTTCGTGACCGATTACGAAGTCCGATTCCACCTCGAGACGGCCGTGATACCAGTGAAGATCAGAGCCCTAGATGAAGATGTCAGGTTCCTGTTGCCAGACCTGTTGATATATTTGACGTACGCAGAGGCCTGAGGATGTCACTTTTATGATCACATCCGTATTCTCTTGCAGGCTCGGACGTGGCCGGTCTTCGACGGCAACCTAGATCGAGCTCGTCATGAGATTCCGGCCACAAAATCAACCATGGAGGCCACCTTACCCTGTGAGCTCCTTTTAAAACAACGGCGCGCATTGTCTTGGTTCCCATGGCTAGGTTTGAAAGTATTGAGGTCTGCGAGAATCCTATTCCTTCGGAGGTTGCTTTGCTTATTATGAAAGTATTCAGGTTGTATCCTGAAAAAATTGATATTTGAGCAACCTTCAAGCTACTCTAGAGTTGCTATCCAACCCTAATTGCGACACTCACGAGCCATACTAGCTACGGTAGCATCGATCATGGGGTTTCGGGCTACCTCTTTCCGAAAAGACATTGCATGATCCGCGTAAACATGACCTCCCCAGTAAACTAACCATGCCCGCTCGCGCCGAGGCAGAAACCAACCACGTGGTTGACCAGCCCGCCAGGCGATTCCATTACTTGATCGCCCGGAGAATAAGGGTCAGGCTGGCCGTATTTGGGTGAAGGGAACTCTCGGGATCAACATAAAGGGGCTCTTTCAGTGGTGTTGCCGAGGGTCTATAGGAGATCCAGGACCTACGACCAGACCACCAGCTGCAGCTCGGCCCGAGGGCAGAGGGCAGATGCGGCAGCCACCGTGTCGGTTGGCGATGATATTGCCATGACCGAATTAACTATCTCTTGTAAGACTGACGTGTCAGAGAGGGGACCTCGGTCTTGAAGATCAAGAGCTGTTTTTTTCGTCTCCATCATGGGGTATTGAAATTGGGTGAGAATGCGCGAGTAACTTCACAACTCAGTCTAAGCTGCCCGAGCGCATTGTCAAATACGTTTGCGGACAGAAAGACTTGCGATTATGAAGAATATCGACCTCGAGGACGGACAGGGCGGGCAGGTGGTAACGTCCTTCCTACCAAGATCCCACAATAAGGATCAGACACTACCGGGCACCGTCCCTGCCGCGGTAGAGGATGTGACCATCCCAGACCAGTTGTTTGGTGCTAAACGGGGTCTGAGAGTGATCGTGATCGGAGCTGGCGTATCTGGGCTCAATTTCTTCAAGAGGGCCGAGGAGCAGGCAGAAAACCTGGACATCGTGTGCTACGAAAAGAACGCCGATATTGGGGGCACTTGGCTGGAGAACCGATATCCCGGTTGTGCTTGTGAGTCCCCTGAATGTGTCTTTACTTGATTCACCACCCACTAATCGTTCAGAAAAGGTGACATACCTTCGGTCGTCTACCAGTTCCCGTGGAGACCTGCTCGCTGGTCGCAATTCTGGTCTCATTCAGAGGAGATTTGGCGGTATCTCAAATCAGTAGAACAAGAGAACCGATTCGTCGAAAAGTACGTCAAATTACAGCACCAGGTCGAGGCGTTGTCGTGGAGTGACAAGAATGCGAAATGGACAGTGAGTGTCCACGATGTTCAACGAGATCTCCGGCTTGAAGACCACGCTGATGTGGTTATCAACTGCACTGGAGTGTTGAGTAAGTGGAAATGGCCTGCCATCCCAGGCCTGCAGTCGTTTCGGGGCACTCTACTCCATTCGGCCGCCTGGGACTCTTCGGTCAGCCTGAAGGGGAAGCGTGTCGCTCTTGTTGGTGCTGGTAGCAGTGCCGTGCAGATCTTACCGAGCATCTACGAAGACGTCGACAAAGTCTACACTTGGGTTCGCAGCAAAGTCTGGATCACCGGGAACTTCAGCCAGACGTTCACGCGATCCGACGGATCCAACTACCAATATACAGACGAACAGCAGAAGATCTTTGACGACTCTCGTCATGACGAATATCTGGCGTATCGCAAGATGGTCGAGGAGCCCTTCAACCGACGCTTCGAGTTCATTGTCAACGGCACCGAGGCGCAACAAAACACGTTTGATTATTGCAACCAACACATGAGATCCAGCCTCCAAACAAGACCTGACCTCATCGAGAAGATTGTGCCCACAGATTTTTACGTTGGTTGCAGAAGACCCACGCCCGGGTACGGATATCTTCAAAGCCTCTGCGCGCTGAAAACCACCACTTACACGGACAGCTTGAAGACCATCACCGAAAAAGGCTTCATTGACCCCGAAGGCAATGAGCAAGAAGTCGACGTGATCATCTGTGCTACCGGATTTGACACATCCTTCAAACCCCGGATCCCACTTCTCGTCAATGGGGTTGACATGCGCCAGAAATGGGCCCAAGACCAGCATCCGCCGTCATACCTCAGTGTTGCTTTGGGAGGGGTGCCGAACTATCTGACATCTGGCGGTGCATACTTCCCCGTCGCCCACGGATCATTCTTTCCTCTCATCGACTCTTTCTGCAAATATGCCCTCAAGGTCATCGAGAAAATCCAGGTCGACAACATTGCATGGGTGGCGCCCAATGAAACGAAGACGAAGCAATTTCTGCGGCACGCCAACACCTTCCTCAAGCGAACGGCCTGGAATGGACCTTGCTCGTCATGGTTCAAGGGTGGGACTGTGGACGGTCAACCGGCGCTGTACCCCGGGTCACGGCTGAGCTTCATGAAGCTCGTCGAGAATGTGCGCTTCGAGGACTACGACATGGAGTACCTGGATCGAGAGAATCCTTTCGCTTTCCTCGGAAAGGGAAAGCATGTGTGTGAGGAAGATGGAAGCGATGTCACATGGTATTTAGGGGCGATCAGCGACCAGACCTTGAAAGATACCTTGCGAGAGCGAATGACGGCGCCAGAATAGTGTGATTGATATTGCCCACAGGTTTGAGCATTCGCTACTACGGACCGGAAGCGCTATCTTTGGGGGTGCTTATTCATAGGGATATTGATAGAGTAGATACAAAACCCATTCTTGAAACTGACGTACCGATGAAAGAAGCCACACGCGCCGAGGCGATTGCAGAGAATCTTCATAGAGCCATAGAAGCCCGGTTCTACCAATCACCTGCTGCTGAGAAATTGTTGAATAGTAAGCCGTAGCGAAACGGATCTTCTTGCCAAGTTTCAAATGCGGGAAAGTATCTATAAGTCAGCAACGGGTCGAGTGTTAGTGCTCCCGAGGTAATGTTCAAGGCTGGTGGGACGATAAGTAGGGACCCATTTAAAAGAGTGACCAACTATTCATGTCCCATGAGAAGGAGGCGGGATATTATCCTTGAAAAAAACAACGCTTTGACGAGTTTCTTTGGCACCAAGGCAACTACAGCTCAGTAACGTCAATCATCGAATTTGCACCATGGGCTCAGTCGAGGGCACAGGTTTCGACTTGTCCGCGAACTTCTACAATGTGATCAACGGGGAGAAGAGATCGAGCTCACGAAAACGTCATGGCACGAATCCCTCCACCATGGAACAACTCCCAGATGTCCCGATTGCATCGTTTCAAGATCTGGACGAGGCCGTCCGTGGTTCCAGGGCGGCATTTGTTGAATGGTCTGAAGTTCCAGTCGAGAAAAGAAAGGCATTGGTTAACGCGTTTGCCGATGCTTTGGAGGAACACGCTGAACAATTTGCTCGTTTGCTGACGCTCGAGCAAGGGAAACCGGTCAGTAGAGTCACACCGTCCCCGAGCCGTCACAAAATATTCGCTGACAGGACTGGCTGGACCAGCTCTCCCTCGCCCGGGGAGAGATCAAGATAGGCGTCCTGCGAGCGCGAGAACTGTGCAACTTGGATTTACCGGAGACGACAACCAGACTCGAAGATGAGCGACGAAGAGCCATCGTGTCATATACCCCTCTTGGAATTTGTGCTTTGATTGTCCCTTGGAATTTCCCCATTTCCTTGGGCACTCAAAAGATAGCTTCGGCATTGGTGACTGGAAACACGGTCATCTTGAAGCCGTCCCCATTCACGCCATACTGTGGCTTGAAGCTGGGCGAGCTGGCTCAGCAGTTCTTCCCGCCTGGTGTTTTCCAGGCTCTCAACGGCGATGATGAACTGGGTCCTTGGATCACAGCTCACCCTGGAATTGACAAGATCAGTTTCACAGGATCGATTGCGACGGGGAAGAAGGTCATGCAGAGCGCGAGTCGGACATTGAAGCGCGTGACGTTGGAGTTGTAAGTTTAAGCCACGGAGGTATAAAAGTACCCTGGACATTAATACTGACTGCCAGCTACAGAGGCGGCAATGACCCTTGCATTATCTGCGACGATGTCGACATTGAGGAAACGGCGGCCAAGGTGAGTACATCCAGATACACGAGTTCTTCTGCTGGCCAAATGTTACCCGACATGCCCTCATTCTGACGACATTAGGTGGCTACGATGTCCTTCCTAAATTCGGGCCAGGTTTGTATTGCGGTCAAACGAATTTATGTCCAAGAGAATATCTACGATCAATTCCTCGCGGCGTTCGTGGATCGTGTCAAGACTCTCCAGCTTGGAGATGGGTTTGAGGATGGAGTTTTCGTCGGGCCGCTCCAGAACAAGCAACAATACGAAATAGCACACAGGTTTCTCTCGGATATTGAAAGCCAGAAGCTGAAAGTTGCCCTGGGTGGTTCCGTCGTCAGCACCAGACCTGGCCTTTTCATCTCCCCGACGGTGGTGGATCGGCCGCCTGACACATCTGATGTTGTGAAAGAAGAGCCTTTTGGTAAGATTTCTCATCATGATCATGCACAGGTCAGTTTGAGCGCGGGCAAAGCACTGATATCTCTAAGCACCGATTGTACCCTTACTCTCCTGGAAGAATGAAGAGGAGGTCATCTCCCGAGCCAATGAGACCAACACAGGCCTCGGAGGCTCTGTCTGGTCCAAGGACATTGCCCAGGCCACGAGAATTGCGCGAAAACTACAAGTTGGAACGGCTTGGATTAACGAGCATGGTGCCCTCGACCCTCGTGTGCCATTCTCGGGCTTGAAAGAAAGTGGGTACGGAACCGAGTTAGGCATCGAAGGACTCAAAGCGTTCTGTAACAGCAAGGTGATTTTCATTCCAAAGTAAAGAAAATTGGATGATCTGAAAAACCTTGGGAGCATTTGCAACCACAGCTCCTGAGCTTGCTTGCCCTGACATTCAGAACTACGAGTCAAACACTGGAAGCCTTCAGTTTGCTCATCTCCAGCAATGAATTTTGAAGTACCTAGTAGAGTGCAGCAGACCTTCATTTATGGTGACATCCTCGTTATGAAAATCTAGCTCTCTAAGCAGTTAGCAACGCACCATCCGGGTGGACTTTTGCTGTCTCTGCCGGACGGACGCCGTCAAGCCCTCGGCAATCGGTCGGATCAGGGTGAGAGGTGGCCATGGAAGTATGACGATTCCGAGAAGTCGAGGCGCCTTCGCAGGTCAAAGGTTCATAAAGCAGCGTATCGCCACGGTCTGTCCTCGTATGTGTTTTGTCCTCGAGTCAGTTCGTTACTGAAACATGTCCTATAAGAAATCGTGGCTGGATTTGGAAGAGGCCTTGGGCGGTCGTTCTACAATTGCCGGGACTCCCGCCGAAATCAAGGCGAGGAGTCTGGTATTGAAGGCGTACCTAGAACGTGCGATCCCTAAGCGAGCCGATACTGTCAGGATAACGCATGGCGAGGTGGAAGGTGTGAGATATAGAATGTACCGACCTGCGGAAACAGAAAGGCCCACGAAGCCTCTCCCCGTCGGAATCTGGGCACACGGTGGCGGCTGGATGACCGGCGACCTCGACAACGACGATCGCTTCTGCCGTATCGTTGCGGAGAATATCCCTTCGGTTGTCATCAGCGTCGACTATCGTTTGACGCCGGACCATCCCATGCCTACTCAGCTCAATGACTGCTTGAAAGTCTACGGATGGGTAATTATTACCGTGCACCGCTGCTCCCCGTCAGACCTATGGTATCTGACTCCTTATCCAGGCTTATAGAAACGTGGGCATCTACGGAGGCGACGCAAATTGCTTTTACACCATCGGAGGATCAGCCGGGGCAGGTCTAGCTCTGCAGATGGCGAACAAGATCGTAGATGATCCGGAGCTGCGTGCAAGTCTCAAAGGGGTCGCCGCCAGCAATCCGATCACCACACACTTTGACAACGTCCCAGTGCAGTACCGATCCAGGTACACGTCATACCAGGAGAATGAAAAGGGGACACCCATCCTCGACAAAGGATCGATGAAAATCTTCTTCGAGCACGCCAAGGTCGACCCCTATGATTCGGGCGTGTTTACCATCCTGGCAGAAGAGAATCACAAGCACTTCCCGCCGACATACTTCGTCTCTTGTCAGTACGATCCTCTCCGTGATGATGCGACAATCATGGAACTGGCTCTCCGCAAGGCTGGCGTACCGACTCGACATGACTACTATGAAGGCATGCCTCATTTTTTCTGGTGAGTGGGCTTGCCACTATTCGAGCACACGTTTGCAGACAGCTGACACTTGTCACAGGGCTTTCCCAGGCATTCCAGAAACAGAAGAGTACACCCGAAATCTTCTCGATGGCATCCGGTGGTTCCTGTCCAACCATGAAGCGGCTGGAGTTGAAGGGCGGTGAGCGCTACCACACAGGTAGCCTCAGACACTCCTTCAGTCGTCCGCCGAAGTATTACACACGAAATGTGCCTGGAAACACTAAATCGCCGACTCGTTTCGAGAAAACGCCGAGGTGCAAGGTTCAATGGTTTGCGGCGAAAGCTTTTTTTCCCATCGACCTCGGCGATTGAGGGCGTATCGTGTGTTGCCGAACGAGGAGCGAAACGAAGTCCCGCTCCCGGGACAACTTCTTTTATTCGAACCGTCACTAGTAGTGGCATTGGCCTGATTGATAATGAGTCTTTCGAACGAGTACGAGTACGCTTCGAGGCTTCCAAGAAATAAGCTGCATAGAAGTCACTCAGTGGCCGGCTGGTCTCCACCCCTGGTTCGACTCCTTGTGGGTCTATAGGCGTCTCCCAATGGCTGACTGCTGCCGAAGCATAATTATTCCGCTTCGTAGACGCATTGAGGTTAGTAACATCAATATGTGGGGTAACTCACAATCTACCATTACACAGTACTCCTACTCGGTACAGTTCAACGCACAAGACCGCTCCCCTGGCACCCTGGTCAGTTCGTACGTCAGGCCGCACGCTCCTCGGTCGACCTTCCCTAGGTTCGTCGCGGGTATCAAACCCATCTTCTCATGTAACCCGCAAGCATGACTGGGGACCAGAAACAGTTCCCCTTTCAGAAACAGAAGCGATCCATCCACTCTTCGAAATGACGGGGCGACTTTGACTGCATCAGGGTCGGTTCATTATGGTGCTTTGGTACGGGAGATCCTGGCCTCGAAACAATGATCTATTCCGACCCATATCAAGGCTGTTTCTTGCGCCTTGTGACAGGCTTGGCAATGGCCCGTTTTGATTAGTCGCATTGCCTCAAGAATAAAATATCAAGAGCTTCGACTTTTGAGAACCACAAAGTTCCATCAAGTTCTTCGAATCTAGAGCGCAGCAAATCAATCACCCGTGAAAGTCGCCCGTCGCACGTAAATGGCCTCATCGCATCTCGCTCTCCGCGTCCTAACGGCGCCAGAGCTGTGGAGCGATGCCGTCCTCGTCCCAACCTGCACGCTGATCAACGAATCCTACAAGGGGCGCGAATCCGAGGGTCTCCTGGACCGGTATCCCAGCGCGGAAGACTTTGCGCGCGACCTCGACGCAGACGGCCTGTGCGCGGTGATCCAGGACAGCCGGCTCGAGAACAGCCCCGTCGCCGTGGCGGTCGCGAAGCGGTGGAAAGGGCGACGGAAGGACGACGACGGCGACGGCGACGGTGGCGGCGACCGTGCCACTGTCCCTGACGCCGGGACGCGAGATTGGGAGATCGGCCCCGCAGCGTCGCGCAGCTTGCCTGAATATCGCGGTCGCGGGCTCATCGAGCGGTGCTTGCAGGGTCTATCGGCACGGCTGGTCGCGCAGGTCACGGAGGGGCCGGTTCGGCTGTGGGTCAAGGTGGTGGAGGAATTCTACGCGGCGTACTGGGCGCGCAAGGGCTTTGTGCAGTACGGAGCGAGCTACGTGATCCCCGTGGGAGAGTGGCATCGCGATCGAGCTTACACGTTGGTGGATATGGTGAAGGAGATATCGAGGAGCGCTGATGGTGCAGGTAAAGCTGGCTCGCGCCTAGAGAAGACTGAGAGTGGCATCATAGAGCAGCCCAGCGCTTCAGAACTGGCGAAATGAAGCACATAGGGGAAGACGGACGCCAATCCATCGCGCTCTGGACTCTGAAGGGATGCGATGGCCCGCCACTTTTTTCCAATTTGTCTTGCCAACTTCGCGACGGAATTCAGCGGCCTTCTGCCAACAACGACAGATGTCAAGTCCGCCATCATGTGTTCCAGTGTCTCTGACTGGTCGCGTGGTGACATGCCATCATGCCACATCGCCCCGGTGGACTGGAGTGAGGTTGAGCTCACCCTGCCGACTTATGCTTTGCCAGGAAGAAACACCGTCTTGGGAACCTGGTTTGCGTTCCGGAGCGGAGTAAGTTGAACTTCCGGTCCACCAACGTTGGGAATGCAGAAGGCTCTACAGGATGTGGCCGCGTTACTGAGCGTGAGAGCCTTGCACACTGCTCTGGCATTATGGCGACACCATCCGAGTAGGCTATTCACCGCTGTGGTATCGGTAGGTTGGAAGGTCGTCGAGAATCAGGAAAGGCATGCTTCCATCTGACATTGTTCCAATCCTCACCCCCAGTGCTCCTCGTATGTGTGCTCGCTGCGCTCTTGTTGACGAGGTGTTGCCAACTATGTAAGAGGTATGTAGGTGAGGGGAAGTGATCCACGCCCAAGACAAAGTCGTTGCGTAGCAGGCAGTATTGTCCAAGAGAGTCAATGAAGGGATGGGTAGCCCTACCCACAGTACTCGGCGTTCGTGATCAGATGCCGCGGCCAACTCAGGGTGAGGGAGGGTGTGTCCTGCCAGCCACTTCACAATCGAACCCCCTTAGGTCCGATGCCGCACCCACCCAGGGCATCGCATGACAAGGGGATCGAGTCTTGCCCGCACTGTAGTCGTTGCCTAAAGCATACGCATCCATCCATGTGCCGAAGCCTTCAAAATCTATTGCCGCCGAACAGCCATCGAACTCTCCGTCCCGGACCGAGGCTTCCCAGCAGCAGCAGACCTCACCAATCAATCCTGTGAGAGGCAAGCCCATGCAGGCAAGGCTCTCCGAGGTTGTCTGTCTTCTGGCGACTGCAACGCCCTTTCTTAATTTTGCGTTGCGACAACCTAAAGATTTAGAATAGAATAGTAATATTACACAGGTACCCCAATCCACACCAACGCGAGCGCAATTCGATCCGTCAAAGAATCAGAGAGAGGAAGGAGGTCAGTCGCAACAATGTCTGCCGTCACCGTCGAGTATCGAGGACGAATCGCCATCATCGCGCTGAATGTCCCGGCGAAGCTAAACGCCCTCACGTCGGAAGGGTATTTCCTCCTCGCGCACTGTATGCGGAAAGTTGCCAACGATGCAGAAATCGTGGTTACTGTGTTGACTGGCAGGGGGCGACTGTTCTCGGCGTAAGTTCATTATTTTGAGATCTTCCAAGCACTTATATGTAGTAACATCCATCCCCAGTCCGTCCCGGGATTTGATGCTGCTACTGCCCTCAAAGTGCGGGCGACAAAGCAGTTCTATTGACAGAAGTTCAGCGGCGCAGATATTCAACGGACAGCGGGTAGAAACACCGATGACCGCCAGCCTTCCATCCTACCACCGATACAACAACAACGACAGGAAGCACCACCACCGCCGATCCAAAGTGCACCATTTCGCCAAACACAGCTACGGAACCTCGCGCACATCATCGAAGTGACCGAGGCATTCTACACACACCCAAAGTTGCTAGTTACTGCTTTGAATGGGCCGTGCGTCGGCCTTTCAGCCGCCCTGGTCGCATACTCGGACTTCATCTACGCCATGCCCCACGTGTTCCTCTTCTGTCCCTTTACCAGTCTCGGCATCACCGCGGAAGGCGGCTCCACGGCCCTATTCAGCCGGCGTATGGGCTTCAAAGTCGCCGCCGAGGCACTGATCATGTCGAAACGCATCAAGTGCGAGGAGCTGGTTCGATGCGGATTCATCAACGAGGTCTTCGACACGGGAAAAGACGTGGATCGATTTCTTGACAGAGTGCTTGTAGAAGTGGAGACGCGGTTGTTGTCAACGCTCAATCCTTCCAGCATGCTAAATGTGAAAGCTTTGATGAGGAAGCCAGAGATACCCCTGTTTGCATCCCAAACGGTTGAAGAGACATTGGGAGTTGTTGATAGTCTCGCAAGGGCTGCGAAGCCGGAGCACGCGAAAGAGAGAAATAAGGGGCCTCGGTTATGAGCATGACAGCTCGTCATCGCCGGACCAATGCAGACGCGTTACATCGGAGCCAGATGCAAAGGTGATGCAGAATCATGCTTTGTTGAACATTTGTCTGTTATGAGCATCACCGAGGAAATAGGTCCAGTCAATGTGGTGTTGAGAATAAGCGGAACAAGCACGCTTAAGAGCATCGCATCCTGGTGATCCTTATTAGGAATCAGCTCGGAATGGTCCGCGAAATCACTTCGAAGCGGTATACGCGGACTCGGGAACACCTTTCGCGTAGGCCAGGTTTTGAAGCCGAATAATGGCGGAATGTAGGCTTAGTCCAGGCAATGGCACAACTGCCTGTCCCGTTCCTCTCGAATCATCCATCGCTTTGTCGGGCATGCCATGACCAAGATGCTCTGACGGTAGTCGATATCGATCTACCATGGCCAATGTTGCATTCATCAAAGCGTGGAAGAAGCCGGCCGGGTCATGGAGGCTCGACAGAGTGCGCGTGACTCTAGAGCACATGGCTAGCTTCTCCAGCATCAGAGGATCATAGTTCGATGTTGTTTTCAGGTGGACGTAGAAGATAGTCATGGGGATCATCACGCAGCAGAGACTAGCTGCCCATTAGTCGGGGTCACAAGGTGAGAAGCATCTTCGGATGGAGCGCGTACCTTCCTGGAGGGAGAAATGCGGAGAGAGCCTGAGCCTCTAGGCTTTCCAGGATGGCGACAGTAGCAGCCACAGACTCACGAAGCGCCATGCGAGAGGCCTCGCGAAGTCTCATTGCCCACGAGGTAAGACCATCCTTGTCCACAATCAAGGTGGTTTGGTATAATTCCGACCTGAAATACCTGTGTCAAAGTCAACAACCGCACCGCATCGTGAAAGACAGGAAGCACCGAGGTGGCGGTTAACGTACTCGTAAGAGAGCATCGTGTAAGCATGTGCTATCTTGAAGGCTTTGAAATCCGTCGAAGAGGATGAGTCGGGCGGCTCATAATCCAGTAGCTGTCGGTTGTCCTGCCTCCACTCATCTATTTTGCGCTCGACGTTTTCAACGGATAAATGCTCGGGTGTAGATGGCGCAGTCTGGCTGTGGGTTTGGTTTGGAGTGTAGAGTGCGGTCCGGTAGACCAGCAACTTGCCGAGCTCAGCCGTGCGCATCTGAAGCTGGAAGATGGCCACGAACAACCGATAGGTCTGCTGCTTGGTCTCCTTGCTGAGGTACCACGAAAAACTGCAGTCTTCCTGGAAATCGTCGACGGAGATCTTGGGGCAGAAGGGGAGCGACGAGTCGAACATTTCTGGCCTACTCGTTTTCTTGAGAGCGATCAGTAAACAGACTGCCCGAGACAGAAAACATATGCACGCTCGCTTCCAGGCGAGCTGATCTGGATTGGAAGGAGTTGAACTCTGTTGAAAAGCATTGTTTTCGACCAGGAGGTCGTAAGCAGTTGTGACATAGCGTTCATTTTCGTAGTACCGGTTTTCATAAGATCGGTAGGTGCTTAGAAGCAAGCATATCTGCACCCTTCTCAACGGGTCATCTTCGCATCCAAGCTTTAATAGTAGCTTCGGGCAGTCAGTGTCAGGCGAGATGAATGTGTGGTTTCCCTACTCACAGCTGCTCTGGAGTAAAACTCGCACGTTGCGGCAAAGATGGTGTTATAGCCAGCCACTCGCTTGCCCTCGGCTGCTAAATACTGATGGATGGTCAGGTTTCAGGCTCCTAAGGTGATTCTCACAGTACTTACCGGGGTGGTTACGAAAAGTACGGCATACAAGAGTGCCAAACTGATAGGCTTGGGATCCTCATCAGTCAGGAGTTGATGAAATTCGCGTTCACTGAGAACCGGGAGTCTGGCTTGCATGTGTGTAAAGTATAGCATAATCGAGGTTTGAATCTCGTCAGCGCTAGGGAGGACGAAAGCTCTCTCTCGCACCAGCTTCGTGTGCCTACTATCATCCTTTGCATACGACAGTGACCAGTCTCGAAGCCATGGGTAGGGTGACTTGAAATGGCACGCAGTGTCGACCGGTGACGATGTCGTGACACTTGCACTGCTGGAAAAGTCGCCGTCATTGTTTGGCGCGCGTTGTACAGGGTGGAAAGGAGCTGAATTGAGATAGAAAGGATCACCAACATCAGACACATCCATGAATTGGCTGAAGATATCCTCGTCGTTCACCATTGCCTCAAAGGATAATTCCATGCCATACTCTGGGCCCGCGTGAACGTCACCGAAAAATGGGGCAGATGATTTTGCATGAGAGCTGAGCGTGGATAACTGTCGTGCCTGAGTCTCGCGGTCAACGACGTTTGGATCAATATTACGTGAGAGATCGCATCCCTCCTGTGTCGTGGCAACAGGGACATTGTTGGGCAAGATTGCGGTGCTGGTGTGATGTTGAACATCAACCATCGCGCCCGATGGCTTTTGTGAAGAGCTCGAGTGACTGGGAGCGCTCGCGGCAAGGTTGTGGCTTGGGAGCATCTCGACCGGTCGGCTGGTATGCCTCGACCTGATTGAAGCTTAGGAGTTTGAACCACATACATGCAAGTATTACATACACACGAGGGGCAAGAACACAGTGCAAATTATCTAGCGTGCAGTTTGTGCATGGTTGAGGTGACCTGGAGGTGATATCGCAGCGTACTTTCCGACCACGACAGCTTAGACAGGCTCTGCTGGCTCTACCGCTGCGGGTATGCATCCTTGGAGGTGAATCCGCCATGGTGTACGAGGAGAGATATTGGAAGAACAGCAGATCTGATAGAGATCGAGAAGTGGGGTAACAGTATGGGTCTTTGCCAAGGGCTCCAGGGCCCCCCAGAGGTGTGGCGAAGAGAGAGGGGTGTGGCGAGGGCGGGAGGGGGGAACTGATGACTCCTGGTCCTATGGATCAATAGACCGGTATGAGAGCAGGTTTCAAAGACATTGGTAGGAAGACTTCTCGTCAAGATGACGGTGAACGGTCTAACGGATGCCGTAAGTCTGCAACGGAGCTGGAAGAATCAGTCCCACTTGCCTACTGCCAAAAGATCCATGGCCATTAGACAATGAAGCTTCCACCACCTGCCATGCGAGCAAGACTAGGAGCTGATTGACAAGAGGCCTCATCGCCCATGGCATCAGAAAATACGTCGGGCCGAGGGCCGAGGTCAGAGGAAGCCGCCAAGCCGGGGCCTCCCCAGAATTCTTAAGAAATTCCGGGAGAGGGGGGAGGGGGGAAGAACTCTCGTGGCGGAGGTTCCTGTAGTCCAGAACACACCTCGAAGTCGTCCCGCTCATACACAGCGGAATCCGCCATCTACCATGATATCTGTTCCGGTCATGTATCGACTCAACGGCGAGGATAGGAACAAAATCACGTCCGCAACCTGCGCAAATGTCAGTCACATTGAAAGTCAAGATCGAGCCACGATCCTCACTTCATCAGGCTGCCCATAACGTGCCAGAGGGACTGTGGCCAGATATGCCTGCATGCCCGCGGATGGGCCTTCCGGTCGCCTGGTCATCGGTGTCTCAATAAAGCTTTTCCGGTCAGGAGGGAGACGTCCATCAGCGTGCCAAACGGAGATGATCTCACCCTGGACAGACGGCATTGATGCGTATCCCCTCCTTGCCATAATTGACCGCGTCCTGCACATGAGATTACGATGCAGTCATCAGGTCTGAGGGTTGATGCGACTCACATTTCGAGTGATGCCCAGCACCGCATGCTTTGCAGTGCCGTATGTTATGTTCGATCTCGCGCACTTGTGGCCATAGATCGATGACATATTGACTATCGTGCCCCGGCTCGCTCTGTACCCATCACTGGTGTTAGACACACAATTCTGGCCGACCAGGGAAAGCAGGGGAAATGATATAACATGCCCCGGGGTGAGTCCCTCTTGCTTCAGCATGTGTTTGATCTGTTCGCGCTGGCAAAGCCACACTCCGACCATGTTGATATCTATACCAGCCATGAACTGTTCTCGAGATGTGTCCACCGACGGGAGGAATGGGCCTGCCACCCCAGCGTTGTTGACCGCATAGTCGATGCGGCCAAACCGTCGGATGGTGGCTTCATGAGCATTGATGATTGACTGCTCATCACTCGTGTCGATGTAAAGGACCTCTACCTCAACGTGCGGGTGTTCGTCCCTGAGCCGTTGCGCAACCTTGTCCAGAGATGACAAGTTGATGTCGCTGATCGCCAACGAGGCTGCTCCGTATTTGGCGAATTGAAAAACCGTAGCTTCTCCGATGCCTAAATATCTGCTTCTGAGACTCTATTCGGGCGGACACCAAGCTCACACATACCCTGACCGGCACCTGTAATGAATGCAACGCCTCCATTGAGTAGCCCGAGACCAGTTGATGGCATATCCGCTCGCTTTTTTTGATTGAGTTTTCGTCAAGATCTGCTTTCCAAAGCCTGAAATACAAACCAGTACTTTGACGACAATGTTTCCTGGCTCAGATATTAATCATGTACGGCAGAATCGACACTCGCCGTTAGCCAAACGGGCCGCCGGCATAAACATTGAAGCTCCCCGGGCCGGGCTCTAGGGCCACAAAGGAGGTATGTACATACTTGCTGATCTACGAGTAGGCACGTAGGATAACTTTTAGCATGCGACAGATTGCTTCAACATGTATGACCTACAGCATGCGTGCACGTAATAAGATGCAAGACATAGGATAGTTACCGCATGTACTCGATATGTAGTTTAGAGAGCTAAGTATCTTTGTATCCATCGCAGTCTCGGGCCAAGAGGAAGCCTATATTCGTGAGAGCAGAGTGATCCCCCCTAATAGTCCAGTTGAGAATCCCTTGTTTTATCAAGGTATTATCTTGGTCACCAGTTTCCCGGTGTTTGATCCATCGAACAACTTCAACCAGGTCTTCGGCACATCCTCGAACGGGGTTGGAACCACATGTTCCAGCTCGTCGTTTACTGTCAGCTTCCCTTGTTCCAGGGCACGGATGAATATCTCGGTCACCTCTTGGGCCTTGTGCATATAGTCTGCGGCAATAAATCCCCGGATCTGCAGTCTCATACTGATCACCTGGAAGTAGTCTGATAGAACTCGCTTTATTATTAGCAGTGGTCAGGGGCATCTCTAGGCAAGCGCGCCCAAAAGGCTGGGAGAAACAATGTCGTCTTACTCGTCAACAATGTGCCCTGGTCGGAGTTGTATCCTGAAATTGACCCGCACGCAACGACAACTCCATTCTGCTTGAGTCGGCCCAGCATGGCGTCCAATATTGTACCCTGCAAGTGTTAGATAGCCCATGGGATCCTTAAGTCAGGCCGAGAGAGAGAGAAAGTCAACAACTCACCCCGACATTGTCAAAGTAGATATCGACATAGCCTTCAGTGGCTTTGGTAAGATCCTCGAAGAAAGACGGACTTCTGTAATTCAGGCACTTGTCGGCACCTAACGTGTCGACCACAAACTTGCACTTGTCATCAGATCCGGCGATGCCGATGACCTCGCTGACACCGATAATCTGTCGACGTGTTCTTAGTATTAGTATTATTATTATTGCATCTTGCCATGTGCCGCGAGAGGGGGTTTCTAACCTTTTTTGCTATCTGCACTACCATACTCCCTGTCGCGCCCGCAGCGCCACTCACAACGAGCCGGTGGCTTGGTTTCGCCTCGCCGACCACCACGACGCCGTAATAGGCGGTAAGGCCTGTCGTTCCAAAGACGCCAAGATATTGTGAGAAGCTCAGGCCGTTGGGCAGGGGCGATAAAGCGGTGGCGTCTTTGGCATCGAGGACTGCATACTCGTTCCAGTTCACGCGGGCCAGGATAGTTGTACCCTTGGGCAGGGCGTCACTCCTTGACTCGATGACTTCGCACACACCACGCGCCTGCATGGGCGTGTTGAGGTCGACCGGTTTGACGTAATGACGATCGCTGGGGAGGTCATCGACGGACTTGATCCAGGTCCGCTGGGCAGGATCATTCGAGAAAAAAAGCACCTTGACGAGAATTTGCCCCGGCTGGAGTGGTTGGAGATCTCTCTCTATCAGTGTGAATGTGGGATCCGGGCCGGAATACGTCGGGGCCTCCTTGGGACGGTTTGATAAGATCCATGTCCGCGTCCGTACCATGGTTGTTCGGCCGTAATCGTGTAAGGCAAATGGATAATATTATGTTAGAGGATCGTGCTGCGGATGACTCCGTCGCGACAAGCCGTCAAATCTTCACAATAGCGATTGTGCCAGACCAGACGAAAGATGGACTTTGTGGTGATGGCTTTTTCTATATTACAGTCGCAAAAGGAACCATGTCCATCAGAATTGAAGCCGCCTTTGGATCACTACTCACTAGCTGTAACTTTCCTACCTCGCCAGTGTATTACAAATAGCCCAAGTGAAACTAGAGATAATAGAGTGAAATAAGTAGGCGTGGAAAAGCCATGGGCCGAGGTGATGGAGTTCATTGGCATAACTCAAACGTGACTCGGCGATTAGTATCCCCCGTCCTGTTTAGGTAGAAGCCATTCTTGCCAAAATTACGAGGAAACCTGGATCCTGCGAAGCAGTAACCCGCCGACGAGTCTGGAATAATTTCCATGTGATGATTTCGGAAAAGTCGGAAACAGCGAGACAATTAATCTGGTGTCGTCTGCCCTCCATATCGATATGTAGGAGTCAATGTTTCCAGCAGACAGCCTCCCTCTTCTTTTCCAGATCAAATCAGAAGGTGTCTCCATGCTTCGAAGCCCGACCAGTCACGAATTTCGCCGCCGTCCACTTCCGCACACCGGGGCCGATGAAATAGAAGGCCCCGACAATGAGATGAGCCGCCAAAAGGATCATCGCAAGCACAACGTGAGGGACAGTGAACCCGGAAACCGCCGTCCACGGAAACACTGCATAAGTGATGCCAAATCCAGCGATGTTCTTAATCCCGTTGAACATCACTAGCACTGCGTCCGTTCGTGCTTCATACACATCCATCAGGTACGCATACAGGATGGACAGCCCGGCGACGAAGCTGAAGAGGCCTGCGAGCAGTCGTCAGTCAGATACCAGCCCCCAAAAGGATCGCAAGATATTGGGGTAACATACACCCGAACGAACCGGCCATGGGACCGATCCAGTGACATTTATCGCCCAGGCAAGCACCGAAGACCGCTGTTCCGGCAACGCCCATGGAACCAGTAATGAGCAGAAGCACGAATCGAGTTTCTGGATGAGGTTTGATGCCGCTCTTCGCTGCTATGCGTAAGTTTCTCATCTCGTACCAGTCTGCCATATATCCGCTGACGACGACCGCCACGAGAATGCCAATGAGGGGGGCAACGTAAGAGGTGCCTGTCGCTTTGACGGAAAAGCCGTATACTTGGGTGAAAGCGAAGGTCGATACCGTCTGGAAGCATTAATTAGTGGTTTGTCAACGATCTACATCATGTGAGAGGCCTCCTTACCATGACATAATTGGTTACCATGACCATGACGGATCCCCAGAAGGTGATCATCATCACCACAGGGTGTAGAATGTATGGGAACGGGTAGAGCAGTGCTGATAAGAGGCTAGGTGCGATTGTCAGTAGCTGTGTAACCGAACATGACGGTGGCACTTGTACCTGTGCACTTTGGCCGTTCCTCCGCCACTCACTCGCCAGAATCGGAGACTGTCGATGTATGTCCTGCGCGTTTTGTCTGCAGTCGTGCTTGCAGTGTACTGGGTCTCTGGGAAGAAGAGGAAGAGCAAAACCGCAGTGGCGAGTAGAAGAATGACCATGATCCACTGTGTCCATCTCCAGCCATGGTCGCTGGCAGCTAGTCAGCGTACGGTCTGTCGATATTGATAGTGTGACTCACCTATAGATATATGCTCCAATAAGAGGACCCATGGGGAACCCAGCACCCTCAAAGACCAAAAGAGTGGTCACGGCCCTAGCGCGGTACTTGAGATGAAATACGTCGCCGATGACTTGAGGGGCGAGAACTTCTGGAGACGCCAGAAACGCAGAAGCAATGATGCGAGCGGCCAAGAGATTGGAGAAGGTGGTGGCCTTAGCACCCCAGATCGATACCAGACCTCCAGCGAGAGCGCAGAGCACGAATGTCAATCGGACGCCGTAACGATTGGCCACACCGACCCATATCAAGGAGGCCGATCCATATGCCAGCGAGGAGCCCGCAATCAGATAGCTGGCTGTTGCGAAAGAAATCTGAAACTCTTGGGTGATTGCCGGGAATGCCGGTCCATTTATCACAATCTGGTGGCACAATAAGTCAGTACAACTGCTTGAAGGTTGTCGCAGACTATCGCTGGCCCCATCTCAATGGAATCTTGTGAGGGACAAAAGCCCAGATCATCGAGACATGTTGCGGGAAATCAGACTTACGTTGGCTGTCCCAACGTACCTGCTGAGCTGTTACCAATGGCCACCAGGGGGGGAGAGTCCAGAGGGAGAGCATTGCAACCCTCGTTGCAAAGCTGTGGCAAGTGTCGTGGAAGACTCACATCCAAACGCACAGCACCGCGAGCACGGTGAGCTTTTGTGTCGTAGGCCAGTTGAGCGGATCGTGGACATCGTCGGAGAAGGTTTCATGGCCGAGATCTTCGAGGTGCACCTCTTCTTCTCCTGTGACCTTTTCTGCAGAGATGATAGAATCGGAAACGGCCATGATGAATTGAAAGACGATCGGTCGACACTCCGTAAATGGCCGTGGAAAAGCACCGTCGTCCACGTGGCGAACTTGCATGTAATGTATAGATAAATACATGCAGAGCATTGACAGACTAAGGATTCCCCGAGCCTTGCCGACCCACCTTACCGTGGCCTCGTCTTGGAGGGCGGGCTGGATCCCCCGGATATCCCCCGCCTCCGCAACAGGCGGGGACTGCACTCCGTGCCACGATGTTAGACAGTCCGGGGCTCGATGATACGGTATCTTCGGCTTCATTCCATTCGGGGCAGGCTAGCCGCTTCGGCACCGTGCCAAACTCATCTAAAGGATGGTTCCGATACTTACCCATCATAGCCACGTAGCCCCGGAGACTTTGGAAACCTTAGCACCCTTGAGACAAGGCTGAGCACTGGGGAAAGCGCTCGAGCAGTTTCCATTCCGGAGATAAAAGGCCTGAATACGAGCCTGGAAGGCCGATTGACCATATCACCTCTTACCACGCTCGTATCATCATCTGAGTTAAGAGAACATGTCTGAAAAGCTCATCGTACTTGTGACCGGCGCGGCCACCGGGTTCGGAGCTCTTACGGCTCGAACTCTAGCGAAGTCTGGTCACCAGGTATACGCCGGAATTCTGCCAGCTGACGATGGCACCAACGCATTCTATGAAGAGACCAGGGAGTTCGCAAGGGCGAACAAGGTCCATATTGTGCCTGTGCAACTGGACGTGACAGATGATGCCTCAATCCGAGCGGCGGTTGATACAATCATCTCGGAGAAAGGATCTATTGATGGCCTTATCCACAATGCTGGTGAGTTGCAAACCTCGGCCAGAGAGGTGGTTCTGCCGATTAACGTCAATGATAGGACTTCTTGCGTACGGTCCAACAGAAAGCTTTCTGCCAGAACAATTCACCAAACTTCTCGAAGTCAATTTGGTTGGTCCGCAAAGAGTCAATCGGATTGTAGTGCCGCACATGCGTCGCAAAGGTCGCGGAGTCCTCATTTTTGTCTCTTCAGCCAGTGTATACGGCTCCAGTGCTCCTTTTGCCGGAGCATATTTTGCGAGCAAAGCTGCAGTGGACTCTCTGGCCCAGGTCTATCAACTTGAACTGAGTCCCTTCGGAATCGAGACATCTATTATTCTCCCGGGCTTCTTTCCAACGGGTACGAATATATTCGCCGCAGCACTGCGTCCCGGCGATACTCAAAGGGCCGAGGAGCTCTGGTCTCCACCAAGTCCACTGGCTGGCTGGGATGCGGTGCTTCAGGAGAGCGGCAGAAAGCTTCTTAGCCCTGAAGCCAGACCGCAAGCTGTCGCTGATGCGATTGATCGTGTCATCAATGCCGAACATGGCAAGAGGCCATTCAGAGCTATTGTTGAGTATGATGGAGGACAAACCGAAATCTCTGCGGGTGTCCATGACTTGGTTAGAGATAGATATCTCACGAGATTTGGTTTTGGTGAGCTTTTGAAGCCCAAGAACTGATACAAGTCCAAGTCGTATTGTGCACCTTCCGCCAGAGAGGTATGAATTGCCTTCCGGCACAACCGGTTCCAGCGTCGATTACTACTCGTAGAGGTTCCAATGGTTGTGGTAGCACTCCTCTGTGAAATTAATTTGCCGTAGTTGTGACCATTGAAAGCGTATTGATTCCGGAAGCTACGGTAGTGAATTCGACCAGTGAATCCAAGACGGTAACGCTGATGCCTGGCTACTGTAGTCGGAGGCGTAAAATCCCATCGGGCGCATTAATTGTGTCGAAGACCCGGCCTACGTCAAGGCCTAGGGTGAGCCTTCAGAGTTCTGCTCGGGGAGTGCTCAGTAACATTCAGGTAAGGTTTCAGTTGAAGCTCGGTTCAAAGTAGCCTTCGGTCATTCTCCAAACCAAACGGCATATGGCAATTAGCCTTCTCGTTCGCGAGCAATAGCGGTAATACTGCAGGAGAGACGCCTTATAACTTGAAGCCTCAGTTGTCTGCTATCCAGGATTGTGATCAGTATGGCTAGCTCGAAGCTAGTGAGGTGTCCCTTGTCCTCGTTGATCATCCGAGAATCCGGAGATCTCCTTGGAAGGTCGAATTGACAAGAGGAGCGAGAAGAATGCTGGATATGTCCGAACTGGATTTCTGTTACTGAGGAGCCTTGATCGGTAGTGTTCGATCAAGGCCTGACAAAAGTCGTCTCAATGTGTTGATCTTTCTTAGGTCCCAGAACCTCATGTACCGTCGTCCAGGAAGCGAGCTTGAAGGGAGAGTCCTCGCTTGGTCGAGTCAGCGTGAAAGCGTAGGAGCTACTGTAGAAGTCCTCCACGCAGAGATGACCACCGGTTCCGTGGAGGACAAGCCTGCTATCGGATCCCGATGTCTGACTCTCATCAAAGGATATGTCTATTTTGTGGAACAGGTAGTCGATGGTCTCAGTCCCTGGTTTTGTGAACCAGATACTTATGGTATGCCCATTTTCGGATTTCTGTAAGCGCCAGATGTATTTTCTCGAAAAGGCGAAAGTAGGAACACCGGTCAGCTTGTTACCCGTGACCATCATCATCTCGAACTCTCCGTGTTCATGGTATAGGAGCTCCGCATCGGCAACGTGCAGCTTTCCATCGGGGTCAATTACAGGCGAAGGCGACGGCCTGGTTGTGAAGAGAGCTTGACCGGCGCATCGCCCCGACGGTTCCGAAGGGTCTGCGCTTCGCAGTTGGCGATTGAGAACCCAAGTCCCGGCGAGTTCTTCGAACAGGCCCCTCAGAAAAGCCGGGTCAGAAGGACGGGCCGCCATGGTGTCAGTGAGAAGGAAAAGTGCTGCAGCGTGCAGCACCAACGCCAATGCAAGGGATCTTGAAACTTGACGAGGGGGGACGGAGAATAGTTTGTGAATTTCAAAAGTCGCAGCGGAGGCCTCGGCGAAACCTTGCCAGCGAAGGGCTTTCGTTAGGCTCTCTCTCCACGCTCCCCTAATGTGGTGGAGGCTTCTGTCTCGCGCCTAAACTTAACTGGCCGGTGTACGCAGGCGGTTAGCTACCTAGGATCGCCAATCACCTCCTTGTGCGCATGATGTCAGGCTGCCTCTGATTGTTCTCGGGAAGCCTCAAATTAATCGACCATAGGCAAACGACAGGGAGGAGAGCGTGCTGTAATGAAGCAGCTCAGTTCATTTCCCGCACTGACCTATCCGCGGTCCTTCTGCTAGATACCGGGATTATCCTGCTCAAGGAGTCACACCGGCCAATTGCAAAATCGCCCGTTGAGTGCTTCCAGCCAAAGTGCAACCTTATCATCCACAATCATGCAAGCTGAAGAATGTCCCTCGAGCTTGACCTCTTTTGCCTCCGTATGTTTGCCCTTCTGGAGCATCCATCCAACCCCCCGCGTCGAATGCGATCCAGCATGTCTTAGGTTTCTTCCCGCGTCTTTCACTCCTTCCTGACTCTATCTCGCTGCTGTCGGTGGTATGGTAGCAGCCTCTTCACTCGTTTGAGTCGCGAATCGATGCGACAACCCAATATGCACGCTGTTTGCTCGACCTGACACCGATACAGCCATATCTCTACACACGCTCTTTTACCCACAAAGCCACAGATCGCCGCCGCCGCCGCTCTCCTCCCACTTCGATAAGAGATATTCCGCGATGACAAGAATGCGCGCCTCCATCCTCGCACTATGCGCCAGTCTTTTCTCCCTCCTGCATCTTGTCTCGGGCCAGAGCATTGTTCCGACGGCATCCTCCCCACAATTCCCTGGTTGTGCAGTCGGTTGCGCCGTCCTACTCCAGGCGCAGTCCTCCTGCGTCCCGCCGAACGTCGCAACAACCAACCAGATCACATATGAGAACTGCTTCTGTCAAAGCGGTATATTACAACCCCTCTACAGCACTCCCGACTCTATCTGCGCCGGTGAATGCACAATTGAATCGGATAGAGATTTACTGCAAACATGGTTCACGGGGTTCTGTCAACAAGTCGGCCAAGGGGTGGACCCTTTGGCCACCGCCTCAGTGACCGTTGTGACCGTCACAAGCTATTCCACTCCTCCCCCAACCGCTACAAGTACTGGAACCGGAAGCGCGTCAGCTGCGGCACCTTCAACCCAGCAGTCTTGGTAGGTACATTGTGGGCTCTTTGGGATGTGCGCTAATTGGATCCTAGGATCGAGGGACACTGGCGATGGATTTTGATGCTCGGTATCTTAGCAGTGGGACTCCCATTGTTTGCGTGGCTATTGGTCTGTCTGAAACGTCGTCACCGGAGGAAGCTTGAGGATCGGAGAGCTGCAGCCTCCGGGTTTCCTACCAGCGACGAGAAAAGAGCTGGGGCTCGCTCAGCTACTCCAGAACTCTGGGGCCCGCATCAGGTAAGAAGCGGTTTGATTTAGACTGTCTACGGGGTACCATGCTAACCTTTGGTTCAAGCACATGCATCACACGAAAGGGTGGGAATATCATAACGACCCGGCGATCGTTGGAAGTGGTGCGCTTGCATCATCCTCCAGTAGACGAGACAAGAAGTTGAAGCGAGAATCATCCTCGCACCGCAATCAGCGTGGCCAGCCTGAGATGACACAATTCAGTGACGGCAGACCCACTAGTAGGCCGCCTGCCTCACGGCGGCAATCGTCCAAGGGGAAATCAAGGGGCGACGAGATACGGCCGGTCGACTCTCGCGGTTCCCACATGGATCCTGCGAATAGGAGTCGCAGCAGGAGTCAGAAACGGAGGGACCCCGACAGTGACCTCGAAAGAGACGCCGGTGACCCGCAGCACGAGAGGCGACTACGCGAAGTCAGGGGCAGTCACCGGAAAAGAGACAACCCTAGATGAATGTCACGAGAGCAGTTGAATTTTATGAATTGTTACGATCCGTCCTTCTTCCACCGTCTCGTTTGGTTTACCGCCTGCACATGGAAGACCAAGTTGTCATACTGACAGCCTGGAGAGTATTTCTCCAGGAAGTGGAGCACCCGGACTGCAGTGTCGAATCCTCGATCGTTTTGTCCTCTCCATCAGCATCTCCGGACACTTCGATGCGGCATCGAGTCCCAAAGCGCCCAAAGTGGCTTAGTTCCCACCTCGCATTATCGCGAAACAATCTTTCGCAGCCTCACTCCCACACTTTGTACCGATCTCGGGTCAACGAAAGTCGCATAGCTCCCACCACGTTCGGAGCCTGTCGGTCTTAACCATCCCAAGCTCCATGTCAAGTCCGATGCAATGACGGCTCCTGCTCATCGGTGAAAAAAGATATAACTACAGCAGGTAGGTGCTCAGGTAACATGTTTCGTCCTTTACGCTACAAACACTTCTGTCTATAAAAAGCAGGCCAAGGAGCAGGGAAATACAAAGCCAATTTTCACATCGTTTAGAGTTCCTTTTTGTAGTATGAATACTCAGTTGCTCAGAGACACCCAGTTCGGCCACCTCATCCGCTTCCTATCTGGCCGAAAGAAGTGGTTCCAATACCCCGATGAGATCGATCCATCCTTATGGATGAAGCGCGCCAGGCGAGACGAGTTAGCCACGAGACACGTGCTGCAGCAGCGGCGGCGGCCAGAGCCAGAGCCAGTCGATGACAGAGAGAAGCGCGAAGGTCTTATCAGTCAGGACGATGCGCGCTCTGGAGACTTTCGACCATGGGAGCGCATCAACCAGCAACAATCAGATCCGAATCACGACGTCGACGAGAGCAAAGATATCGTTTTGATAGATTGGTACGGTCCAGATGATCCAGAGGTATCCTACTCCCCCGTGGGCACTGAGCAGCTCAGCTCATCGGAATACGGGAATCAACCACTTACAGGCTGTTGCAGAACCCGCATAACTGGCCCAGCAAGTGGAAACTACTGGTCAGTTTTCAGATTTGTTTGCTGAATTTCGCCTTCTATATCGCCAGTTCCATCTACACTCCGGGTGAGCTGAGTATCATGAAAGAATTCGGGGTTGGCGAGACGGTCGCGACACTAGGTCTGTCGCTGTTCACACTGTAAGTGAGATGCATTCTTCTATCCGGGCTCTCCTCCGACCCATGGAAATTAACATCTGCTGACCAGCTGGCGCTCGTGTCTTTTCTAGTGGATACGGTTTCGGCCCTATGCTTTGGAGCCCCATGTCCGAGATGCCCACCGTCGGGCGCAACGATATCTACTTCTTCACGTTCCTGGCGTTCGTCTTACTTCAGCTTCCGACGGGCTTTGCCGTCGACATGGCCATGTTCTTGACCTTCCGCCTCTTGACCGGCTTCGTCGGCAGTCCAGCCCTAGCGACGGGCGGCGCCACGATGGCAGATATGTACGACCCCGCCCGCGTCGCGTACGGAATCTGCATCTGGGGATCTTTCGGCATCCTAGGTCCAGTCATGGGCCCGATCCTCGGCGGCTTCGTCGCTGAAGCAAAAGACTGGCGCTGGACGATCTGGGTGTTCACGTGGCTGTGTTCATTGACGCTCATAATGATTTTCTTCCTGCTGCCCGAAACCAGCGCCGCAAACATCTTGTACCGTCGTGCGAAGAGGCTTCGCAAAAGCACAGGCAATGATCAGCTGAGAAGTCAGTCTGAGATCGACGCGGCGCATCATACCTGGAGGGACCACGCCGTCATGCTCGGTCGAGCCTTCACTTTGACCTTCACAGAACCGATCGTGTTTTCCCTGAACCTGTACACGGCGCTACTGTACGGCGTGTTGTTCATCTGGTTCGAGTCATTTCCCCTGGTCTTCGGCGACATCTACGGCTTCAGTCTCGGCCAACAGGGTCTCGTCTTCCTAGGCATTCTGGGCGGCGGGCTCCTCACTGTGCCGCTATATCTCCTCTGGGTCAAACACGGCATCATCCCTCGGTTCACGAAGCCGGACTTCAAGCCCGAGATGGTCCTCCCTCCCACCTTTTTCGGTTCCGCTGCCCTGCCGATCTGCCTGTTCTGGTACGGTTGGTCGGCGCGGGAAAGTGTGCATTGGATAGTGCCGGTTATCGGCTCCGGGTCCTTCACCATCAGCATCGTCACCTTGTTCAACCCCGTGCTGAATTATCTGGGGATCTCATATCCCATGTATGCGGCCTCCATTTATGCGGGCAATGCACTGTTTCGGGCGACCTTTGGGGCAATATTCCCGCTCTTTGTAAGTCGGCATCCTCCTTGCCTGATACGAGTACCATAAAGTTACATAGTTGGCTCACTTATTGTTCGCAGGCACGACAACTCTTCCGTAGACTTGGCGTTGGGCCGGGCAATTCGTTGTTGGGAGGCATTGCGATCTGCTTCATGCCATTGCCATATGTATTTTACAAGGTGAGTTCCGGTTGCCCCTGATCGGGAGGAACGTGGCTAACGGTGTAAAGCGTGGAGAGAAGATTCGACACCTGACTAGGAATGCTCGTCATGATGTCTAGAATCGGGCTGGGCGGTTCGGTTGGATACTAAAAGCATTGAGCTCCCGCCTTGTACTTGTACTCGGTAGAGCTGCCACCAAACGCAGCTTGCTCGGTCTTCCCCAGCGGACACCCCCTTTTCCAACTTCATTCCCGCCTCGTCTATAGTGAGTAGTGAGTCTTTACTTCCCTCGACATCACCGTTCCTCGATCGTTTACTTTGCCGTCAGCGAGCATGGCGACGCCGGCCCATCCGCAAATTCTGGCCCAGCGTTCGCTGCTCTCCGTGAGTCCATACCTTCCAGGCCCTTACCGTCCAGGCCCTTACCGTCCAGGCCCTGTCGTGAACAATGTCCAACTCGGCAGCAACAAATCACCAAGATTGTCGGAAATAGAGCTCTTCAAAGGAATGGCTCTGGTCGCTTACAGAGATTGTTTGGAGAGATTTGCCAATTTCGAGTTCGAAAAAAGAAGACATCTCCGGTCCTACATTAGACTGGCCTGAATCACCACCGGTCTTGACTCGTACGCTTTTTTTGTTCGATGTTTCTACCCCGCGGAGAGAGGGAATAAGCAGTCGTTCCATAGTAGTCACTCTTTCGCCTCCGTCAAGAGGCTCACCCTCCTCACCCTTCCTGTTCAAATTAACTGTGCCGTCACGCGCGATCTATACAAGGTGTCTAACCCTTTCGATTGCCTTCGATCGTCAAGTACAGGGGCACTGTGAAACGTCCTGCTTGAGCTGGACAGCATTAAGCTCAAAGAAGTGCCGCTGTCGTTTCTCTCCTCCCTCTCGTACGCTTGCGGGAAGCCGCTCCACAGCTCACAGACCCCGATACATAGGTACCACACGTAGAATCATCTGGGCTAAGTATGGGTATGGATCTTCCAGCCATTCGCATATTCTTCGCTCCAAGGACTCTATCGGACATTTAGAGGATGAGAGACCGGTCATTGGCAGTAATAGAAGGCGCGGCGGAGTTGATCCCCCACATACTGTAGCTACAGAACTGTAGCTAATGAGCGAAATAGTATTAAGCGACATATTGTATACGAATATAGACAGGGAGGGGGGTTTTCTTGGGACATTCTCTGTATATCCTCGCGATGTATGGCACGTTAGCTAATGCTAACCCCGTCTTTCTCTACCATGTCGTTTCCGCTTGATCCCCAGGTCGAGCAAGTAGGCTGTTCTATACACGTCGTTGTAGTCGACAGCTCAAGCAATCAGGCTGCTCTGTCCACATCGTTCTGTCCACAGCTCAAGCTAGCAAGCAGGCTGTTCCATACACATCGTCCCGCCATATATAATCATTCAAGCACCTCATGTACGATCTAACATCTTCTAACTCTATCACATGTGTCTATAAACAATCTATCCAACCTCCTCTCAAAGCGTCTAAGCGCATCTCAATAATACGCTCTAGCAAGTTCTCTCATCGAACACATCCGTGCATCAGAGCATGGCAGCGTGCGAGATACCAATAGATTCTCACTCCTTGCACTGCCCCCCCGGCTTCTACATCACCTCTTCCCCATCCTCCGACCCTCAACCCCATTAACCTGCGCGTAAACACCCTTCAACACCACGGTATTCAGGGCCATCAACACCGCACTCGCGGCAAAGACGCCCATGCGCTGCGTACTCCCCAGCAGGGCAAACAAAGGATAGGGATAAAAGCCATTGTAGCTATAGCACAGCTCGATCCAGAACCAGTACGCCAGGGCGATGGCGCACGACACGCCCAGGCTCGGCAGCACCGTGATGCCCCACGGCGGGCTGAACGCCAGGAGATCGAGCAGGAGGAACACCGCGGGCGCGGCGTGGAAGCTGAGGTCCGCGCCCAAGGGCAGTTCGAACTCCGGGGGAACCACGAGCGCCGGGTCCACCAGCCGGAGACCCCAGTAGAGGACCGAGACGAGCAACTCGAGCGGCGCGGCGCACATGCTCAGGGTGTTCTTGGCGCTGAAGATGCGGGGGCTGAGAGTCAGGTCGGCGAGCAGGCCCATGAGGAAGGTCAGCGTCGCGAGCGTCAGCCCGATGATCGTCAGGTACTGGAAGTGCCAGCCGTAGGCCGAGTTGATGTCGTTAGGGTGCGCGTGCAGCCAGTGGTAGGAGTACGTGAAGGACGCGAGCCCCAGGGTGTGCAGTGCGGCGGAGAGGTCGCGGGATGGGGCGCGTAGGCGTTGGAGCGGGTGTCGGTCCGGGAGGGGGAGGGTGTCGGGGTTGGGTTTTGCCGTCGACATTATCTCGCCCGTTGCGCTTATTGTCGTCGAAGCTGAGAAAGAGAAACGATGGTCAAGCACAAGGCAGATGATGGCAAATTTGTGCTGGGGGTGCGTTTCCGGGTTTGTGGCCGGCAACCCTGACGTAATGATATACAATGAGTGTCGAGCACCAAGGCCTGGGACTCCGGAAACTCCACTGTAATTCAATCTATGGGATGGAAGACGTGATGGGAAAGGAGAAAAGTCGAGGTATGCAGTGAGGAGATGGTGAGCAACCAGTGACACCAAAGTGAGCACCGAATGAGGTCCAAACTGAATGCTGACGTAAACGCTCGGGCTCAATAGTCGGTGGGGGCCAACGGCTCTACAACAGCTTTGAAGGAGAGACCAATGTCGGACCGGGTCAAGGCATCCAGTGCATAAGCAACAAAGAGACAGTGCTATGTACGAGCGTCGCTCTCTGTAAGGACAGTTGGGTATTTTGCAACGCCCGCAACTCCAACGCTCAGCAAAACACAATCGTAAGATAGCATAGAATCAGAATCTAATCGTCTCCGCTGAGACCTCGGGTTCCGACCTTGATGTCGTCCTAGCAAGCAAATGGTCTGAAATAGGCGCGGTCATCCAAAGAAATCACCAGTGGTCAAGCACTCCCAACTGACTCCAGTCCTCCACACCTCCTCCATGACTCTTCTGGCTCGACTGACTTGACACATCCCGAGTCCTTCAGCTCCTTTGATACGACTGAGGACTTCTGCTCGATCCAGTTGGTCTTCCGCTTCAACTCCGGCCGTGAACATGGGGAAGAGTAAACATGCTTCGGCACTTCCGCCTTCTCTGATCTTCTGTTGCTGGATCTTGACAATCTCGTGCACTGCGTTCTGCACTTCCGGATCGCGGCGAGGTCTGTTGTGAACTCGACGCAGCAAGTGGACCAATCCTGCCCAGTGAAACGCCGAATTGGTTGCCAATGATTCCTCCACGTCCTTCTGCGACATCTCTGCATAGGCCGAGTGGCGCCGGGTCCCTTGAGTTCCGCATAGTGAGGCCTTCGTCATTTGAGGGCTGTGGTGAGCACACGAAATTTGTTCGTGGTTTTGAGCCTTTTCCAGATCCAGGCGTAATTTCTCTGCTCGGTGCAGTATGTCCATCGATGGTTTCCAATCCTCATTGATTTGCCCTGTCTGCAAATCAATTCGGCCTGCCGCTTCACACTCTCGTGCCAGAACAGCTACCTGAGCCAGGATCTGGACACACCGAGTGGTGAACCCGAGCAGACAGTCGATGGTGTAGTCGTCTTCGTCATCGGCTTCGTCGTCTGTCAGGGACAACTCCTTGGCAGAAGTACTATCTTCATGTGAGTTCGACCAGTAATTGCCGACGAACAGAGGCTCCTCATTGCGTCGTCCTGACAATGAACCCATAACATCGAGATATGCCAGCCACCGCGTCAGGAAGTACATGACTGGATCTTTGCGCGAGATTGAATGTGGGCCTGTTCGGGCACGAATGATGCTGCGGGCAATACTGAGGTGATTCTGCCAGGGTATCGAGACCCCAAAGCTCGATGGCGATATTATCTCCAGAGAGGACAGCATGATGGCCGTCGCGAGATTGGCATTGGAGACCTCATAATTTGACACGTTCTCCAGCGTCTGTCGGAGTGAAGGGAACACGTCCCGTACCCAGAGCGCTATTCGATTGGCAGGCTCAGGGTGGTTCAAGAGTCTAGCTCGATGGCACGCCGAGTAGGCAAGGAGCAGATTCAACAGGTTGGGGTTGTCAACGGCCACTATGGCATGTCAGTAAGGCTTTGCGACGAGGTCAACGACCTAGATTGGGTCCGGCAACCTACTCTTGGGTAATATCGTCTTGAACGGGTTCTCGGGACAATCATGTGGGACAAGGATTCTCGCGGTATGGTTGAGGAAGTGATGGAAGTACAGCAAGTTCATCGGGTTCTTGGAGAGAGTGAGAGGCAACGGTTCGAGCTTCCGGGGAATCTTGATGGGCACAGGCGACGCATAATAACCGCCTTTAGCAAAGACAGTGTCTCGACTGACCAGGCCGAATCCGAACTCGGGGACACCCAGATCGGTGTCGTGCAGCCATGACTCGAAGTCGCTGTGCTCGGATGGAGACATGCCGGAGATGGCCATAGTATCGTTATTTCGCGGTATGTCGAGATCCACATTCCCACGATCTTGGCCATACGTCTCCGTCTCGGTGTACGAAATCATCCGCTGATGGAGAGATCCACGTCGCGGAATTTGTTCGTCGGGTGCTTGATTTTGGCCATTGGAGGTGGCGGACCCTCTGCGATCGTCAGGCTCCGGGTCCTCGGAGAGCAGAGAGCTGACAGATATCCGACGGTCGTCATTATCCTGATTTTGAGATGTTGCCGACGCTCCTGGCGTCAAAGGGTTAGCCAGGTACGAGGGGAAGAAGGTCGGGGTGTTTGGGTTGAATTGAACTCGTGGACCAATTTCTTCGATGTCGTTCGGGCCATAAGACCCGGCGCGCTGATAGTTGGGAGCGGACCGGCCGAAACTGTCTGTCCTAGGGCTCAGCTTCATCCGTTTGGCTGGATTGTAGGGTGAATTTATCGACTCGTGGTAGGTCATTGGATTGGAAGTGTGCATGGGCGGCGGCATCTGCATCGAATAGCCGTTGAAATTGTTCATCCCGTTGAGAGTGGGACTTCCAAATCCGGATTCTGAGGGAGAGGGATAAGGTGGGAGGCCGAGAGGATGGCGGACAGATGTTGAGAGAGGAACATGGTCAAGTGGAGGGGGAGTGCCTCCGTTTCTGTTGTCGCCCCATTGAGGAGTCCGGAGTATAGGTGGGGGAGGCAGTATGGCTGGGTTGAATTCGTTCGTTTGCGGGATCGGTAGATTGACCTGGAAGTCGTTGACACTTGGCAAAGGCGACTCGAATGAAGGCTGCTCGAGGGAATAGTTGGGGGTATGGACGGCGAGGGCGGGCGCTGGAGTGTGTCCGTTCGCGCTTGGGCTGGTGTCGGAGGTGCCGTTGGTATAGCCGTTGGTGGACTGAGGAGTACCAAACGACATGGGCACCGAGCCTGGTTTTGCATTTCCTTCTTCTTTCTTCTTAGTCCGACCATCCCAGTTGAGGCGAATGCTATAGTCGCATGTCTCGCCCTGTCGTTGGCAGTTGGCGCAGGCGGGCTTCTCTTCTCCGCTGTATCGACACTGTCAGCATCCTCCACCACCAGAATGCGGAGCGGGATCGTAATTTACCATTTGACTTTCCTCGACTTGCAAGGCCTGTGAGCGCAGATATAAGTTTATTGTCCTCGAACATTGGACAAGGCGTCAACCAACCAGCATCCGTTCCTGGACCGTTTCTTGACCTCTTTTCCATCCTGGTCGGGTTTCTTTGGACGCGGCATGGCTGCGGTGCAGAGGTGTCACCCAGATCGAGCGTGGTACAGCGACATCAGTATTCGCGATCCGATATTGGCCTTGGTGTCATCTCAACATCACCCGGATGCAGGCAACGGATAAGATGGGGGGGAGGGATTGAGAGGATCAATTAAACTCGAGCAGCGCCGACGCGGGACAGACAAACCGTCGAAACTCGGATGCTGGCAACAACGGCCTCAGTCGAATGCGGCATAGGCGGGAAGCAGAGGGCACACTCGATGCCATGGCATCTTCTCCCCAGCTCAATAACGGTACGAGTGATGAGGAGGAGAAAGAGAGGACGACGATAGGCTTATTTTCATTTTGAAGTAGCCGAAACAAGAGCAGGTGCTGAACCTTCCCGGGCAGCCCAAGGCGTCCCCATAGGCTAGTGGGCAGGTTCCCGGGGCCCTAACTACTCGTTTAGGCGGAAGGATGGAATGGTGCATGGGTCTGACTCGAGGCTAGAACCACCTGAAGTCTTCATCTCGAAGTATCTGCTCTTATCCGAGCTGAACTGGAAACTGCTCCCCATCATGCACGGGCCCCTCATACCCTTTGGTGGCCTTGGATGCTGACTCAAGCCTTCGATCACGGCGAATTATCGTAGGGGGCATGCTAGGATTGTACTGTAATACCTAGTTGCAAAGACAGTGCCGCGTGATTAGTTATCTTTCACGATTGCGGCTGGGGAGTTGTCTTGCTTGGGTAGGCCGTGCCCAATGAGCCCGTGGAGGAGCTCGAATTGCACGTGCCCGCAGAGCTCGGAAAAATGACTTGGAAGCAGAAGTGACAGCAAACACCAAGTCAATTGCTGCACCTGCATGTCCTCGCGAATTCATCCTCGATCAGTGCATTTTAATCTGTCCAATCTTGCTCTCGTTTCCACAATGAGCAACTAAGACATCCCTGACAAGAGCCAACAGTTGTCGCTTCCAACATCAACCTTAGCTGAACCAGAGCCTCATCATGTCCTCGAAAACCACGAGACTCGGGCTGCAGCTCACGCGATCTCGTCCCATGCTGGTTTCATCACGCAATGCACTGTCGTCGACGAGACGAGCGATCTCGTCAGCTGTCCTGGTCCGACAAGACCAATGCCAGTTGCGAGGTGCGAGATTCTACCCTCTAGCTGCGAGCCTGCCTGCGTCGACTCCTCCCTCGTCGTTCTTCACGCCTTCACTGTGCCGAATAAGACATGCCTCAACTTCGGCGAACCCCTCCACCTCAGCAGCCGGCTCACCTTCTACTACCCTTGACTGGAACACCTTCTTTCGAATGCGGGCCGTCCGACGACGGTATTCTCTCGCATCCTCGATCCTCACTTCGCTCGCCTCCACTGGCGGCGCGCTGTATGCATTCTCAGAGATACCAGAGCTTGCAGACAACATCACCAAAGTAATACCTACAGATCCAGTCATTGGAATAGTGATTGCCACATTCAGCTCTACCGTCGTTGGCTGGCTGATTGGCCCGGCTTTTGGGAATGCGGTTTGGAGACTATCGCATCGTACTCGGCTCCAAGAGTTCACTATCAAAGAGCGAGCCTTCTTCGAAAGAATAAAGAAGCACAGAGTCAACCCAACTGGCGCCAGCACGAACAACCCGGTCCCCGATTTCTACGGCGAGAAGGTGGGAAGTGTGGCGGGATACCGACGCTGGCTCAAGGACCAGCGTGCGTTCAACAGGAAAAGAGGCGGGAACTATCCCTCTACAGTATGAGCGGAGGGCCATGTAGATCAGACGAAGGGTCATCGCACTACAGTACTTGGAGAGAAAAATTCATGAGCGCGCCACGTTACCTCGGAACTATTGCAATTGCATACGTCCACCGCACGATATGATCATCAAGGCGTTGGGAGCAGCGTGTTGAGATCACCTTCTGCCCACATGCGTGGGTTGCGCACAAATTGTGTAATAATACAGATAGCACCTTCGTTGTACAACAACCACTGACACTCCGATATGCCAAGATCCATGCATTGCAACCAGCATCCCAAGTGCAAACTCTCCCAATCTGCAGAAAGTTCGATGACCGTTTCATGTCGAGATGCAGTCTGCCGACCGCTGCAAGCTTACCTTTTGCTGACCCTCTCGCTCTAGCACAAGACTACACTTGCCCTGGTGAGACAGCAGAGAATTAAACACCTTGACGCTCGTCCTACTCTCAGTCTCATGCTCCTGCTCGCGACCTTTGCTCGACGGAACTAAGATTCGCTGCGACGAACTTGTGGAGGACAACCCGATGTTTGCGTCTCTCGCCTCCCCAAGTTCCAAGCTGTTTCGTACGAGCCTCCCAGCCGGTAGCCGCGACATTGCACTGACCGCAGCCGTTCTTTTCAAAGGTTTCTCTGTGCGAGGATAACCTCAACACTTGTTCTCGGTCCTACATGCCCAAGTCGATCATAAATTGTCGCGACAAGGATTCAAACGACACCTGAAGAGAAGGAACTGGGAGGCCAGCTACGGCGGGCGAAACCATATTTGCAATCTGTGGAGGTGGTGATTGAGGCTGTTTGAGATTCTGTGCGAATTCTTCCAGTCAAGCAGCGATGCTCCGCAAATACTACACCTTCTGCTCCATTTCTCATGTCAGTAACGCACGTGCGACGCTGTCAAAGCTGTCTCGCAAATTTTTCGGTCTGTACTCCGATATATGTCCATCTGATTCTGTGTCAACCACGAGGCTTAAAAGTTCCTCAGCCTCCTCGGCGATCGCTCGGGCAGAGAGTCAGCGGAAGCTCCCTGTCCTGGCATTGGCCGGAAATGAAGGGAAGTTGCCAGATAGATCATCCACTTTCATCCACTGCGCTCTCAAGTTCCCAAGACTCGAACCGGACTAATTGCCGCACATTACTTCATCCCTCATTCGCTTCTTTCGATTGCCCATTCCAAACATCAATAGACATCGACGCCGGAGCTGCTTGGACGCATTGGCCGCTTTAGTTTGTGGCAGCATGCGTGATTTCATTGCCTTCCTGTGTCATCACTTCTAGGTTCTCGGGGCACATGTTGCATGCTCGTTGATCCATGGCCGGATTAAGGCCGCTCAAAGGTATTGATTGTATCTCCTCTTTGGTATATGAACACGTTCATTCCCTGCAATCTCTGTGTCAAGCTGCTCTTCACACTACTAGATCCGGCATCCCAAGTAGTCATATGCCCCAGTCCGCTTGAAACCGATATACGAGCAACTGGTCTTCTCCGAGACGAATCATTCGAATCTCACGTGTCGTTATCCCTGATTACTTCTACGTCTCAGCTTCACCTGCCAGACTCAACTTGTTCATTCCCCTCGTAATTTCTCTCGCACGTACGGGATTCAGCAGGGTTATTCGTCATCCACCTACCTTGAAAGTCCCTGCATATCAGGTCACCAGTGTCAGACCTTTCCAGCCGAAGCACACATACACCGATATCAAGCGAATTGGAAGCGGAGAAAGAGGCAGCATAACTCCAACTGAGGCCAATCACATGCGATTACATCATTTCGCGTCCTTACTGCAGAAAGAACCGTGAGGTTGATAACATAAACAACTACATTGTCGACAGAGTCGCCGCCTAAAGGCAATAGCTTATCGCTCCAATTCCGGAGGATACCTTCTCAATACGATCGACCCGTTCTATCCAGCAGCAGCAGCAGAACTCGACCACGAGCCTGTCAGGGTGGGTCATCTCTCCCACATCAGCCGCGGATCACTCATCCTCCCGTCTGCCAGGGGCATCAGCCTTACACACGCAGTCAGACAAATCAGTGGAGGCCGCATCGGAAGGATTCATCGCCCCGAACAAAGACATCATACCATATTACCAAGGCTTAGCTACAAGCCTACTTCCACAGAAAAGCCACCGAGGTTGTGGGACTGAGAAGATATAGGAAGCAGCCTGAGGCCCCGATTCCCAGATCCGCCTTTCTCAGTCTCGGAAAGTCTTGGACGTAGACTTCTTGCCACTTTCTGTTCTCGGGTCTTCGAGAAAAGAGCCCAAAGAGAAGGCATCGTGTCTCCCTCATCCTCTTGCCACCAGAAGATTCTGAGCATCATGTCTCAAATTACAGTCCTCGGCTTTACGCCCTCACAGCTGGTGTCGTCGTCTCAAGGCGCCAACGCCATCCACTGGGCCATCCTTCTCAGCCCGACTTCTTCCGCCCCCAACAGTCCACAACAGTCCCCAGCGGCGACGAGGCCGAAAGCCAAGTCCTTCTTCTCATCGCAACGGCGTCTCTCAAAAGATGACAGCAATGTCGCGGCACCGCCCGGAACAGCTCTCTTCGACATGCACAAGCATCAGCTCCGCCAGCAGGAGTTCCCAGTCCCGATCAAATCGTCGGAACCGTCAGAACCATCAGAACCCCGCCGGACAATGACAAGTATCTCCTCCGACATCCCCAACAAGCCGTTCACACTGTCGCTGCGCATTTTCCTCTCGGCGCACAGCCTGCCCGTCCCGAAACTCGCCCAAAAGCTATCATCCCTCCTCTACCGCACACCGACATACGGACCCGAGGAAGACTGGCTCCGCGCCACGCTAGACATGCTCGTCGGCGGTGGCATCCTCGAACCCGCCGCGGCATTTGACGCCGATCTCGTCCTCGCCTTCGCCGGTGAAGCCGTCAAGGAATACCTCAGCGAGATCGAGCGGGGCCAACACTCCGAGCATGAAGTCCTCGAACTAGACTACGCGAAGCATATTCGGGAAATGGACTCCGTGAGGGCGATGTTTTCCCGCGACCCTCCAGTCGTCGCCGTAGGACGTCCCGGCCAGAGCATCACAGCCAGCGCGAGGCCTCAACAAAGTCCCGCGAAAACGTCTTCACACCATTATTTCAACCTGCACCACGAGTCGAGATCTAAACCCTCGGCCGAGACGCCGGTCAAGACGCACAAGTTCCTCGGCTTCAGAGTCTCGCCCGGTCCCAACGCATCGGCGCAGCGGCAGAGGTGGACCAGCGGAGGTGAGAAACGAGCATATTACGAACGGCACGATGATCCGTACGGCGGGCTGATGTAACTGCCTTCCGAAACCTGTAGGCATGACTATGAATATGAGTATAAGAACTACCAAGAATGAAACTGCCGTGGAATTCCAGCGGAGCAGCAGCAGGAGCACGGGCAAGAGAAGGAGGCGATGGAGCCTGGACAGGGAGTGGGAACGACAACAAGGCACACAAAGTTGGAGGTCAGTCCGCGCGACACGGATCGTATGGTCTGGTCTGATTTGATGTGCCCTGCTCTCTGCTCTGCTCTGCTCTGCTCAGCACTCTGGAGAATGAATGACTAACCAGGATGGTTTTAAAGTCAGGTTCCCATCTAAATGTGCCAGTCGGTTACGGGAGATAGATGATGCCAGCATTGACTGAGCGGCGATGCGAGTGGGAAGTAATAAAATTATGATGACCAGACACTGTAATTATGCAGATTGCCGCTCAGTGATATTCATTCATATACACATACAGAACGGTCATACGAGGTACGCCGTACAGCTAGCTACAAGAACATCATATCCTCCTACTGTACGTACATGCCCCGTGCTTTCATTGAGCTTCGATCTTGGATCTTGGAACTTGGATATTGGATATTGGATATCTCGATACGTACGTATGATACAGACATACATACGTGAGTACGGTAGGGCACAGGAAGTCACGGACCCGGTACTACAGGTATATAAATAGATAAGGTATCTGCGTGTTGATATTGATATTGATGGTACGTCACTCAATATTGTCACTGAATAGGTAGTGTCCGAGGTTTGTGTCTCTGTCAGGAAAAAGCGAGGGCTAAAGAAAAAGGATGATATGAAATGAAAAATCCCCGATTTGGGTGGTCCTGTCCGCCTGCCTTGCCTTGCCTTGCCTTGCCTTGCCTTGCCTTGCACTCCTTGCCGTGGGCGCGTGCGCCTACATGAATGCGACGCTCGGAACTGATTCCCCCCACTCTCGTGACTCATACTCCTGGCTTGGGCAAACGTCAAGTAATTAAATCCTGTACATATGTAGGTGTGCGCGCACATCTTTCAGCGCGGCATTTTTTCTCTCCCCACCCCCCTACTCGTCCGTCCCCCGCGTTCAGAAAGCCTGCCCTGGGTGATGCTGGGTTGGAGGGACGTAGTTGGCGCCTGGGATGGGGACGGCCTCGTACACCTGCTCACCCGGCGCCGCAGCCACGTGTTCGTGGAATCTGTCCTCTGGCGGGGGTGACATTGGTGGACTCAGCGCCCTTGCGGGCGGCGGCGAGGGACTCGTCGACATGGCTAATCTCTCATGTGACGGAGACGTGTAGCCTTCTGTTGCAGTGCTCGTGGGCGTCGCCTTCGTGAGGCGGAGAGGCGGAGCTTGAAGCTTGAATGGCGAGGTTGTGGTGTTGCTGGTGGCGGAATGAGGCGAGACGAATTGCGTGGGACTTGATCCCTGCTCGGCAGCCGAGTAGGCGTCCATGGGGGTCTTGATCATGGTGGGGAAGCCTGGCGTGCGAGGGGTCTGAGCAAAGCCCGGTGTATTGGGTGCAGACTGGGTTCTCAACTGGGCAAGGTAGAGATCGGTGCGAGCGCGATCCCGTGCGTCCATGGACTTCCGCAGACGGTTCTTGGACCAGAATCTGTAGAAAACGATGCCGTAGATGGCGATGACGATGACTTCGACGACGACTTCGATGATGCAGCAGATGAGGGACCAATCTTGCAAGCGGCAGACCAAAGCATAATGGACGTCGTCCTGGAAGAGCTGTCGTCGCTTGTTGTCCTTGCAAGACCAGCCCCATAGATCTTGTCCACCGCCCGAGGATTTACTGCCGTGCAAGATTCCTGCGCCGACAAGCCACATGATGATGCTGAACATGAACCAGCCGACCGCAAACATGGTGTAATAAACGGCGACTTTCTCTGCTCGGCGGTGGCCGCCCCTGCAATAGGCGAGGATGACAATAATGGAAAATAACAGCGACACACAAGCGATGCTGAGCACGACGATTTGTGGCCAGATTTTCTGTTTGGGTGCCCAGGCGGGCAGATTGTTGCGGTTGGGGAGGTTCCTCGTGGCGTGGAAGATTGTGAGTACAGTAGAAAGCATGGCGAGGACGATGAGTGAGCAAGAGAAGTTGACGCCTCGTAGGACCATTTTGGCCATGCGGACGCGGGTTTTTACTTTCTAATCGAGATTGTTATTCACTGATGTCTGTGCTAAACAGTCGGGTCGACTTACCAGGTCATTGGCCTGTTGGATCTCAGTCTTCATTTCTTCCTTTTCCAGGAGCTGTTCTTCTCGGAAGGTGGGTGACAAAGGATTCAGCATTCTCGATGCCGTGCCCGGTGTCTTGAGTGCGGATTTGAGTGGCTGTCCCGCTGAACCGTTGGGATCTGATGTGATGTATACATTCTGTTCTACCGGCTGGTTGTCTGAAATGTAGCCGAACCCGACATCTGATGGTTTCGGGGCTTGACTCGAGCCGGCGCCCTCCATCTTGGACGACGGATCAGCAAAGGGCGACTGGTGGTCGCCAGGGCCAGAGGCGGGTGAAAAGACAGTCGTCGCTTCGGCGAAGCGAGCCCGCCTCACCACGGGTGGGTTACCACCAGCCGTGGAAGAACGTGTGGACGCCGTTGAGTTTGTGCGTATTGATCGGGTTGATGCTTTGATGTCTGATTTCTCGTCGAGGTCTTCAACGCTGAGATGGAAGCCTACGCTGCGACGGCTACGTTTGGAGTCGGCGGTGAGGTCGATGGGTGATACAGGTTCGAAGTTGGATGGCGGAGACATGATGGTGGTGGGACTCGATTAGTCTTTATCGGAGGCGGCGATAAGTGTCAAGCGAACTCAGCCCAGGCAGGCGGGGTGGCTTTGCGTGAGAGTAACGTCGGACAGGGATTCCCCAATCTGATTTGCGATTGCTGTTCGTATGTCGGGATCGTGACTGGCGGCGGCCGATGCTGACGTGAGACGGAGAGGCCAAGATCTTCGAGATCGAGGCGATATATACGGTGGCAGATGGCCTTGTTGGAACGAGTATGTCCGTTATGTCGTCGAGAACCAGCTCTGGATCATCTGAAGAAATGATATAGACAAACGACGAGGTGGTTTGAGGAAGAGAGTGAGATGGATGATGGGCGAGCAGGTCGAGTAATAGGTGGGCCGAGACTCGAGGTGAGCTGACCCGAGAGCGCTTCGCTGGGACAGATGTGACTCGTGCGATTGGCAATGGCAAATGAACCCAAGCAGCAGCTGTCTGCCTCTGCTGGTGAGATCTGCTTGCGTGCCTGGGATTGAAGGGTGGAACAAGCGTTGCAGCAATTGGCGCTTTGCGGTCGGTCAAGCGGCCGGTCTATCTGTGTCTGCTCGCCGGGAGTATGTAAGGCCCGCAATAGAATGGTGCTGGGCAGTGCTGGGCAACGGCTCTTAGGGTCGCGGGCCAAGAACAAAATGAAATGTACTCAGCGAAGCCTGCGCGAGCTTGGAACGAATATAAACACGGAGAGAGGAAGGATTGAGGCTGGAGGTGAGAAGAGGAAGAGAAGAAGCACGACAAGAAGGAACTGCTTGAGTAAGTAAATGCGATTGTACCGCTGGGCTACCTTTCCAATAATCAGTGACTACTATGTTAAGATGAAGCCATTATTTCCGAGATGGGATTCGATGGGCGCTTCAATCAAGTCGCGCTGGCGGTTGGATGAGAGCAAACGGCGACGAGGGAGAAGATGCAGGTCCCGCTGGCAGACGATGGAGTCGAGCAGCAGGTGACAGAAGTGCGAAGAGCGGCTTGGTTGGATGAGAGGCGCTGGTGAAGCGCTGGCAATGAGCGAATGAACTGCCCCAGCTGTGGCCGTCACATCCTCGGCCATTCAGCGTGCGTTGGGCCATGCATGGCTCTGCATTAGACGCTTGGAACTGCCGAAGACCCTTCCTCCCCCGACAGTCAGGTGGCGTGGATAAACCATTGTTTCTATCTATGTACACAGGATGTACAGATGTCGGAGTCAGGCGCGAGAATGCGGCAGACCTTTGCTCGAGGTGATATGATGATCGAAGAACTGAGAGACGAGTCAAGCCCGGATGATGGCATACTTGTGGCTGCGATCTCGTGGCTCCCAGTAAGGGCAATCGGCAGACGGATCCTCCGCGTCCGGAACAACGGCGGAGGGCCAGAAGGCTCGAATGGCCCTCTCACGCCCTCCCTAACTCGGCCTGCCCAGTCGAGGCCTGCAGCCACGATTCCCCCGGATCGTGCTCTCCATCCTTGGCATCTATTTTTAGGGCACCAGGGCATCATGCAACCGCCCTCGTTGAACAAAGTCGAGAACACCTGTGAATGAAGTCATATTCCCCGACTTTTCTATGTTTGGATGGGATATTGCATATTGGCTCTTGCCAGCTTTGTGCGCACGCGGTCTGCTAATTGATGACTAGCACTTCTGAGGCAAACAAATGTGTCTTCTGCTCGCCTCGTTTGGCCCTTTTTTTTCTGCAATGAATGTCCAGCACTCGCTTGCCTGTCACCGCTCAGCAATGCCATGCAGTAGTGTCCTTTCATAAGCTTTCCTTTCCACGCCACAGCTGCGCTAAAGCGCCTTGCGTGATGGTTCTGTGCTGCTTTGTCCGTCACCGGTCATGGAAATGTCAAACAGTCACCATCACCAGCTCAATTTCTTCTTCCACCACGAACGGCCGCATCACACATCATTTAGCAGAAAGCGATCGGAGGTTGTGCCACCGCATACTGCTCGAGGCCCTTGCTTTTGACAAGCTTCTTGACTGGCCCGTTTGTCTTGGCTGCGCCACTTGGAAGTTTGATAGTCAACACCTTCGTAGCCTTCCGTGTTGACTCTTCGAGCCGCTTCTTCTCCTCCGCTGCTTTGCGCTTCTCCTCTTGCCTCTTTTTCTTCCTGCCATCTGCAGTCGTCATCCTCTTCTCGAGCTCTTTCGTTGCGGCTATGCACCTCTCTTGTGGGAAACCATCATGCTCCAATGTGAGGTCGAGACGATCCAGACCATCACCCGCGAGCGCAAGCAATGGTTTGGCCCATGGCTCTCTGACTTCGAGTTGGATCGGCCAGTCGAAGTTGGTTATGTCGAGGACCAACTGTCTCAATGTTGTTTGTTGTTTGACCTGGTTTAGTACCGCTGACCATTTGGCGTCGTGTCTGAGCTTCCACTCACGGTCTGCCAGCAATGGAGGCTCGCCGTATCCAATATGTGTGATTTCCAGGCTCACGATGCTCGTGCGGGCCGCTTCGGGGATGTTCTTGAGGAATTTTCTGAGAACGACGAAGCTAGTGAAGCAGAATGTAGTTCTTGCATACACATAACGAATGGCTTCGCGATTCATCTGACGGCCAGAGAAGAGAAGAGAGGCCTCTGTCGGTTCGCCCGTGAATGTGCCCCGGATATGGTATCGTGGTGACTGGTGTTTTTTCTTGGGTTCAAGCTTCTTCAATTGTTGGAGTTCCTTCTGAGGGTGGGTGCCAGAGACAATGACTCGGGCTTCGGGTACGACTAGGTCGTAGATACGATTCCTGATTTCACCAGGCAGATCGAAGAAGCGAAACGGTTTGGCCGGTCGAGAAGGAATCGGCTTGGCGATGTTTGCAAGAGGCCGAGGTGCTGATGAAGCGATCTTGACTTGGGGATTCGCACCAGGTGGGCTTTGTGGCTGGAAGACCGACCGGGGAACATTTTGGCGGTTGCGATTTGCAAAAGTGCGATCGCGCTTCGGATTAGGGAGCCACATTCTGGTGATGCGTCTGTCGCATACGAGGGGAGATCCTTGGTGATGTCGAGATTCGATGAGACGATGAGAGCTGAGCGAGGCGGAAAAGATTCTTGACAGAACAGGAAGCCCTGAGAGTTGAAGTTCGAGAAGAGCAGAGAGCGAGAAGGTCTGTTGGTGGTATATCCTCAGTGCGAATGGGAAGTAGTGGTGAGTGACACTGGGTTGTACTACTAGACCAAAGGATTCCACAACGTCCCATGCATGTCATTGGTCAGTGAGTGGCACAGGAACAATACCAGCAACAAGAAGAGGGCTGTGAAGTCATCGGTCGGTTATTGACAGTGAAGGAAAATCAATGATGGATATCAGGAGCGACTGAGAGTTACCTCAGGCAGGCAGACCGGATGAATGTGAGTCAAATCTGGGCCTGTGAATGAAGCCGAGCTTCGGAAACAGCCGTGAACTCAACAGCAAAGACAAAACCAACCCCGACTGACCAAACTTCTCCGCAGACAGAGCTTGACGCTCGGAATTGAACAGATCTGCTTACTTGGCTTCGCTGCTTCGACGAAGTCTAGCTTGGTTTGCCCAAGGGCTATTGGCGCTATGCGTGCATTTCATGGTGAGTTAAAAACTCTAATAATGTGATCTAGGCTCTGCGCCTATTGTTCCGTGTGTGTCCATTCACAGATGTCAACATTCTGTTAGATCCCATGTCAGGGTCAGCGTGACTACGTGGTGGCAGAGCAGCAGACATTTGGTACATAACGTGAAGAGATGTCAATGTTGGCAACTCCTATGCAAGGCTACCACGGGCGCTTTCCAAACAATCAGCCTTTTTGCGCCTACTCCAGACTTGGTTAGCGTCGGATTCGCCCCTCTCTCACTACGGTGGAGTAACCAAACATCCCCGCCAAGTCTTTCCATCCCTTTTCACTCACCTGCGCCTCACTCTCTGCTTGCTGCTCAGCCGGCGGCTCTTCCGGTCCAACTTGAAGGGTGTCCTGCTAAGTCCATATGATCCGGCGGCCGGTTCAGCTTCTTGAGAACGCATGTCATGCACCATCTTACTGACTTGCCGTGTTAGAATTGGTAAGCACTTCAAGATCCAAGCGTCTGCACATCGAAGAAACCTGCAGTGTTTTAATATCAGCATGCGTTCGAGTGCATCTGGACCTCTCGCCAACGGATTTCTCCATCGACATTATGTCTAAGCCTTCAATTATCTTTTGCCCGGGGTCGTTCAATCTGCCATCGGCCTACGAGCCAATCTTCGCTGCCGTCTCGGAGGCAGGCTACGAGATCCAAGGCGTTCATCTGCCCAGCGTCGGGTCAGGCAGCCAGCAAGGCAGAGACACCCCAGCACCCTCGATGTACGATGACGCAGCCTTGATCGCAAGAGTAGCCGAGGAACTGGCGGACCAAGGCAAAGACGTGATCCTCATCGGACACTCGTATGGTGGTGTCCCGATCTCCCAAAGCCCAAAGGGGCTGGTAAAAGAGGAAAGGAAGGCGCAAGGCAAACCAGGAGGGATTGTTCGGCTCGCTTACATGACATGTCTTGTCCCTACCATTGGTCAATCGGCTCAGGATGTCCTGAATACGATTCCAGACCGTGATCAGAGTGTGTCTATGGCGATTGATGTAAGCCTCTCATCTATCCCCGGCTATAGACCTCTCCTTTGTCTGACGCAATTCTTCAGGAGAATGGCTGGATGTTGATTGAGGATCCGGCGGCAACCGCAGGGGTTCTTTTGCAGCATCTGTCTCCTGAGGAGGGTGAGGCAGTAGTCAGAGGTTTCACAAAGCACTCAGCGGTCAGTTTCGTCGACAATTTGACCTACGCTGGATACAAGGACATTCCCGTGTCATATTTGATCTGCGAGGAGGATTTGGCTGGGCCTCCTGAAATAATACAGAGACCTACGATCGACATGATCGAGCAAGTGAGTGGTCGAAAGGTTGATGTCACAAGCATCAAGGCAGGTCATATGCCGAATGTGACTGCTCAGAGGGAGACGATTCAGTGGATCCTGGACGTGGCTAAGAAGGTGTAAGAGAGTCCACCGGCCGCTTGATTCGCTTTCTCCATAGAACTCAGTCACCTTGAGCGGTTGATTGCCCACATAAGTGAATAGGTTTATTTGCCAAAGCATGACTAGGGCTGTGCCCTGCTACACCACGATGTTTTGCTGTTAGGATCTAATATGCATACCCTTCTACCTGATGGATGACCTACCCTAGATCGGCATGAGACCAACCTCGTAGGGAAATCCCTCCCGCTCTTCTGACTTCTGAAGGGGTTCTTGACCGCTCAAGAACCCGATCCAACCAAAGTGATGGTGTAGCAGACTTGGAGGAAGTGTATCCGTCTAGTACCACTTTTACTGAACGCAAGGCCAAGTTTATGTGTAAACGTCAGCCGAGCGGGAGGATTGTGTCATCGCCAGCCAAGTAATGTGAATGACTTCGTCTTCCTCAAATCGCCAGCATCAATGAGGTGGTCCGAACGCTTCCTCGTGCAGTAGAAGTTCTCGTCTCACGAAAGCAAACTACTCTAAGTGAGACGCGGTGGACGCGTTGCGGCCCGCCAAGACTGAGGATAGAATCGCGTGTCGGCCATGCATCCTTTCCTCGAACAAGTTCCAAACCGGCTGTTGGCTTACAGACCATGATCTCTTGAGTCGTTCGGCTTGACAACACGAGATATGGGTTCTGTCCTCTACATTCGACGCCAAATCAGATGGATGCGCTGTGGACCTGCGCGATTGAATCCCAGGCCGATAACAACGAATTCAACGAACTTGTCAAGACGATGCGCTGAATCAACCCCTCGAGTACCTAAAGACGGGGCCCCCCTGTGATGCCGAAGAGTGGGGTGTTGTAGCAGAAAACGTGGTTTTCACACCTGCCAGACCATGGAGGATACCTGAAGAATCGGGCACGCGATGGCTTTCAAGCCCAGAGCGGCCATGGCATCGCACCAATGTGTCTGCGACAAATCCATCCTAAACTGCGGCGGGCTCGTTGGCAACAACAAGTCACTCGGCATGCTAATAGATGGAGAAATTCAAAGCTTCTGGGCTCTGGAACATTTGCGTTCTCGTCTTGAACAGTGCCGCCGGATGTCCCGTCCCTCGTGATGTCTAGCTGCTAACCCGGAATTGGTGCAGTCTCGTTCGAGAATCGGCTCATACTGCACACTCGAATATTACGTATACCACCTCGATCGAGTTGTCAACAGCCTCATGGTCCCGGAGATCTTTAGGAGGAGAATGGCGAATCACGTCCGTCTGGTGTTTCCAGCCATCAACAGCACAACTTCAGAGGAGCCGCCGGTTACGACGTACAGCCCCATCCGTAAAATCGTGTTCGGGCCTTTCTCTTATTTCTCAAGCTGGGGGTCATTTATTCTTGATCTGTCATGCTAGTTCTCCGAAACAGCCAATTGCACGATGTACCCTTCATTCAAGTGCGATCGATCCCGCTGGCGTATGGCTGGTGGTGATCAAGATGCTAGAACGTCCGTGCTAGGCTGAAAGCGTCTGTGCAGACAACATCCTGCCAATTTCAGGTCTCCTGAAGGATTGAGCCCAGAACTATTGCTGGCTTTCCAGAAAGATCAGGGACGCTGCATGGCCGATCAAACTTCGAACTTACTGTAGCCCTGCCAAATTAGGTACCGCGGCGTTATGACACATACGCGGGTGAGGCCTACAGCACCTGACTTAGGATGGTCCCTTCTCCAAAAGTCAACTCTCCCTCTGCAGCATCCGTCCGGCTTTTCGTCCGGTCCGGTCCTTCTCGATTGCATTAGACGGCATGACCTTCCAACACACCGCCCCGGTGTTACCTGGCCACAACCTTCCTGACCGTCCATACCAAGTGGTTTCATTCAAGGATGCAAAAGCCTGGGAGACCAAAGCGGCCAAGAGCACTTCAAGCATGTGAAATATGCCGTGCTAGGAAAAACCGCTGTAGCGAGGACCAGCCATGCACCTATTGCATTGGTGAGCTACATGGGTTGCCGACCATTGCGTGTGGCTGACCCAACCGACCAGAGCATGACTTGGAGTGTACGTATTCGCGTACTCACCGCGACAAGAGGCAGAGAGCGGAGCAAGTCAAGTCCTCCGTCTTCGAGACATGCCTCTCGTTAACCTCAACGCGCAGGCCAGTCTCACAGGTCGAACAGCTTTCAAGCCTCAACCCTCCTCGCCCCACCCAAGGGTCGACTCCGGGAACGGTTCAGCATGGTATCGACTTGGAGCCGAACAACGTCGGTCATATTGTGACGCCCCATGCTGTCGACCAAAGCCAGCAGAGAGGTGTGGCATCCTCGCCACTTGTAACAGACGAGCACGGCTACACGCCACCTTCGATCACGCCTCAGAACAGCGCGACCGACGGGCTGCGCGCCGGCTCGCTTACGAGCAACCTTGAATTCTACGGATCTTCCTCATCAGTGGCATTCCTCCACCATGTTGAGAGGTTGTCAAATTGTCCCACGACAGGTTCTGGAGGTGGACAACCGGAAAGATCGTTGACTTCTGTTTTACAGAGCACCGACTTTCAGCCTGACACATCACAGAGTCTGCCGACACCCCGAGAGCCTGACTGGAGCCTTGAGCGCTTTCATTTCCGGGTAGCAAGGCGATTCCTTGATGCTTACTTCTCCAATATCCACTACATTCAACCCTTTTTGGAAGAAGAGGTATTTCTAGCTCGTTGCGAAGACCTATGGTTCAATAGACCAGGGAAGCAACCTCTATCTTTCGTCGCTCTTTACTTTGCAGTTTTGAGTCTCGGTAGCCTCGTCGTGAGGCTTGATCACCCGGAGGTGTCTGGAGCAGATCGATTCACATGGAGTCGCAAGCTATTCAACGAGGCACATGCAATAGTGACACGTCTTGGTACAGCAACGGACCTCGAGATGGTCCAGTGTTTTTATATGATGGTATGCCGTACAGTAAAAGCATCCCAGCCTTATGCGCTAACAATCTTACCTTGAGAGTAAAATATGTCAGCACGAGCTCAATCCTCATGGTATATTGAGTCCGACCTTGGTATCGTTTTCCTCACTTACACCCACCTTTAGTTGCATACCTATATTCCGGGCAGGCGGCCAGGACCTCGTTAGCGATCGGACTCAACCGGAAATCTATCAGCCAGAACACGGCTGACACGAGGGCTACGACTGCAGCATCGAAAACGTGGTGGTATGATTCCCAAGGCTTTGCTTTTCCATGATTACGCAGCTAAAGGCTAGTAGGGCTGTTTATTGCCTTGACATGTAAGAGGGATTGCCTCCCAGTGTAGCGAAGCACTGAGACATGCACAGACAGACCAGCTTCGCTCTGGGAAGACCGGACAGTCTTGGGTCGGACGAATACCACACACAATCCTTTCCCTCAGTCGCTCCTGGATTGTCACCTTCGAGCCCGCACATTTTGCAGATTGTTCCTCACATGATCGGGCTGTCACGAATCATGCGGAAAGTATCGCTCGATCTGTATACCCGAGCGTGGGAAATGGAAGAGAAGCTCCGCCGTGCAAAAGCCCTTGACGCTGAATTGGAGCATTGGCTCCAGCAAGTTCCCTCCCATCTTCGGATTGAGCATCAAAGAGAAGTCGGCAATTCATTGAAGCCAAGCCACCGCGCCAGCTATATCAATAAGCAGGCGGTCGTGCTAAGGATTCGTACGTCTCGGGCAAAACCCAATGCGCATGAGTCGGTTCTAACCACAGTGCAGGTTACCTGAATCTCCGCATGATCATACATGCCGTATTCATGACTCATGAGAAAGCAACCAGGCCAGACGGGGATACGTGCCTTCGAGAATGCCAGTGCCGATGTATGAAAACTGCCGAAAGTGCGATCGACATAATATACGAAACGTTCCGGACTGAGGTATGTCGTCCACAAATACCTACCAACTGCTCCTGTTTATCTCTCTGGTCTGCCGGTACGGAATTTGACATTTCCTCAGGACTATTTCCAGACTTGGTATGCCGTCGACCCCCGTGATAAAAGCACCAGGAAGCGCACAACGGATTCTTGCTAAATGTTTCACAGGTGGTATAACGCCACATATACCTTGTTCGCGGCCAGCACACTGCTAGCCGCGATCTTTCACCAGCTTCCCCGAACCAAGCAGGGACTAGAAAACCATTTCACTCACATTGACCGTGCGATCGCAGTGCTCCAAGCCATGGATGAATGTGCAGTCGTTAGGAATGCAACAGCCATCATTAAGCGAACACTTGCTCGAGCCAGGAGAGTACCTCTGCGAGTCTTGGACACACACCCGGCCTCTTCGTCGCAGCACGGGGATTTCAATATCGCGCCTCGCGCTCCCTTTGACTCGGGACAGCGAGCAGAATTCAACAGTGTCGACACACCGTTACAGCCGCATGCAACTGCTGGTAGTCTCGGTGAGGCCGTGGATGACCTTGATTGGCTCAGCGGCTATCCCTATGATGACAGCCAGCAAGCTTTGTTCTGGACGGAGTGGGCTCAGGAGCTCAATAATCTCGGCACATAAGGCAGCGAGTATGTTACATGTCCTTGAATTTGCATCTCTCTGGAAGTGATCATTTGGGAGGGGAGGTTTGGAAACCGAATCCATCGCTCATTTCACGATTGAATAATTCTGCGTACGTGCTACGTAGCAGAATCGCCAGAAGCCAGGGATAACACGATTGAGGATGGATACTCCGGGCCGGAGTAGACGACATGTCTCCCACGGTTCAGATTCTCGGGAACACGATGCAACGCAGGGAATTCTGGCAATGTCACCTCGTGGCCTTTAATCTCCAACCGGATGGACTCCCCACGGTCGAAAATGATACCGGAGGGCCACAGCGGGATGTCAAGACAAACAATCTGTCCCGGCGTGATCTTGTCCTCGTACTCGTGGGAATGCCAGGCCAGAGCGGGAGCGAGCAACGAGCTTTGCTCCTTGGTGACGCCCGGGTCAGCACTCAGCCGCCGGTGAGAAGCTCGAAGTCTGCCATTGGGACCCAGGTACTTGAAGATGTTCAGGTCCGGGATATCCGGAGCCACCGTGCCTTCTGAGAGACTATCGAGAGGGATGTTGATGTGCATCAGTGGCCGGCCGTCTGCATCCAGCTTGCGCAAAATGACATAGACGTCCAGATCATCGGCCTCCGCGCAAGACATGTACAATTTGACCTGGGAAAACCCGATCAACTCGGTGTAATCGGTGAACTTGTGGACGAAGTGCACACCGTCGTCATCCCAGGAGTCTGATCGATAGCCAATCGATGAGACCTCGCCGGGAACTGGGGCCTGGGTCAGGGTAGCGGTCTGGCAATCCAAGAAGAATGTCTTATGCTCGACATAGCTCGGTGGGTATGCGGGTTCAGACCTGTCCACGACCGAGTCTCGGTTGAACCCAAGCAGGCTGTGCCGCACTCTAGGGGTCGTCTCCCAGTCGTTGGCCTTGCCGTAGAGATATCGATCGAAGAATCTCTGCAGGTCGTCATTTGACGATTTCTGATAGAGATCATACCACTCCTGGGTATGGTGGATCCGCAGCCTATATCTTCCGAGTCAGCTTTCCGTTTGATCAATACTCGGTTTGGACGCAGCGGACCACCTGTTTTTCGAGGCCGAGAACAAAAACCCTCTGATCGACCCCTCCGTGTGCAGACAGGTAGAGAAGCTCGCCAGAGCGTAAATGGGAACGTTGATCCGGTCGAGCTTCGCGCGCTTGTCGTCCCAGTATTGATTGGAGAGTGGATATCGACGGATCATGGCCGCGATGTCTTCAAGCCGGTTCTTGCCTGCATTTACGGGGGAAGATTATCAGCGGTCTGTCGGACAATTCAAGCAATATGATAAACTCGATTGGAGGGACCATACCGTTGAAGTTTGAACGGTAATCAGCAAAAGCCGGGTTCGGGATGCCTCCCCTGCCATACTGCTCACGGTAAACGTCGGACAGTCCTTCCCACGGAGCAATGGCCTTCAGATGAGGTGGCCGTTCTGCGGCGATGAACCTAGACGATGCACCCATATACGTCAACCAGTGACGGCCTGAGGAGCAAGAAACAACATCACCTCACTCCCGGGGGTGCGCATGACATACCACTGCGCAACAGCGAGCCACGAATTCCCAGCAAATCCAACGGCTCCGTTGCACCAGTCCTGAGAGGCAATGCATTCGACGGCATCGTACCCGTCGCGTCCTTCCTGTGCCAGATGGAATGAGACCAGATCAGCTCAGATCAACCCACATCGTCAGCTCACCGCCGCGTTTGTTCGGCTTGACAGCTTGACAACGACTGTCTACCAGACAGGTATGGATGGAAACGGTCCCCGAGACGCCAAAGGTGACTCACCTGCGTGCCCACGTACTGAATATCGCCCTCTGAATCGAAAACGCCGCGAGGATCAATATTCACAACCGCATACCCCCGCGGACACCACTCGGCGGGATCTGGCCCCTCGAACTTCTCGAGATCACTCGTCGCATGCCTCGGGATCCCGGCCCGCCACGGCACATTATCAAGGCTCTGAAATCCTGGGAGCCGTCGAAGGTTATCCAGTCAGCACATGTACGCAGAGTAAGTGCGCCGAGAACACGGATTGACGCGCGATGTACGCACCGTTTCCCTGTTTACCGTAGGGACTCCACGCCACGATGGCCGGGACGGGCTCCTTCTCCGATGCCACGGATCGGAAGACGTCCATCCAGATAGTAGTCCCGTCTCTCAGACGGACGGGTACGTCGCGCTCAAAGATCATGGCCTCGGACAGAGCACGTCGGCCTTCTGCCTTCTGCCATCCCTTCGGGAGAGTTTGTTTGGCGGGACCGAAGGGGAGCCAGCGTTTGCTGAAGTCTCGATTTGCTGGTTTGAAGAGGACCGAGACGGACATGTTGTGGGTCGTGGTGCTATGTTCTGAAGGTGGTCTTGTCGAAACAACACAGCCATCTTTTGATCGACTCAATACCGTCGGTTTTAAGTATTAATACTACCTCGACCTCGGGGCGATCACAGTGTGTAGTAGTATTCCTTTCCCGTGGATTGCCTTGTCTGGTCTGGTCTGGTCTGGTCTAGCGCGAACAATGGAAACATGGGCGGAGAGGGAGACTCAGACTCAGACTTCGGACCAACGCTCGGACGAAGTACAATAGTACAATAGGTAGCTATCAGACACCTTGTAATTAGGGATGCCGCCGGATATCCCGCCCGCGTAGAGCGCGTAGAGCAAACCCGGCGGCTGGCCCGTCTCGTCTCCGCCAAGCAATGACAAGTCCCTGTCTGGACCTGAATTGAGATCTGTCATACTGTATTATCTCAAGCTAGACCTTAGATTCAGACAATGGACGCCACACACACACACACACATGCACATGCACACGTCTGCTTGGAGAGCGTTAGCACGTCTTCGGTCGCTCTTCGTTCAGCCAGGTCGTGTCTCAACTCTCATGTTATTGGACTTAACGAAGGGACTTGGCGCTCTTGATACGTATTGTGGTTCGCTGTTCGCTAGTCGTTGTTCGCTGTTCGCTTCTGAAAGATTTGACTCGCGCTTCGCTAGTCACATTGCCGCGCTGTACATTCGAATTATGCACACGTACACGTACATGGACATGGACATGGCCAGTGTTGTGTGGCATTTGGCATTTAGCCACATGTTGAGCGAGCGTTGCTATTCCGCACGCGGTAGAATAGCTTGAGCTGGAGTGGACGTGTCTCAAGTGCGAGCAAAGCGTTGGCCGGGCGAGTTCTAGGTTCCCCAACAATCTCTCTGTCGATATAGTGAGGGACGGACTTGATATATTGATAGGGGGGAGTATAGTATCATGAGACCAGAGGATCATGAAGGAAGCGTCTTTTTGATGATATACTCTTTGTGTCTTCTCGAGTGCATGCGCGGATATCTTCTCTGTTAGTGTTTTGGACAACTGCCTCTGTTGGCAAAGTGCATTACTGCCTGACCACCGCCGCGCCAAAGGGATTTTCCTGGAAAAGACAAGACCACGCTGTAAAGCGGACATGCAGAGGATCGTGTCATCTTCTGTTTGTCGACGTCCGTGAGTGATATCGACGCTTGTTATACATACAAACCTGCGGTCACGAGTGCTGCATCTTCGCACTTGTCTTTTCCAGCTCAAAGTACCTGCTGACATTGTCGTCGAGATCGGCTTGATTGGTGCCTGGCAAAGTCTTCTCGTCGTCTGTTTCGGCAGCTTTGGAACCCTCGACCTTCTCGTACAACTCGCGCAGCTCGTCGATTCGGCCTTGTCGGTCCAATTCAGGGTTGTAGCCGAGATGTCTCTTCAACACGACACGCTCGTACCAGCTAAGGTGCCTAGGATGGACGGCGACGCCGTGGTAGTCGTGAGGCCTGCCTTCGCGCACAAAGTGCCAGTATCGCTCCTGCTCGCGGAGATCCAGGCCGGTCGTGTCGGGGATGAAGAGCATTGTAAGAATGAAGCCGAGGAGGCCGAACCAACTAACAACCTATTCGACGTGTTAATTTGTATCGCTTGCCAGAAGCAGGTATGACGCAGGAAGTCACTCACCCAGAACTTCGTCCTTCCGCCGATATAATTGTAAAGAACGGTTGCGGCCAGCGCACCCAGTTTGCCCACGGCAGCGCTGAACCCGTGCGCCGTCGCCCGTACTGGTGCCGGATACACTTCTCCGGCAACTAGAAAGGTCGTGGAGTTGGGTCCGAACTGAATCCAGAAGCTGCTGAAGAAATATATAAATTCGAAGGCCTTCCCTCCTGCTCCTTTGACGTCCAGCACAGGGTAGGCACCTGCGGCGATGATGAACAGAATAAAGGTCATGATAAACCCTACAGCTTGCATCCTCTTGCGCCCATATAGTTTGTGGTCCATGAGCAGAGCGGCCAAGTAGTAGCCAGCAAGCTCACATCCGATGTTGATAAGATTGTACAACCATAATGTTCCCACCTCGTCGGAACTGGACGCGACAATCTGGAGGAAGACGTTTCTGAAGATCTGGTTGCCGTAGAAGGGGAAATCGTTGCAGAACCAACATAGACTTGTCGCCAGGAGTCGGTGCCAGTAGTGGTTCATTGTGAGTTTCAAGGAGGTGACATCGTATCCGGTAACCTGGCCCTTCTTCCTGGACGCCTTGAGATAATCGTCCACCCCTCTCAGCTTGTATACACGAATGTACAAGAAGAGAAGAAGGCAAAGTACAGCAATCCCAAAGGAGATTCGGAAGGTTGCTTGAGCCGCGGCCTCGCCGTATCCAGGGTTGATGCTATGGTTGAAGATCAGCATGACGACGATGAGGACCAACTGATTCCCTAGCTGGCCCCAACCTTGCATCAAGAATGCCAACGCAACGGAGCGTCCTCGATGTAAGCGATCGTTCCTTGAGGTTGCTGCACCATGAATACCTTCCATAGCCGTAGATGAGGTCATGGGATACTCCCCGCCCACTCCGATTGAAAACCAGAAGAGACTGATTCCGTACATTACCGACCAGCCAGACAAGGTGACCCCCCACATAGACGTGAGCAGAATGGTTCCAGTCAACATGATGACAGCATCCTGAATGAGACCCCAGCGTCGACCGATCCAATCGCCGATGATACCAACCATGATCTGGCCGCCTATTATACCCAGGATTTCCATGTAGCTGATCGCCTGCACCATTGTCTTGTCACAGACTTCATGCTCTTTCCAGCAACGTGGCCAAACGACCTCCAGCAGGGGTAGAACGTTTCCAACAGAGAACAACACGTAACCTTCGGTGAAGAAGCCGACTCCGGTAACAGCATAGTTGCGGAGATATCTGTAGAATGGGTCCAGAGGATCAGCTTTGAACATCTCCCAGATCTCCTTCAGTTCTCGGCTGGCTTCCGCACTGTGCTGCCGGTTGATCCATTTAGCGCGTTGACCGGCGGGGAGATCGGCCCTGTCATAGGTGTCAGATTAACGTTGTTGTCGTTGGAATGAACCTGACGGGAGGATGGATGTACCAGTAAGTATGCTGACTGTAGGCGTCGTCAGGATACAACGTCTCTTTCAAGAGTGATGCATGCTCAGCCGGTAGACCTTGGAATGCGACATCTCGCTCAGTAGGAGCAACAAGGGTATCACGTCTCCATTCCCCAAAGTCTTGACTCTGCATCGTTACAGAACAGCACGGCGTTTGAAGGTACAGAACATTTAGAACAGCAGGGCTCTTACACAAGGAGGCATGAATTCACTCTGGCGACCATCACCTATTTGTTCCCTTTTGCATGGTAGGGAGGGAAGGGCATTGAGAGGGTGACGTCTATGGCATTCCCTTGTGCATCTTCGGTGGAATAATATTCACAGAATTCCATCTTTGACCAGGCTGAACAGAATCCTACCTCGAGAGACCTGGCGAATCAGATGATAGGTGTTTGAACATGTGCTTCCACGAGCAAAATGTAGTGGTAGAGAGCGACAATATCAAAGCAGTCCGTCGACGCAGATCAACGTGGTGGTGTCCTGGTGGTGCCGTCCATTGATGTCATGGACGTCGGCCGCCTCGCGTGGTCGAAGCGCTTATGTCATGCTGGCTGAACTGGTGAAACTCTTCAAGCGCTCATTCGCCGACCGGGGGCCTGTTGGTACGAGTAGTACTTCGGATTGCCGATCATGAAGACAAGCGTACAAAGCTCGATCAAGCATCTACCCAGTAAGCTTGATCGGAGCAGTCTTGATGAAGAGAAAAGCCACCGGTGTTGTGGCCAAGGACTAAATGAATCGCCGTAGTCTTGGCATCTTGGCACCACGGCGGGCGTAACAGCCCTTAAGCGCAAATATCGGAAATTCTCGCCCCACGGCTCTTCGCGATAGCAAAATGCACACAGCGAGGCGCGAAAGAAGCAAGTCTCTCTTTTTTACACATTCAATACCAACTTGCACGAACTCGCACATTGATTGACGCTTGCCGATGAGTTCAAGGACATAGCGCACTCCTCTGTCGACTCCCTCAGGCCCCCTTTTCATCTCCGGCCGAAGAAACCCCCACCATGAGTTCGCGAAAGATCGGTAGGCCCGCACCAGTCAAACCACTCACAAGGAAATTGCATGACCCAACTGACTGCTCTAGCCATCCTGTCGGTCTACGACAAGACCGGTCTCCTTGACCTTGCTAAGAGCCTGATCAAGAACAATGTCCGGCTGCTCGCTTCCGGCGGCACAGCCAAACTCATCCGGGAAGCGGGCTTCGACGTCGAGTAACAGTCCCAAGACCCCCCGCTAATTGAACCACCTACTGAATCCGAGCAGGGATGTCTCGGCCATCACAAAGGCCCCCGAGATGCTGTCCGGTCGGGTAAAGACCCTCCATCCAGCCGTGCACGCGGGGATTCTAGCACGGGACCTTGCCTCAGACGAAAAAGACCTGGCAGACCAGAACATCAACAAGGTCGACTACGTGGTGTGCAACCTCTATCCGTTCAAGGACACGGTCGCCAAGATCAACGTCACCATCCCCGAAGCCGTGGAGGAGATCGACATCGGGGGCGTGACACTGATCCGCGCGGCCGCGAAGAACCACTCCCGCGTAACCATCCTCAGCGACCCGCAGGACTACCACCACTTCCTGGAGGAGCTGGAACGCGGTGAGATCCCCGCCGAGAGCCGCCAGAAGTACGCGCTCAAGGCCTTTGAACACACGGCCGACTACGACGCCGCCATCTCCGATTTCTTCCGCAAACAATACGCCGGGAATGGCGTCCAGCAACTCTCGCTGCGCTACGGCGCCAACCCCCATCAGAAACCGGCCTCGGCGTTCGTGCGCCAGGGGACCCTCCCTTTCACCGTCCTCGGCGGCTCGCCAGGGTACATCAACCTGCTGGACTGCCTGAACGCGTGGCCGTTGGTGAAGGAACTCAAGCAGGCGCTCGGCCTCCCCGCGGCCGCCAGCTTCAAGCACGTCTCCCCCGCCGGCGCGGCCATCGCGGTGCCCCTTTCCGAGCGCGAACGCCAAGTCTACATGGTTGACGACATCGAGGGGATCGAATCCTCGGGCCTCGCGCAAGCGTACGCCCGCGCGCGCGGCGCCGACCGCATGTCCTCGTTCGGCGACATGATCGCGCTGTCCGACAAGGTCGACGTGCCCACCGCGAAGATCATCTCGAGGGAAGTCTCGGACGGGGTGATCGCGCCGGGGTACGAGCCGGACGCGCTCGCGCTGCTCAAGAAGAAGAAAGGCGGCAAATACCTCGTCCTCCAGATCGACGAGGCGTACGAGCCGCCCGCCCAGGAAACGCGCACCGTCTACGGCGTGAATCTCACGCAGGGCCGCAACGACGTCAAGATCTCCCCCGCCGAGACCTTCAACTCGGTCATCCGGCCGAGGGACGCGGCGAGCGGATCGCTCGCGGACTCGGCGCTCCGCGACCTCACCGTCGCGACCATCGCGGTCAAGTACACGCAGTCGAACAGCGTGTGCTACGCGCTCAATGGGCAGGTCATCGGCCTGGGCGCCGGCCAGCAGTCGCGCATCCACTGCACGCGGCTCGCCGGCGACAAGGCGGATAACTGGTGGATGCGCTTCCACGAGCGCACCCTCGCCATCCAATGGGCCAAGGGCGTCAAGCGGGCCGAGAAATCCAACGCCATCGACATGCTCTGCTCGGGCCAGGTCGACGCGGATCTGAGCGACTTCGAAAAGGCCGACTACGAGCGCAATTTCGCCCCCGGCCAGGTCCCCACGCCGTTCACGCACGCGGAACGCAGAGACTGGCTCGCCAAGCTGAGCGAAGTGGCCGTGAGCAGTGATGCATTCGTACGTTTTGCCTATCTGGCTCCTCACTCTAACCCAAGCCCTACCATCCCTCTCTCTTTCCACGCGGCGTTGTATACGCAGATGCAGTTGATACCGATATACTGACATTCCTTCACGCCCCACAGTTCCCCTTCGTCGACAACGTGTACCGCGCCGCGCGGAGTGGCGTCAAATACATCGCCGCGCCGACCGGGTCCCAGAACGACGGCGCCGTCTTCGACACGGCCGAGAACCTAGGCATCACGTTCATCGAGCAGAGCACGAGACTGTTCCATCACTAAACCGATCGAAGCGAGCGAGCGAGCGAGCGACTGCGTAGATAGCCCTATGTAAGCGTAATCCGCTCGAACTGGCATGGGGTGTCGTAACCGGATCCAGAGACGCCGAGGAGCCGCGCGTGCGTGCGTACGTGCGAGTGTGCTATGTACGTAGGTTGCACGATAAAATGGGACTAACTACTAGGTGACTAGGTAACTAAGGTACTCGTACAGTAGTTGTGAGAAATGAGCAATGATGGACCAGACCAGACCAGACCGGATCGTTTTCACAATGGGCTTCAACATCACCATGTGGAAGGAAAAGCTGTTGTTTGGGCAGGGCCTGCTGTGGTCGCGGAGGACGTGCTGGCTGTTGTTTGAGCCGGAGCTGCTGCTGTCGTGGAGGATGAATTGAATGCTACAGTACATGCATGACCCGTACGAACTGACGGATACCCCCCGGCCCCCGGGACCTACATATGTAGCGAGATAAAGTAGACAAAAAAAAAGGACCAAATTCTTCAGTTCCAAGTTGACGGTGAGGTTCGTTAGAGGGGGTACATACAGTATTACTTACCGTAGTTTGGACTTGGGGTTCTAACGCGCGAGAGTAGCAAGGTGATTGATTGATTGATTGATTGATTGATTGATTGATTTTCGGTGGCTGAGAGTACATATTGTATGTATGTACAGTACTCAACTCACTCACTCGTCTGCTTTTGAGTTCGGAACAACGGACTCGGGCCCTTGCAGTAGCAAAGTTAAGGTACAGTAGCAGGAACCTACATACATAATTTATCCGGCTTTTGCTGATGCTACTGCGGTCCTTGTCGTGACGGCGAACGAAGTCAAAAGCTAGGGAATGGTTATCGAAACGCACTGGATATTCAGCAACGGCTCTACACTTCGAAAGTTGCGGGTGTTGTCATTCTTTCGTGGTTGGGGTCATGAATGTTTCGCTTCGTCTGTCTAATGATGCGGTGCTACTCAGAGCGAAAGTCCATCGTTCCCTGGTTGGTACAGCCCAGTGGGCTCCCATGTGCTGTCCGAACCACCTACTGCAGATTCATTGTTGGGTCCCCTTCCCAGAGCACCTTCAGAGGCTCCAAGCGCTGTGGTCCCTCCTCAATCTACCTTGTCAGGTTTGAGCCATTCGACCGATAGCTAGAACTGGGTGGGCTTGTCCTTGATGGGAATGTCTTTGCCGGTGGCAGATTTGTCTAGAGTGAGAACAAGACATGTCAGCATCCTGTTTTGAGGACCACAGTGAAACTGGTTGCGGATGAGGATACATACATTGATTACGAATGAAATCACTGATCTGCTCATCCTTGGCTTGCTCGACGGCGGATTCGTTGTTTTGAGGGCCTTGGCCGAGGAACTTCTCCTGTACGAAGTCGATTCCTGTAATAAAACGGTCGGTTTAGCATACCATGACGTCTAGGAAGACAATTCTTCTCAGACGTATCTGGGAGAAGCTTACCCTTGTCTAGGTAGTCCTCATTCTTTTCACTCTCACGGCCACCACCGGCAGCAGAGTTGAGCTTGTCGCCGATTCCGCCCAAGAAACCACCACCGCCACCACTGCCAGAACCTGAGCTGCTCTGCTGTGCGGTACCTTGTTTGTTGGCTTGCTCGTTGTTGCCGCCGGAAAAGCTGCTGAAGGCGCCTTTCAGTTGATCCATGGTTGTGAGTTGGGGATGAGATCGGGATTCTTTCTAAAGGATGATTTACTGAACTAAGGGAGACAAACTTGGGTGAGGTTGATGGTCTGTGGTTAGAAGAGAAAGAAGAGTCTGAGACAGAAGGAGAGAAAGGAATATAACAGTATCACTTGGAAGTCACGCTTGACTCTGATGTGGGTCAGACAAGTGTCATGAGGGAGCTGAGCATTCCGTGGCCAAGTGTCATTTAGGCCAGTCTGTGCTGCCAAGCTGCTTGGTCCTGCAAGATAGAGGGCAAGCAGAGGAGCTGGAAACCTTGGTATGGCAGTCGCAGCAAGGATCTCATGGTTGCAAAATGGGTAGCACACGAGCGACCTGGACGCGCAGGAGGGGCAGCAGTAACGTCATGCAGCTCGGACCGGATGAACTTTGTTCGGCTGCGGCCCCACCAAACTAAGCCCCAAGCACGCCTAGCACCCCTCGGTTCAGCTGGCGACCGCTCCAAGCACAGCCTCGTCTTGACGCCTAGACTGGCAGTCATTACCTGGACTAGATATCTCAACGCAAAGCAAGCTGAGTGCTGCAGAAAACACCCATTAGCGCAGTTCGACGCTTTCCTGGCTAGCCTCGCTGGTTCTTCTCTCAGCCTCCGCGGTCTCTTCCTGATCAATCTCCTTCTCCCAGTCATCCACAACATCTTGGTTTTGGGCCTTTTTCCGAAGCTTCTCCTCATGCTCCTGCTTCTTCCTCTTCGCTTCTGCCAGGCGACTTCCCAGCACAGTATAAACTGGCCGCTGTCCAACAGGCTTGACTTGAGGTGCTGCCATGGGAGCCGCTCTCTTGGCCGCAACCTGAGACCAGCCACTTGTGTTTGCCGAAGCCTTTTGCCCTTGTTGCTCAACAATCTTGGGCTCGAGATCTGAGGTGTCAAACTGGCACAGCACAACTGAGGTGCCCATATCGTTTTTGGTCACCTCGCTGGCAATAGTAGGCTGGAGACTCGTGAGGAGAGTGACCAACTGGTCAGGACTGACAGAAGACATGGTGGGGAGAAGCGCTACTCCCTGATCCCTGGAAAGGAAAACTAAATCGAACTCCGTTGTTGGAGCTGATTTCTTGATGAGAGTCCGCAATTCGTCTTCAGTCAGGGCAAATCTCGGCTTGGTGAGCAAAAGCCCATTATAGTCGTGCCTGACCTCGTCCGCTTTTCGTTCCGGCCCGGAGGTTATGGGAGCAGAGACGTTTAACTGCGCACGCTTGATCCTTGCAGCTTGAGCAAGAGTCTTCATCGGAGCACTGACAAATTTGGGCGTCTTGAACAACAACACATGGCGGTGTGGCTCCGGGTCCAGACTTTCTCCGTCAAGTCCGAAGTCTTCGGCCAGACTGTGAATAAATGCTCTCTGACGGCTCTTCATCGGCTTGAAGTGATATCTCTTTTCATTTTCGTCTGCTGCAAACACTCTCAGGATTTCTTCTTGCTTGTGCGCCCATGCAACATCTTCCAGGTACAAGTTGAGAGTCGTGGTCGAATACGGGACGTGATCGTCGGTGTGGTCGTCAGGGATGTGAAGAGCCTCTGCAAGAGACCGATTTCTGAGAAGCCGCGCACACTCATCGTCGCACTTCAAGGAAGTCTGCCGTCCCATAGGCGCAGGTGCATTTGCGCGGGCATTGCATCTGACCTCTTCCTTCTTTCGTTGACAATCACATGTGATCATGACTTTGAATGGGCACAGTCTGTCTTCCTTACACGCCGACGGAGCGTGACAGGGCCGCTCGCAAGGATGCCCGCAAGTCTTCTTTGCCTTGCCACATGCCTGCTGGCAATGTTCATGTGCATCTTCACACTCACCCAGCCTGTGGCAGGTCTTGCGGCAGAAATGTGAGCCACACTTGAGTGCCTTACCGCAGACCAGCCCGCACAGCACATCTGCCCTCCAACAAGCTTGGTTCTTCAGGGTCTTCTTGCCGCAAAGGCACTCTTTCTCGGTAAGAAAAGGGCATTTCGGACACCCTTCTTCTTCGGTATGGCAATTGTGCGCGACTGGAGGGTGACCACAGTCTTTGGTCCGGTTACATGGGAAATTGCACGGCGGAGATTGAGTACCGCATGGCAGCGGTGCCTGGAGGATGGTCCTACCACAACTGCATGAAATGTCGTCAAAAACTGCTTCCTTGCAGCTGCCGCATGGGCCCCGATGACATAGATCCTGGCAGACGTGATTACCGCATTTGAGCGGGCGGCCACATGGACGAGTACAGATGTGTTCTGCCTCGAAGTTGTCTTCCAGCACCCGCGTGATGCTTCCAAGGGTCTTGAGCTTTCGCTTCGTAGCTTGACGTTCAGAGGCTTTGCGCTCTCCTGTACAACATCGCTCGCCACACTCATGTCGACCACAATTTAGCGTAGCCTTGCACAGACGCGTGCACCGAGGTGATTCCTGTGTGGCCTCGTAGCAGATGACATCGAAGGAGTTGCGGCCGCATCGGCACGGCTTCGAGATCTTGAGGTCGCAGGGGCTGCATTCCCCAGTGTGACAGGTTTGCGTGCAGTTGTGGCCGCACGACAACCTCTTTCCACACGGTTTCTGACAGCTTGGGATGGGATCGGTACATGCTTTTCGGGGCTCATCCTTAAGCTCAGCCAGAGGGGTTTTCCCGCAAGGGCAATGGGTGACAACGTCGACGGATCTGGGACAGTGCGGAGTGTTTACACCCTGGGGATGGCATGCCTTTTCGCAACGGTGTATCCCGCAGTCCATCTGCCTGGCACAAAGTTGGCCACAATCGAAAAGACCGGTCCAGTCTGCACTTGCCTTCTCCTCTTCTTTGTCATTGCATTGGATCTCTTTCTCGACCTTGCCACAGTAACATCGGGCGTCAATCTGGGCAGTACAAGCATCGCACAGCCCTTCATGGCAAGGCCTCGAGCATGTATGCTCTCCGCACGGCATTATGTCGCCGCAGACAGCACCACAGCTCCAGCCGGCATCGTAGTTCGTTTCCAGACATCGCCTTGTTGTTTCTTCTTTACCGCAAAAACAGCTCTGCTTGGGACCCATTGCAGAGCATGGTGGACAAGGGCCGGCGTGGCACAGTAGGTCGCACGGATGTGGACATGTCTTGGGGAACTTTCTCTCTCGACCGCAGGTCTGGCCACACGAGTGCGGTGGCAGTCCGGTGACCGTCTTCGGATCTATTTCCTTTTCGCACCAACAAGTATAGGCTGACGGGTATGTATCTTTCGGGAGATTGCAACCAGGACATCTCCATCGCTTTCCGACCGGTGTCTCTTCATCGTCTTGGCCGGCAGGTCGTTGGACGGCTGAGCCTTCGTTTTTTGACCATCTCTTGATGCAGCCAATGTGAAACACCGTCCAGCAGGTCCGACATGACCACACCTTCGAGGTCCGTCCAATTTCATTTGTGCAAATGGCACACTCGTAGACGTTATGCGATATATCTTCATGGATTCTAGTGGCGATGTCAGGAGCCGTCGAGCGCACCACCGAGCCCCTGCGACCTTGTGGCTGTGTCTGAGCCCGCGGTTGGGGCGTCGTCTTCTTGTTGTGGCGAGGAGGATGTGGTCTTGTATTCGTAGACTGGGGCTGGGGCTGGGGCTGGGACTGGGGATTCGACTGCGATACTGGAGCAATGGACGCTGGAACGAAAGGCGGTGCGTCTGGGTGTAGCCGTGTGAGACGTCCACCAAAGGCTCTTGCTCCGACGCTTCGAACGGGTACTGGGTTGTCTGTCTGGGACGAGGCAGGTCTTCTGGGGCCGCCTTGCCGTCTGTGTCTCTTTCCTCTGCTGCTGTCGCTGTTGCTGGTCCCCGGCGGAGGTGCTGGCTGGACTGCCGCGCCCTCCATGTTAGAGGCGGTTGGACGGGAAGTGAGGGCGAGCGAGGTGTATTCCAGGATGAAATTAAGCTCGATATTAGGGAACGGCTCAAGAAGCCTCGAGGAGACGTAGAAATATGTGCAGAACTACCAGTTCAGTTGTAGTGAAATAGTCCTGGAACATGCAGGCAGTGGCGGCATCTTTTACGAGCACTTTCTGGAGAAACCTTTGAACGTCTCCAAATTCGGAAGCGGAAATGCACGTCATCGGCACAAACACAAGCCACGCCCCGAACAAGCCCAGGCCTCCAGTTGACTCACCACGAGCAAGGCTAACCAATCACATTATGCAGCGCTCGACGCCTAGATCTTGCAGCGTAAAGGAGCAACAGATAGTGAAGCTAGGTGGTAGCATTTAAGGGGCGAATGCAAATTTGATGACTCCGACTTGCATAGATGGAATGCTTTGTCAGACTTGGAATCAATCTCATTGCTCGCCGTCGGTAACCGCACTGTGATCAAGTGCTCGCAGTTCCCGTTCCCACGCCGTACACCCACGATGCTCATATGCATACAATCCGTCGACCCTGTTCACTCAGTTGACCTGCGTACCATAGCCTCTAATCTGATCGGCGAATGCCCAGCTCTGATTCTCCAGCTTCTCATCCTCGCTGAGCTTGACCCCATCCTTGGTAATGATTGCGATGCTGTACTTGTCCAAACTCCTTGCATCTCGATAGAACAGTACTTTCATGGATTGCTTGATCGCATCAACAGCCTGTTCCTGCGTCACGTCTTGGACGCTCTCCTCATCTTTAGGCATCAGCTTGCGCAGCAGAGGCTGTGCCAAATGCGCGCCAAAGCCTGTGGCCAGAGTAGGGGCGGAAAAAGTAGTTCCCAGGAGGTCTACGCTGGCCAGGAATGGCTTCTCTTCTTCGTCCAAACCCGCCACCAGAAGCATGTTCCAGAGAGGGTCAAAGTCACTTCTCCTCTTGTACATGACTTTCGACAGGTAGGTGTGCAGGTTGCGCGCATTGAGGGAGTGGCCGGTGGAAGAGAGGTAGTTTTCTCGGATATCTAGTGATTGTAACAGTCGGTCGAGATATTGCATGTCTGACACATCACCGCCAAAGCCGACGACTGTGTTGGGAGGGAATGTTCGCAGACGCTTGACGTCTGTAAATCGTTGCAGAGAGCCGTACGATGCTGAAGAGACTAGGTTAGCATGCTAGAAAGAGCGGAAGTAGTATGCTTGACCGCATACCCAGGTTGTCCGCTGCAATAACCACCCCGCCATTGAACTTGACTCCTAATACGGATGTTCCCGTCACCGCAGGGGATTGAGTGTGGGTCTGAGGCATCGAAGTCTGCAGATATGAAGCATCGTATGGGCCATACACATCATCTCGGGGCTACTCAGGTTAGCTTGATCGCAGGTTGTAGATTTGAGGTGCTTACACGGCCCCAGGCTTGGGGATAGTGGTTCATGGTAGCAGCTGTATTGAAAGGACCACCAAGGAGTAGGAGGTGTTGCGAGCACAGGGTGAGATGAAATAAGTGTGAGCGTCTGGTTGTCGATTGAGAGCCGCGTCAAAGGTGCAGCAGCCTTGCGTCGTGTCGATGTTCGGCTGAATTGCCTGTTACAATAATTGCTTGTCAGGGATTGTGCTCCACCATAACGTTCAGCCTACTGTAGCACGGTTTGCGAGGTTACGCAGATTACGGAGGTCCCCAGGAGACCTTCTCCCAAGTCGGCTGACTGACACGTTACGTGAAATTCACTCCATCGCAACGATGAACTAAGTAATACAATCACTTCCCGACACTCCCTAACCGTCATGAAAATCCCAGCCTTCTTCCGGAAATGAGCATCATAGTAACGAGGGGACCTACATATGTAGATTGATTTCCTATATCTGGTTCAATCCTTGAATCCAGGACCACTATACCGGGGTCGGTACAGACCACCAGCAAAGTTTCAGAAGCAGTACGAAGACAAAGTCCCCTGTGGATGTCGCACCATATCTGATGTGTTAAGGTTCATCCGTTTGTGATCCCGTGAACTTTGAGCACAAGATGAAGGACGAGAAGTTTAACAGGCACAGTTCTGACAGCGTCGAGAGCGAATACCCGGTGGAGACCCACTGTCCGCGAGATACTATATCATGCACGCACACGCAGCAGGCTCAAGGGAATCTGTAGGAGGTAGGTCGTTCGAAGCGCTAGTCCGGTTTTCGATACATGCCGGGTCTTACATGGGAAACTAACTATCGACCCTCGCTTCGGCTGCCGCTGTTATATCATGCAGGGGTGTAATCTAGAAGCCAGGGCAACGCAAGGAATGATCAATGGGAAAGTCGGGTGAAGCAGTCTTTGCAGCACTCGATTCGAGCCAACCTGAAGGTGAGCAGTGGACAATTGCCAGTCCTACTGTCTCGCCAGATATATAGAGAAATGCATATACTTTTGACCGTGACAAGCCCGGACATATCGCACCACCGTTTTCCCATGTACAGTACATGATCCAATATCCGCTAAATGACTTTTCTTTTCCCATCCCTGTTGCTGGACTCGTACGGAGTAGCCAAGCTATGCATGCATGCAACCGACCCATCATGAATAAGATGATAAGATCAGATCCAATCAACCCAACTCAAATCGACCAGTCTCAGGAAGTCCCGTCTCAAGCTCACCACCAACTCGGCTCCCTGAACCGGACTCCCCACCCAGCTCTCTGTCCGACCTGGCGCGAATCCTTTAACATTTACGCATCAATAACGACGGGATCCTCGCCTTCGACGCTTCTCTTCTTATCCAAGCCCCCCTCCTGCCGCACAAACTCCTCCAACGCCTCGACAACAACCATATGATCCTCGTGCTGCTTCAACCCGCTCACCACCACGACACCCACGATCCCTTCCACGCCCCTCACCCGCACGGGCACCCCACCGCCATGGATCGCGTACGACCCGGCCTCTGGGCCCGTCCCGAGGGCATATTTGCGCGCAAACTCCCCCTCGTCGCCCTTGAATTTGTTGTGCATGAACCACGTGCTCACGCCCCATCGGTGCACGGTCTTGCGCTTCCGCGCCACCCAGATGTCGTTGTCCGGCTGGATCCCCGGGCGGCTGGTGGCGTGGAAGAGCAGATTCTGCGAGTTGGCGTGCGAGATGCTCACGACCGCCGGGTTGGGGGACAGGGCGCGCAGGCGCTGTCGGATGGCGAGGCCGAGGGAGAAGGCGTCGTCGGCCGTGAAGTGTGAGAGGACCAGGGAGTCCTCGAGCTGAGTTATGGAGGGGAGCTGGACGTAAGTGTAAGTGTAAGTGTAAGTGTAAGTGTAAGTGCAAGTGACATTATGTGGAATCCTAGGTCAGTGGGATAGAAGTACGTGTACGAGAGCGAGGATGAGGATAAGGACGAGGTCAATGTGGTGTGAGGATCTGTCTTTGCTGGCCGGTACATTGCATATGCGTGTATATGCATGCATGCATTCAGAGCAGCACGATCGCCGCGGAGATCGATGGATGGTCTAGGTACAGTGGCTTGAATAATATGGGAAGGGAAGGGAAGGGAAAGGGAACAGTTAAGCCTACATCGCGGGGCGCCTCGCGCAATGGACGGGCGGACATTTTGTTGAGGTGATCAGCGTAGCTGTAGGTATCGTCTTATGGTTACAACAATCCAGTATGCTTTCGTGTGAGGATAGATCGAGGCTCAATGAGACTCTTCAGGACCTTGTGAAGGCTCTTCAAAAGTTTGAGGGGTCGGAATGGTTGGACATTTTTCCCCGCACTCAGCCTGATCTCACCAAAGAAACCAAAGGAGCGGAAATACGAGGTACGAGGTACTACTTGCTAGGAGGCACTGCCGCTTTAATGAACACTCATGCTGATATTTCCTCCCCGTCACTGACGAACCTACCTCCGTGGCCATTATCGCATTTAAGCAAGCTGCGCTCGAGACACTACCTCCAGCAGATGTAGGATATATTAAACGGAGAACTTATATCTGGCTAGATGGGCGTAATCAAGCAAGCGTCTCCTCGGCAGCAAATCCAAGACAGCTCCAGAACGACAAGGTCAAGCAACCTCCCCTCGTGCTATGAAACCTTTGAGCTCCATGTCGTGGCCGTACAGCGTCATCTTGAACGGTCGTTCTATGACGACATACTCAAAGTTCTTGCCCATGCCAGCGCCTTGGAAGTACTGGCGCATATCCTCTTCCGTGAAACCATGCTTGTTGATGGTTTGCAGCACTTTCTTCGCCTCCTCGGGCAGGTCTGCGCGCAATTCAGGCCTCTCGTCCTGGAACACTCTATCCAATATCACGCAGACGCCACCCGGTCGCAATGTCTTGGACAATCGACGCAGAAGTCCTGGCGGGTCAGCGACGTGGTGTAGCGCCATGCAGACGGCTGCCACGTCGAAGTCGGAGAGCTCTGGATCGGTGAGCTGTGGCTCGGCGAGCAGATCCAGCTGGAGTGCGTGGGCTTTGGTACGAGAAAACCCCTGGCCTTCCGCCCATTTGTTATACTCGGCCACCATGTTTTCGGACAGGTCGAGCCCTACGGTTTCGTCGACATAGGGAGCTAAGGCCTGTATGCACAAGCGCTGTCGTGTCAGCATCAACACTTTTTGTGTTCCACGATCCTGATCGGAGATGGAATACTGTACGTGCCTTGGAAGCTGTGCCAGAGCCACAAGCATAATCCAGCAACTTCAACGGCCCCTTGTCATTCTTCGAAGTGTTGTCTTCGCCCAGCTTGGTGCTAATCCATGATCTCCTCTCCTTCAAATCCTCAATGACGGCCTGGATGAGAGGAGCCCAGTTGTTCTGGTGGCTTGAAGCAACCTGACTAGAAGAGGGCCCAGCCTTAGCCAAACATCCCATTGTCCGACGAAGTCACCAAAGGGACGATCATACATACTCGAAATGCTCGCGATTGCGCGCCGTGAGATCACCCATTTCCGTTCCGTGTGTATGTCAATTGAGCTTACGTTCAGGACCAGTTGCATGCAAGTGCTTCCTGCTACATTGATTTCAATTCATACTTGCACAGAGCCGACTGACAGAAAAGCGGGAGGGTTCACGGATATATGACAATTAGTTGGCAACTTGCCCAGCCAGAAACGAGACCTTCTGAGGGTCCTCCTAAGGAGTCAAAAGTGAGGACCTTCATCTCCTCCAACCGAGCATTTCCCAGCCGAGATCGCGAGGCTACAAAAGTCCGCAGGAGTACCTCACCTAGGAATCCGCGGGCATGATCATGACTTGGATTGCAATGTGGACGATTTCAGGACAGACTGAACTGCTAACGGAGACTTTTCGAGGCGGAGAGTTTCGAAGCGGAGACTATTGTCGAAGCAGACGCTTTAGTGGAAAGTCCGAGCTAAGGATTTGGCTGGATGGGTGGCTACGAATGTGGCTAACGATGTTCCGCTAAGTAGTCCGGAAGTTCTGGGATGCCGATCTGTCCTCGCGATCCTGGTGCGAATCAGATAACGACCTGCGTCGTCTGGAGTGCTACTCCTATCGTCGTCGTCCTCGCATTTGAAGGGTCAGTATTCTTCTCCCCCCAGCAATGTGCCTAATTTCAGGGTCGCTATTAACTAACCCTTGAATACAAGAAGCAGTACTACGCAACCAGACTTACGAAAGCCTCGGAAATACCTAAAATATGTTCTTTTATTTATGAGAAATGGCTTATACAAAGCTGGACTGGTTATTTTCTTTGACCTCATCCAGTAGGAGTACAATCCCAGCACTACAAATGTCCGGCTAATCCAGCCAACGAGCCGTACGCAGCGCGTGGGTCGCCCTTGTATCTCTTCTCGGCAGTCTGCCAGTTTATAACATCCCAGATCTTGGTGAGGTATTCTTTCTTGTTGTTGAAGTATTGGATATAATACGCATGCTCCCACATGTCGACTCCCAGCACAATGCCCTTTGCTCCTTTTGGCAGATCCTGATCCTTGCTCGTCGTTAACTCCAGCGCCTTCGTCTGCGGGTCCTGGACTAGCCATTGCCAGCCAGACCCTTGGATGGCCAGAGCAGAGGACTCAAAGGCCGCCTTGAAGGCGTCGAAGCTGCCCCACCGTTTTGTGATGGCATCGCTGAGGGTAGGAGCGACGGCGGAGATATTGTTATACCCGGTTGACGCGGGGGCAAGGGACTCCCAGAACAGGGTATGGTTGATATGTCCGCCGGCGTTGAAGTTGATGGCGGCTTGAAGCTCGAGTTGCTTCACCAGGTTGTTGGAGGAGGCTGCTTCTGCCTGTGCGCCGAGCGCGGCATTCAAATTGGTGATGTAGGTTCGGTGGTGTCTGTTATAATGAAGGTCCATTATTTGCCCTGAGATGGACGGTTCCAGCGCCTACAGAGCACGAGTCGGGTCAGCAACGCGGCAGACTTAAGTTATCGAGATGAAGTCACCACTCACATCGAGGCTGTATTGCAGCGGAGGTAACTCGTATGTCACTGGCATCGTGCTCGGACGAGATTATAATGACTTTGGTGTTGGCTCTACTTGACGGCGTACGGTCGGATGCTGCTGGGATTCTTCGGTATCAGCAGACACGATGACCCGAAAGTGAGAGGGGAAGAACGTATCCATCCTTATACATGCCAGATGATTCGATTGTTGCCAATGGCATCATGGGGCCAGGAGCTCGATCCCAATGCAGTAGGTACTAACTTGCTCAACATGCGGGTGGGACCAATCTGAGCACGTTTTGGCGTAATACGCAACTGAGGACCTTAAATCTGTGATTTGCTCAAAAGAGACGCATGTACATCGTGAGACTCCGAGCATCGCAAGAGACGACCACCATCACATATCCTGTAGAGGAACTATATGTTAATTGGTGTATTTGTTGGCAGAGAAGTCAATGTTGCTGTTGGACAGCGCACCCGATGGACGCTCGAATGACATTTCAGACGCCTCTGCAACGCCCCTTCTTACCAACACTGTCACAAGGACGCCTCGATCTATGCCGACAGGTTAGCAGCGCTCAGCTTCACCTTTCCGAGAGGTGTTTTAAGAGAGGGGCTCTGAGATGAAATCGGGCATGCCTCCGAACGACAAAACGGGTGGTCATCTGGATATTGTAAGTATGCGACTTTCGTATATGTAAAAAGGTGCTGAAGGCCTCTGTTACTTCATACAACGTCATGATTGACCGTTTGAAGAGTGCATCAAACACCTTTTTCAGGGTGGCCGTGCCTCCTTCCTCTTGAATAATGTCGTAATTTTCTTAAGTTTTCCAGGTTTCCCTCCAGGGGAGGATTTGTCCCCAGTCACTTCGACCGCAGCTTTGTCTTTCTGTAATCTCGCCGTCCCAAATACAACAGCTCCCTTGACGGGTAGATTCGGCTCGTCCGATGGCGCCGGCTGTCCCATGTCAGAGCTCCTGAAAAGATGCTGCAGTCTTCTGGTGCAAAGCCTTCCTTTCCTATGCTGACAACGTTCTTCAAATGCATCCACGTTGGGTCGCCAGGCCAATTGGGCTGACAGCCTGGTTTGACTCCTGAAGCCACCGTACTGTCTCGCCATGTCTTTCAGACACGCCAAACTGGCCACGAGATATTGCTTGTGTTTCGGTGGGCGGCGCCAGTCCTCGCACAGAGACTCGGGCGCCGAGGGCTTGATGATATCGCCCGCATTCCGACAAACCATGATCAGGAGGTTTTTCTCGGCCGCTAGTTCTTGCCAGCCTGTTGCAGAGGTTGCGTGGTTGTCTCGCTTGAGCACAAACTCCAAATCGAAAGGAGGCCGCCCAATGAAGTCCATCAGCTCCCAGCCGGTGACGCAGCCCTTGGTGTACGTGATGGCACCCTTGTTTTCCCGCATGATTTCGATCCGAGCGGCCATACAGCATTTCATCTCCATGTAGAAAGTCTTCACCAGTCTTCGCAGTTCAAGGGGCTGATCGTCCTCTAGACTCGTGCAGATGACATTCTTGTACTGTTCTCGGAGTATTCTGTCGACCTCTTCAGCAAGAGGCTGTCCTGTGGGCACATGGGGCAGCGTCGTGTGACTCAGATTTCTCGCCTTGATGTACAAGTGAACCATGTGCAGTAGCACGGCGTTGAGTGGAACAAGCCAACCGCATTGAACCGCTGAATCCCATATGACGACCGGACTGGTTTTCGACACGTAAACGATGTCATCGTAGTTGCTATGCTCCACTCGGGCCTTCGTAGTTTTGGAGATCAGGATGTCTAATGTCGCGGTGGCGCTCAACATTCCCATTCCAGGGAAGCCGGAAGAAATCGATTTGATCCTGACTCCGGCCCCGGACGAGTCTTCCGGCAAGGCCGACAATTGCACATTATACTCACAATCCTCCTTCGCTAAGCGGATGTCGGCGTCTTTGCAGTATCCCACGAAATGACGGCTCTCAGGCGACATGCCGTTTTCTTCATTTCCCCCCGCCCACTCAGCGGATTCCTGTGCAAGATAGCTTGAAAAGTCAAAGTCGTCGTGCACGCTCTTGCTGCTTTCGAAGTGCCACTGCAGGGTAGGGCGAGCGAGGCGCTCCTCAAGATCCAGGTTCTTCGAACCAGTTCTACGACTCGGGTGTAGGACGGAAGAAAAGCCAACGAATGCGAACTTGTCACCGACGGCCATGAAACTCGAGGTCCGGCTGAGGGTGATCATCAATCCCAAGGGTATCTCCAGGCCGGCTTCCTCATTCCTCGGAGGTATGGGGAAACCTGCCGCAATTGCTGAGGTGCCGACCAACCGATGCCAGCAAGCACTTTTTGTCTCCGGGGTGGGTGTGTAAGGGTTGATCTCGATATAAAATTCCGCGCCTCTGGTTGCAATGAAACTGATATCGGAAAGATGGACGCCCTCGGAAACGCATCTGACCGATGCTGTGAGCCAAGCCAGTTGCTGGCAGAGCTCGACAATCGTCCTCGTGGTCCCTATCACTGAGAATGTAACTTGGTTTTGACCTTCGGAAGATTTTTCGACCGTGAGAGAAGCATCTTCACTCTCTGCTCGCGTTTATCAGAATCGGGTTCCGTCGAATAGCGTGGGCGGAGACCTCACCGTAGAAATGTTCTTTTAGGAACTCCTGAACATGGTGACAAACGTCCCAGGTCGAATTCTTCCAGAGCCACTCCAAATACTGTTCGCAAGAAGCAGCATAAGCATTAGTAGCGTCTCCCGTGATTGTCAGTGCTCGACGCAGATCATTCATCTGTCCCAGTTCTTGCAAAACAAATGTTTCTAGATCCCAATGGATGTGTACGCGAGCACTGCAGGAGGCTTGCAACAGAGTATCGAAGCCTTGCAGGACCTCATCGCGAATTAAGTCCAGAATCCCCTGCTGCAAGAGCCTGCGAAAGCGCAATCGAAGCCTCCCAAAAGGTTTGCCGCCAAGCAAATGCTCCTCAACAACAGACAAGGGAAGCAGTCTTGTGGGGTTCGACATCGTGTCAAGCTCTGCTGTGGTAGCGTCGTGTTCCATGGTATTCGAAGACGTTGGCCTCTCTGTCTGTTCAGAAGGGGAGCTCATAAGCCGACCAATGTGACTGCTGAGGCCAATTGCTTCGTTTCTTGGACCATGAAGCGAGACAGGATTCCCAGAATCCAAAGGAAAGCTTGCGTCTGTGCCTACCTTCGTGGTTTCAAAGCTTGTCACGAGTTCTTTCAGAATGAACTCAAGCTGTAATGACAACATGTTCCCTGCCAATTTGTACAGCTCAGACTGAGTTTGAAGCCAAGAAGCGGCATTGGAATCGCGTAGGACTTGCAGTTCCTCGACGTAGAAGAGCAAAGCCTCACGCAAACCAGATTGCAGGCTCGTCATATCGATTTCGGAACTTATTGTGCTCCCCAAAGCGGTGCAGCTTCGAAGCGATGAGACGATTTCTATCGCGACAGCACGAGCGTCGAGTCCTTGTACCATCGTGTTGTCTTGATCTCCGGCTATACTGCGGGAGAGCTTTGACAATGACGCGGACCAATAGCCCTCGTCCACATCTGAAGCCAAAGTGTTTGCAATCGAAGCTGGTGACGACGGCAATCTGTACGATTAAGGTGAGAAGCTAGCGTGAAAGAGGGCCTATCAACACCTACTGACTGGTTCGACCAAGAACGTCGGTCAACTTGACGATTCGAAGCCGTAGCTGGTGTTGCAGTTCGCGGACGTCTTGCGTATTGCTTGAGGAGATGACAAGCGTGCACAACGCTTTCAGGCTTTCCAAAGTGCTCACCATTTCAGGTTGGAAGGCCTGGGTGCCTAAGTAGGAGTATCCAGTGCCATGATTAGCCGAATCCCATGCTTGCAACATATCGATTAACTCGAGCACTGGAGACAGTTAGATGTAAACTTTGAATGAAGACAGATCCGTATCTCTACCTTCTTCTAGGACCTGCTCCTTCAACAGTGGGCGTTCCTGGCAGATTTCAACAATCCTTCGGAGAAACAATATTACTCCGTCAATGTTCCCGGGGTCTTTGAGCGCTAAGTGGAACAATCGCAGCAAATCCGGCAATGGCAATTCGAGTGCTCGAGCTTCATACTTTTCCCAATCGGTAACCAAGATCAGTTTGGCCTGAGGTGCGGTGCGAAACGAGTTGTGAACTGTACTTAGCTGCTCAAGCACTTCTAAAAGATCGTCTTCTGGTGTAGACGAAGGACTGCGCCGTTTTGACGACACAAGATAACGCAGTGCGGCCGCAATCGACTTTGGCAACAGAGGGTCTGCCTGTTCCAAAGCTCGAAATGCAGACCCCAGCCTTGTAACGTCCTCAGCCACGTCCGAGGTTTCGTCCACTCCTTCAAGTTTGTGGAACAGCAAAATTTCCAGAAGAAGAATAGCGACTTGTGCCCGCTGATCAAATCCGGACGGACTGGGGAGACCTTCCGTCGTTTCCGACAACTTCTCCGCGACTGTAATGTCCAGTAGCATGTCCTCGGCGAAGATTGTACCAGACCTCACCGGAAACCAAATGTGGCGGGAGTCTAAACGGCCGTTGAGGTTCGTCACACCAATGAATACGATGACCGCCTCGATTAAGATGATACAAAGAGCCAACCGCGAACTGAAAGACACCATCCTCTTCACCTGGATAACATCCTCTAGAGTGGCTCGACGAGCATCATGAGGCAAATCTGGCTTCCCAATTTGCAGCAGGATTCTGCCTTCGGCGTCAAGGGCGCTATAGAGCACTGGCATCAAGTCGTCAGGGTGTTGCCCGAACCCTAGAAGATGATTCGCAAGATTTTGAGCACCGATAACCTCAGTAGCAGGAAAGAACGATCGAGTCGCCGGTTTGGCTGGAATAGCTTCATCTGACGACAGGGTGGGAGGGTGTTCTGCAAATCTAACTGCTCTCGCCGTTCTTGGAGAGCCAGGCCCACCCACTTCTGTTTTGGAGCTTGAGGGCTTCGCGAAGTCGATTTGATCTGAGCTAAATCAAAATCAGCGTGCAAGCTTGTGGCGGCACAGAGTTGAGTGGCTTTCCCTTCTCCGAACCTCAGGTTTCTGCGACAAAGAAAGACCCATACCTTGTCGTTAAGTCTCTGTTTCCCCGCCAGATGCCGCGGCTAGAGACTCGTGCGCGGGCTTCGATCTGCCACGATGGCTCAGAGAGCGCCTTCGGTCCTCCAGGCTGAGTAACTCCGGTAGTAGACTGCATGTGAGTTAAAAGCCGAACCTGGGCAGACATCCTGGTAACGCCAACGGATTGGCAAAATACAGCCAAATCCCAATGCGTTGCCGAGCCAGAACCGGTTTGAGATAGTGTAGTGAGGATTGCGGTTGCTTGTCGCCGGGCGCTGTGTATTACGCTTCGCCAATCACCATGTCTGCGGTATCTTCCGGGCGGCGGGTGCAAAGGCTGCATCTCGGCAATGCGTCTAAGGGTTTGGATCTTCTCCCCTATTCTAAGCAGTTGTTCTTCGATTGTGTTGATGCTGGTCATGAAGAGCAGTCGTCTTTTAATCGTGGAACTGCCCTTGTCGAACTAAGCAGTTTTAGTGATAGTAAACCTGACGAGGCTGTCGTTACCTTGCTAAGTTGGTCCATCAATCGCCGGAGCTCTTGATGGATGATGAAGCACAGATCAACAAAGGTGTCATAGGCTGAACCCAGCTTCTCCTTCAGTTGCTCATCGATATTGCTGTCGCGCCAGAACTCACTATCACGCAGGGAGTTCAGGGAAAGGGGATCCACAGAGACCTCTCCCAGAACTTTCATGATTATATACTCAAAGTTGGTCTGCTCACGCTGGATGCGCACGAGACAACTGTGGAGTTTTTGGTCTCTCTTGCCAAACCGGAAAGCCTTCATTGTCGATTGCCAGAATTCTAGAGATTCGATGACCACCGGCATAATGGCGAGCACTACGCCGGCAACTTCCACTCCGCTCATTCTGTCGTATCAGGAGTCGTCGCAGATTTTGTGCAATCTGAAACAGGAAGAGGACCACGAATAGACGCTGGCTGCGAACTTGAATCTGTGCTGAGCTGTGTCAAGGCTCGGATCGACTCTTCGTATGAGACTTTCCCACCGAACAATGAATGAATACTGAATGATGTATCGCTTGTCGGAAACCGTGTCGAGCAACCGTCGGAAGATGCGAGAGTAGAAATGCAAAAGTTTCAGGCAGCCTCAAAGTGAGGCAGAGCTGAGGGTAAATGGTAAATGGTAGAGAGGAAGTACTACGTAGGTGGCAGGCGGGGTAGTTCTCATGCAGCTCTCACCCAGCTCTCACCGGTTTGTGTAACAGCCATGATACAGTCGCCACGTAGCATCCAGTGGCCCGCTGAGGCTGTTAGCACTGCCAACACACCAACAACCAACCTCACGGTCTCTGGCTTTGATACAATACGAGGTGAAAGACCTTAGAGGACTGCCCGGCCGAATTGACAGGGGGGATTGAGGACCCTGCGGCAAGCGTCTGGAACGGGCTTTTGACCCATATGGCTTAGCGGCTAACTGGGTACGAGTTACGAAGCGATCAGTTGATCCATCAATCAATCAGCCAGTATTGCGTCAATGGGGCAGCGTTCCTTCAAAGAGCCTCACCGTCAAAGCGCGGCTCATTGCGAGGCACTTTATAGGCTGTCCTGTCCTGTAGCATCGATCGCCAACAGAGGACCGCGACCAGAACAACCGGCTAAAATTTCACCTCCCAAGAATCCCTGTCAGAGGCCCTTTCTCAGGGAAACCGTCGATTTAATTTACTTGCTATGAGCAGCATGACTGTCTACTATAGCACAAGGCATAGGACCAGGTCATCCATCATACACGTCCAGCCGTGATATCATACATATGTACAGGAAGCGACTTGTGATTGCATTCTCAGTCTTGCACATCGGCCTGCTTTAAACGACGCTTTTTGCAAAGTCGACATCTTTCCGGCTGCTTTCACGGATCGACTCGTCCTCGTCCTTGATCTCGATGCTGTTCGTGACATAGATGTGTTTCTGTCCGTTCAACTCTTCCTGGCTGGAAGTCTCGTCGCCCTCCCAAAAAGTGCCGTTGGTGCCTTCTCCCCTTTGGGTGCTCTGTGCACTGGCACCTTTCATAGGCATGTTCTTCATCTCAATACTGTGGTGCGTGCCGCCGGTGGTGACGGCGTGGTAAGATCGCCCGTTCCCAGATATCATGGTTTCGAAGTCCATCTTACTGTCGTCCTCTGCGCCGGTGACCTGTTTCTCGTACCCGCGGCTTCCGTGGTAGTAGTTCTGGGGCAAGGCACTTCTCTTGGATGATGTCTTGCGCGTCGAGTGGACCTCTTTGGCTTTGGAGTATAGGCCGGGACAGCAGCCGACGATGACAGTAACGGCGCTTTCGACGATGGCCCATAGGGCGAGCCATGAGGAGGACGGAGTCGAACTGTTGTTGGCCTTGACGCCGATTTGGACGACTCGAATGGTGGCGAAAATAATGCAGATCCAGCCCACGCAGAAGAGACCTCCGATTCCGACTTTCTGGGCCGTGGGTCGCTGCAGGTTCCAGATCAAACGCAGGGGCAGGAACATAACTGAAGTTCGAGGGCGTGAGATTAGCACAGTCGAGGCGATCGGAAAGGAGACAGAGCGCCGAGCTTACTGAAGAGATCTGAAAGAACATCAACCGCGTACGCATAGTACAGGGAGGCTATTTGAGCATGCACGTCCCGCTTCTGGGTACATTCGCCCGGAGTAAACCACGCATGCATACTGTGGCAGCTGGTGAAATTGGTGATCACGCAGCCGATCAATGTCTGATCCCAGGAGTTAGATTTTCGATTCTGGGGATGCTCCGTCGAGGGTGCTACATACCAAGGTGCAAAAAATCACGACCGCCCACCAAAGCTGCATGTACAGGCGGAGACCCTGCATGAGACGGCGGTAGAGCGAGAGGAACGAGAATTTGACGGAATAGAGGGCGAACCAGAAGATCATCGTGTTGGCGAAGAAGATCTTGATCATAAACAAAGAGTCCGCCAAAATCTCCGGGTATATCGGCGTGAGTCCACTTGTCGCATCGGTGACACGGAACATGGTCGGAGCCAGGACGATGTACAGGATCGTCAGAGTAAGGAAGCAGAGGTATGCCAGCAGGAGAAAGTAGTCGTCGGTCTGGATCCTTTTTGGTTGTTGCACTCTGATGTACGTTCTCGCGCCGAAGACAAGGGTGGTGACCGCAAGCATGGCATATCCCACCCCCAGAAGCTGCTTCTGCGTGACATAGTTCTGAGAGGAAGACATCCTGAGCGCAACAGATGGTGTCGAGTGAGCAAAATGCTCGCTTGCGGGAGAAAAGAACGCAACCTCGGGTCCCAGCGGCCACGAGCGAGGTCAAGATGGAGAGGAAAGGTCGACGGTAGAGCCTCGTGCCGTTCCCATACCCGAGTGCGGGAGAGGATGTGGCCCCTACGTACCAGATATAACTGCCTCCAGGCACGAAAACCTGTTCGACAAGAAGCTTTCCGGATGAAACAAGGTAGGAAAGGCGAATCTGCACGAGGGGAAATGGTGAGGCATGTTATGAGCCACTACGCCGAGCCCAGCATCCCCGCCAGAACGGCGTCCTAAGATGCAGATATTCGGACCGGGGGGACCTGATGACCAAACTGTTTCTGGGCGCTCAAGGAAGACGCCCTACCCTGGACTTGGTACTGGGTAGTACTTGGTGACTGGTTAGTAACATCGCTTGTGGCAAAGAAACATTGTTAGTGTAAGTGTAAGCTCGAGTAGCCCAAAAGCCACCCTTCCCCGGTAGCTGGATCGACCGCAGGCATTGACAACCTTCAAACCTTCTTCATAGCTCTTGGATAGGAAAGTTCCGGCGACAAGGGCCGTTCAGTGGTCTCTGCTGGAAAACAGCGGTGGTCGATAGATCTGCCGCCAGAGCAGACAGCAGGACCAAGAATGGGACATACGAGTACAGTGTTTGATGCTGGAAACCATGTGGACAATATGGGAGAGTTACATGGTACTGGCAGGTGGCTGCAGGAGATCGACGACCAGCCGGCAGCGAAAAATCGGAAACCCGTGAGGTAGGGGTGGGTACGAGTACTGTGTTGGGTACGAGTACAGGCAGCGTGGCACCGTGGACAGGCGTGGCAGGGTAGCCCGAGGGTGTTTTCGTCAGTGTCGCAGAGGAAATTTCACCTTGGCAGGCTAAACTATAACAGGCTAGCAGGCCCGCGATCCGAACCCAGGGTCCCGGTAATCTGCCGCGCCCGATTCGGGAAGGGATCGACCGTGCTGCATTTCACAGCACGCCGCCGACGATCCGGCGAGTTTCTTGGGGCCGTAGTGTCGACTTCTGCGCTTCTCCTGGAATCTGCGTGAAGCAGCGCCGAGCGAAGCATGAGGCCTTGCATTTTTCGTGCATGGTGCCTGACGACGTTGACGCTAGTGCCCCGGCGTGAACCTTCAGTTGGAGCGTGCTTCAATCTCGCTTCCTGTGCAACGCTCTTTGTCTGTTGCTCGTCGCTGAAAGTGCCCGGGATCAGGGGGCAGCAACTGTCATGGCCACGCCGTCGCACGCAAAATCCAAACGTCCGCCGCCTCGACTCCGTTTGAGTACAGTGTACGAAGTCTACTACAGCTTGGTCATTCGATAGATCCCCTTAGTACCCGGTAGCTGTGCTGTTGGCTGACTCGCAGAGTGTTAGCGGGCTTGAAGTGTTATATAGTCAACTGCTTGATTGTAGCGTCTCATCTGTTGTACCTCCTTCTGGCAACATCAATCAAAAAGGTTTCACCCACGTGGCCAAATGAAACATACTCCACATGAGGCATGTTGGGCTGCAGTAAGTCGCCTAAGTACCTTGCTTTTTCCTTCTCGATCCCAGTGTTGTTCGCTTCTCGTCAACTGTTGAGCGAAGACCAAATCACCTGCACTTGCAGTTCGCTCCACGCCTTTCTTCTTTCTATCTCTTGGCTTCACTCTCTCAGCCAATATGCTTTTTTCTTCGTACACGGCTGCCCTTGCATTGGGCATGGTAGCGTTGGTCTCGGCCCAGGACAGCACCTTCGAGCCTCCTGATTTCAACGTGACCGACGCCCTTCTTGACCAAGGGGTCAATATCTCCGCATTGCCCGAGTTGGAATCTTTGACGACGAGATCCTCCACGGCCGGATGCTCGATAGCTGTGAGTTCTCCCCTCGGCTGGTGGCTGCCCTGGCGGAGTGGCATCCACTGGTACCCTCTCTGGCCAACCTCTGACTGACTTTTCTCTTCTTCAGTGTGACTCGCTGAAGATCCTCTTTGGCTCTTCCGTGATCAAGCAAAACGACCCAAGCTACAATGCCTTCACGGACGGCTACTGGTCCGTGCAGCAAGGAAGCGTCAACCCATTCTGCGTATTCAAGCCGTCGAATGCGCCCTCGATATCGATCGCAATTCTGATCTCACGACTTACCCAATGTCCCTTCGCGGCCAAATCCGGAGGCCATGCAGCCTTCGCCGGCGCCTCCAACATCGAGGGTGGCATCACCATCTCGCTCGAGAAGCTCAACACGGTCCAACTCTCCGGCAACAAGAAGACCGCCGACATCGGCCCCGGCAATAAGTGGTTCGACGTGTATTCGGCGCTGCAACCCACGGGCATGGCCGTCATCGGCGGCCGGGTTTCTGGCATCGGTGTCGGCGGCCTCACCACCGGCGGCGGCATCTCGTTCTTCTCCAACATCTACGGCTGGGCATGCGACAATGTGGCCAGCTATGAAGTCGTCACCGCATCCGGCATCATCGTCACCGCCAGTCCCACGCAGAATTCTGACCTTTACTTCGCCCTTCGCGGCGGTGGCAACAACTTCGGCATCGTCACGAAATTCACCCTGAATGCCATCTCCCTGCCCGGTGGCCAAATGTGGGGTGGCGGCCGAGTCCATCTCGAGGACCAATTCGACGCCGTCGTGGACGCATTCTACAATGTGGGCATCAACTCGCCTTCGGACCCTAACGCCGCGCAGATCCTGTCCTTCGCCTACGCCCAATCCGCAAACCTGAGCGTCGCGGCCGCAGACCTGCAGTACGCCAAACCCGTCGCCAACGCGCCCATCTTCTCCGAGTACCTCGCCATCCCGGCCATCTCGGACACCACCAAAGTCCGCACGTTGGTCGACCTGACGCAGGAGTTCAACGCCAGCAACCCAGACGGCCTGCGCGAGACTTACTGGGCAGCCACGTACAAGCTGAACAAAGCCCACGTCGCCTCCGTCCGGGACATTTTCTACGAGGAGATCCAACCCATCATCGACGCCGCAGGCATTGTCCCCGCCGCGACGCTGCAGGTCATCACGCAAGGCCAATTGGCTGGCATGTCGAAGAACGGGGGCAACCCACTGGGCTTGCCGGCGTCCAATGGCCCATACCTGCTCTTGAACCTGAACATGATGTGGACAAACGCCGCCGACGACACCCGCATCCTCCAGGCCAATCAGCGCATCGTCGACCGCACCGTTGCACTCGCCCAGAGCATGGGCCTGTTCGAGGACTACATCTACATGAACTACGCAAGCCAGTTCCAGGACGTGATCGCCAGCTACGGCGCCACCAACAAGGCCAAGCTGAAGACCATCGCGTCCAAGTACGACCCCTCGGGCGTGTTCCAGACCCTGGAGCCGGGATATTTCAAGCTGAACGGCCCGCCAGTCAGTGGCAAGCCTTAAGCGTTTTCCTTCCTTCGCACTGCATAGTACTGTATAGTGTAGCATGAGGGGCCGCGTATCGACGAGTTGGACGATCCTTCTTGTATATATTTTAACCCAATTTTTGGTTTTTGCATTCAAGAGCCATAGAGTACATAACACATTGTAATAGCATGGAGATGACACCCCGACCGACCGCGGGAAGGACTGAACCTAACCCAGACCCTGAACCTGGACCTGAAACCTGAAAACAGAAACCTAGTCCTGTATGAAACCCTCTGCGATGGATCGCTCGGGCTACTATACTCATAATTGTTGTAAGAACCTTGGCCCTACTGTCCGCGCTCAGACACGCACGGAAATCTCTCACAACAAGAGAGGAGCATCAGCCTAACGGTTCTTCAGGGATCGAACTTCGTGAATACAGTAACCCATTCACGAGGATCCGGCCTGGTCAAATGCTGCGTGCTGTCGCCCACCAAACACAGTCGTCGTATAGCACGTATGCGAGTACGGTAGCTCATCTCTTCTCGACTGCACCGGGGCGCGACGCAATTCGCAACACCAGATCAAGGATAATGGGGCCGTTCGAGGCCCAAAAGTCGTAGGCGATCAGCTTCAAGCAGTCCGAGTCCGATGTAGCGCGGACTTTCTCTCCCGGGGTATCCTAACGTAGTACTTATGAAAGCGCATCTCTCACACTCAATTGAAAGCAGCAGCCCTTTCTACGAAGACGGAGTAGTACGGAGGACTTGTCCACGGCCTTCTTGAGGACTCGTGGTTGTCGCGGCCAGACGCACAGACCTTCGGCCCCCCGCAACTGTCGGTTGAGTCACGTGTGTGGTTCCATAACTTGACCCCAGCACAGGGCGGCATCATCCTAGTCCGGAAGAGGAGTGAGTTCGCAGTCCATCTAACTGTACCTACCGAGTACGTATGTATACGTGCCTATGTAACCTTGGCATTCCACCCTCAAGACTCGAGGTTGCCCTGCCTTGCCTTGCCTTGCCTTGGACTACATAATCTGACATTTGACACGAATCCTGATAGAAAAGCGGCTTTCAGGACCCCGGCCATCGTCGATCACTTGGGTCTTCTCCCCGTGTTGTCGATCTATGTGCTCGCTTCGGGCATTTCCCGCCATCACCAAGGACGAATTTTGCGCCGCGTGCAAGGCTCTGGAGCGTAGGAGTGCAGAAGACCGCATTAGTGACACGGATTGGTTAGGCGTGAGGTGGACGGGGGAGGAATTGTTAATAAGACAGAGACGGAATATCTCGCTGCACGGTGGAGTTCATGGGATTGCTGGCGATCAGGGCAAGAATGCAATCGAGGAGGAGGCAGAAAGGGAAGATATCGAGGACATGATTGAGGATGAGGTGGAAGACTCCTCGATCAAAAGTACCGTGCGTTGGACTAAGATTGGGTTCACCCCTTCTGCTCCCCCGCGCTGACATATTGTAGCGTGCTTCGAGGTGTCCAGAGGACGACTGCCTAACTGTGGAATTTTCCATTATCTTGTCGCCAACCTATTGCGTGCCGGTGCTTTGGTTTTCATGCCAATACGCACCGGACAAACAGCCGATGACCTTGGATCTGATATATGACCAATTGGTCCCGCAGCCTTCAAGCGCTTCGTTGCGTGGCGTTGGTGTTCTGGGGGGCATCAGTATGGCAGTAAGTCGTATTCAACGCCTGATCACTGAAGCCAGCTGATTCGTTGAAGCATCACCCGGTGTCGGGACTGCCATCCTTCTTCTTGCATCCTTGCAATACGCAAGATGCACTCTCGGTCTTGAAGCCGGACCAGACTCTCACACCAGAAGACTACCTGATCCTTTGGCTGGGTCTGATCGGGTCTGCTGTGGGCCTGCATATCCCTAGTAAGCTTTTGAGCGCTTAGTCGAGAGGATTTCCACAACCTGTCACGATGCCCATGAAAAGTGTCATTTCCCTCAAATGTACTTCAGGCATCGTGGGTCCGCCTTCGTCCGTTAGAGCGCATCGGTATTGTACGCGGATACCGAATTTGACCCATCGGACGGCGTTCTGCTGAAGGATGATTGTCGACTTTAAGGGTACGATTGTTCCAGAGCTTCGCATTAGTCTTCATCATCTTCCTCCATAGGCGCGTCACTTTCGTCTTCCTCCATTTCCACTTCATTGTCGTCCTCTTCTTCCTCTTCTTCTCGTGCTCGCTTCGTGCCATGTGGGCCTGTACCCGCAGCGGCGTCGGGAGGGTTTGTACCATTCTCGGCGGGTTTGCCAGAAGTAGCACTTGGGGGAGCGTTGAAGATGGACTTTTGTAACGCTGTTTGCTCGGAGGCACCGGTCGCCGCAGCAGTTGGAGGTTCGAAGGTTCCCCGAAGTTTGGGAATAATGTTTGACTGGCCCTTTCCGTAGACGATCGCCTGCAACACAAGTTTAAGCCTATAGTTCGACCGAAGATGCAGTGTCCACTCGTACCATTTCCTTGCCGAAGAAGTCAAACCCCTGTAAAGCTCTCATTGCCTGCGTGCTTGTCTGGATATCGCGGAAGACGACGTGCGCCTGGCCTCGCATGTGCTGGCCTTTGGCCCCAACACGGCTAGTAACGATATCGAGCACAGGTCCATACGTGGAGAAGAGCATGTACAGGGCGCGTTTCAGCTCGTTCTTGTTGATTTTCTCCGGGAGGTTCTTGACGAAAAGCCTACATAGCTCTCAGCAGGGAGTTCAGCACAGGAATAGGAGCGGCTGCTCACGTCTGGTTCGGCGTACCCGCGTTCCGGGACTCGTTCGCCGGTTTTGCAGTCATTATCAATAAAAGACAGCGAAGGGCGGCTGTTGTGGGGAGGGGAGGTGGAATCCGTTGCACGCCTGTACTCTCATACCGCCAGCGGACCTTTCTCCTGCCGGGTTGCAGGTGACATGCGCAGCAGAATTCAAGATCTTGGTAAACTTGTTGCGGAAATTTTGGCTTGGCATCTCAAAATGCAAACCCCTCGGAATCTCGGCCTCACGTGCGACTTTCCCTAGCTTTTATGCAATACTACAACCGACCCTGGCGCTGAATCCTCCTCCACTTGCGAAACAACACCCATACGTACCAGACTACGCACCCTGGCCTAGAGCAACAATGTGAAGAACAACGGAGTCACTACAGCCATACCAAATGCAGATATCATCTCCAGCTCTTCTTGCGGCAGGCAAGGAGCGGAGGGCCTGCGAAGTGACATCCTCGAGTCCCGAAGGATCCAAAAAAAACTACGATTTTCCTCGAGAGTACTGCTTGTTCGCCTTTACTGAAGGACACGTGCTCATACGCAGAATTACATCCGCAGTCATACAACGTCGTCCCATGACCCAGGGCCATTATAGGAACCAACTTGCCGTGATGAAATTGTTGTCCCTTCGCATCATCACAATTGCCCAGCTGCCGGCCCATCCCAATCGGCTGCTGCTGCCTACAGAATAGCCAGGCTAGTACTCGGTATTGTGGCAGATTGATGTAGGTTAGAGGCGAAGCGAGCTGAGAAAGTGGCGATGACGGATGCCTCGCACGACGTCAGACTCGAAGTCTCCTCAACCCGATCACATGAGAGTCCGAGCCCCAGTGGTCGTTGTCAGCCGCATCGCCGTCGCGGTCGGACTCTTGTCAGCGTCTAGAGGATATCTGGTTGTGAGTACTGGGGATTAGGAACATACCATGAGAGATGCTAGTGAGCTTGGTGGCCACTTAGGCTGCGAGTTGGATAGACGGGTCGATACTAAGGCCTCTTGGCAGAGTCCGGGGGTGTCGAGGGCGTTCCCCCACCGCATCTGCCTTCCTCGCTTGTTGGTCTTACAGATTCGCGGTCGCCGGTTTCACATCTTAAAGGCGCAGCACAGACAGCCGGACACACGTCAACTACGACCAACCATTGCGACAAATCCTCCCTCGTTGAAGCCTGTCACTCAAGATTCTTCTTTTTCACTTGCCCAGTGTCCATAATTCATACGCCAGCATTAGTGGTTTGGCATTCATTCCCGTTCACGTTTGCTCCAACATTGACACTTTGCGCATCATCTTTGACAACCCCTCCAATCAAGCCACCCTTTACCATTTTATTGCCCATCCTGGCGCATTCTAGTCCTCGCGCCTGACTCTCAGGCTGTCAGCGATGGGCAACATTAGCAGCAGACTCGACGACGGCGCCTTGCTATACTTGAAGGACCAAGCGCGCTGTATGTGCTGCCATTGTCTTTCCCCAGCGGCTAATGGCTGACTTTGCTAGTCTCGGTCAGTTCGATCGTCGTTAGCAATGGCCAGCGGAAAGTACTTTTGAGCATTGCGCCAAATGCATATCCTGCAACACGTCTTGTCGGCAAGCCAGACGCAAGCGATTACAGACCCATCTCATACATACAGGTCTGCCGAGTGTCCCTGCGCTGGAGGATGACTTGCTGATTTGTCGTGCAGGATCCTGATTCACTGGCGTTGTCATTTCTTCCTAGGCTGGACCTTGAAGACGAACTCGACATACGCTTTACATTTATAACTCGACAGAACTCCGGGCCTCTGCCTGCGACGCCCTCCACCACCTCCCCATCCCTCGATGCTGCCGTCACCGGACTGACCTTTGCCTACGCCCACAATGCCAAAGAGTTGGACACACTCATTACGCGAGAATTCCACGCCGACCCCAATCTACACAAAAACTCTAACGTGCAATTTATTGGTGATTTTGGAACCCGTGGTAGTCCTGCAGTAACTTACGAATGGACATGGCACTGGAAGCCTCCAAAGGCTCAAGAAGACAAGGGCGGAGGGTGGCGCAGTTGTTGCAGTTTCCTCGAGTACGATTCTAGAGCCCACCGGCTCAACACGCTCGCATCCTTCACCTTCTGGGTTCAGAATATGACCACACCCATCGGCCTACCGCTTGCTTCACCCAGTCTGGAGATCCCGGCATTTCCACAGAGGCATAGAATGCCATCCTCGCAATCATACCAGTCCGCCATCAGCGATTCGGAGGGTCCTTCCGACCAAGTCAACCCGCCCTCGCCACAGGTACACGCCGCCGAGTTCAGCTCCAGCGCTCCCTCATCCACGCCTGCGATGCCTGTGATCGACATACAATGCGTGCCACGCCCCGGGGACGACGTCAGCGCAGTTGATGACGGGCCTGTCTTCCGGGCTACAATGAAAGCCCTTGAGCAAAAGACCGGTACCATGAAAGTACAGATTAAGAAAGTTTTGAAGAAAGCCGAAGCTGCACAGCAGGCCCAAGTCGAGTGCAATCAAGCCATGTCTGATTTCTTACGAGCGCTCCAAGAAGCCTCAAATTCAAGCGCTACGGCCTTCAAGCCCGCTCTCGACCATTACTTCACAAACATAGCCCAGCATATCATGAAGTACGAAAAGGGCAACAGCACGTTGTTGCAGAGACAGATCATCGATCCCATCTCCAAGCTATATAACGTGGACATCAAGCAGGTCGAAGCCAAAAAGAAGGACTTCGACGACGAAAGCCGAGACTACTATGCCTACGTTGGCCGCTATTTGGGCCAAAGGCAGGATTCGCTCAAGGACAAGAAGCGTGCAGAAAGCGACTCCAAGTATCAGAACAAGAGGAAGAACTTTGAGTTGAAACGATTTGACTACTCGACTTTCATGCAAGATCTGCATGGTGGCCGCAAGGAACAAGAACTTCTGTCACAGCTCACAAAGTATGCGGATGGCCAGGCAAAATCATTCCTTGCCACGGCGAAAAAGGTGGAGAACCTCACGCCACAGTTAGATGCCCTCGTCAGGGAAGTCTCCGCAGCCGACAAGGAATATAACCTGCAAAGGACCGAAAGAGAAGAAAAAAGAAGAAACCTGGAGAAGAACGGGCCTGTGGCTGCGGAACAGGAGGCGCATCACCAACCTCCCGCCATTCCTGTCTCCGCCCAAGTGCCAGGCCAGAATGGGTATACTGCTTATACTTCCGACACCGACCTCAGCAGGGCCGACAGTGCCAGCTCCCAATTCGGCCATGCATCAATCAAAACCTTGTCGCCTACACCGAATTCAAATGTCGCGTTGAACACCGTCTTGTCGACTTCGCCCAGTGGCAACTCGCTAGCACCGACTCCTAGCAAGTTTAAGGGCATTCGCGACCTCGACGAAAGTTCGCTATCAACCATCGACAAGAGTTCTCTTGGACAATACCGCAAGGAGGGGCTGTTGTGGGCGTTAAGCAAGCCCAACAGCCACCTCGATCCAAAAGGCGCGTGGCACAAGTTCTGGATCGTGCTTGACCAAGGAAAGCTGTCCGAATACAGCAATTGGAAAGACAAATTGGATTTACACCGCGATCCCATTGACCTTCGTATGGCTTCAGTACGAATTGCACGGGATGCAGAGCGAAGATTTTGCTTTGAGGTCATTACACCACATTTCAAGCGAGTTTACCAGGCCACAAGCGAAGATGATATGAATGCCTGGATCAACGCCATCAACAACGCCCTTCAGAGTGCTTTCGAAGCTGGCGGTAAAGCACCGCAGCAAGTTCGGAAGGAGCCGGGTACACGGGAGTCCGTACGTGAGTTTGGGCATGCTCTACTTGGTAAAAGCTCGTCGCAATCTGGGCCACACGGGTATTCTCAGCGAAGCGACGGGAGTGGGGTATCGCGCCGCATCACTGTAGGTTCTAGGCCGACCTACACCAGAACCAGCAGCAACAGCTACGATGAGAATCCATCGAAGCTGCTCGACCAGATCAGAAACAATGATCAAGGCAACCAGTTCTGTGCGGACTGTGGCTCCTCTTCCAAGGTCGAATGGGTTTCCCTCAATCTAGGCATCATCTTGTGCATTGAATGTGGCGGTATCCATCGATCACTGGGCACTCACGTGTCAAAGATTCGGTCCCTGACCTTGGATGTACACTCTTTCACCAACGATATTGTCGAGTTGCTGATGCTCATCGGTAACAGGATCAGCAACATGATCTGGGAGGCATTATTGGATCGTTCTCTGAAACCCACAGCGACCTCAACTCGGGATCAACGGCTGAAGTTCATTACGGCGAAATACGTCGACCGGGCCTATGTTGAGCCTGTGTCTCAGTATACGACTGCCGATGACGCGCTACTGACATCGATCAAGAAACACGACATCCAAGGCGTTTTACAAGCCATTGCTCAGCGGGCGAACGTCAACGCTCATGATCGTTCTAGGAACACTCATGCTGTCTTTATGGCCCTTGCTTCCGCTGACCCAGCTCGTCCGGTCTCGTCCCATTCGGAAACACCACCGTCCGGAGCAGTCAAAGCATTCCCAATGGCGGAGTTACTCGTTCAGAACGGGGCTGAAATCCCTGTTGAGCTCCCCGCCATTCCACTATCGACAGCTGCACGCTTATACATCGAACAGCGCACAACGCGCGCACCGCCAGGTCACGGCGCTCACACAGATACACTTGGACCCCTCCCCTTCATGAACAAAATGTCACCCATGTCCTCGTTTTCGGATGCTTCAAATAAGCTGCAGAAGCGTGGCAGTGCCGGCGCAAGGTTTGCGGGCAAGGTCACGGGGCTGGGGGAACGGTAGTATCGTTACAGCAGGTCGCGTGCTGATTATAACGTGCTGGGGCCGGTTATGCTCTGCGAGAGCCAGTCTTTCGACGTGTTGAGCACTCCGACGAGGTTGATGCATGTGCCAAGGCCCAGGCTCGTGTACTTGAACAGTGATTCGAGTTGACTATGATGGACGACGGGCTTTGATGACTGTGACGAGGTGACGACGTTGGGATCCACACGGGCTCGGGAGGACAACGTGAGTGAGGCTGAGGACTAAAAAAGTTATCTGCGTACGGCCGATGCGCAGGGGCGCCATCAAAGCTATGACCATTTTGATGAAATCTGAGGGCGAGCGGTGGGACAAGACGCGCGGACAAGGCGGTCTTTTCCCCTTTTTTACATAGACAGCACCAGACAGCTTGGGTACATGCCTCAATTGGCAAGGAAGCATGCCGTGCGCGACGATAATGCTAATACTATGGATTGACGCCCAACTTCGAAAGAGCTCTTCCCTCCGCGACAACCTCGACTGCAAAAGAGTACAATTCTCATGTCATCCATAGCAGAGCCCCCTCGCCATAAACAAGTGAGACGCCCCAGGATCTCGTCAGGCCCGACGATGATTGCCAGTCTCGTCTCCCCCGTCGACAGGATGCCGATAGCGTCAAGCAGTGGACGTCCTCACCCCATGGAAGTGCTGGGTCCGAACGGGGAAGGAAGCAACGGTGGGTACTCACTCAGCCTTGTTATAGTCGTGGTGATGGCAGTCGTGGCAGTTGTGTGTATTATCTCAGCGGCATCTGCTCCGTAGGTTCTGTCTATATAGTATGTTATATCCTGGCCCAAACTAAGCAGCTTACTCTTCTTGCGATGTGATGCGATGCCATCCCATGCCATGCTGTGCGATGTGCAAGGGGTCCATGTCTGCGATCGCCCGGTCTTTTCATCCCACACTACGACTCTGTATGTATGTACTTAGTGGTCGAGGTCCAGGGAAAGGAAGAAGCTTCTCCTTTGATTGTGATCTTCTCTTGTTCCACCCAAGTCCGTCAGATGGGTGTCTCATTCCTGAGCGTGTTTTCCCGTGTTTTCCCTCAATGTGATGTGGTCTGGTCTCGTGGGATAGGACGGGGTGGAGCAGCGGTGGTGTAGGCTTGCCAGCTCCCAGGGAGGGTGTTCGATCTCATCACTGGACGGACACTGGAGTCAGGTTCTTGGAAATTGCAGGACGACTGATCTGTTCCGACGACTCGGGCACTTCTGGCATTCTGAGGTATCGTTAGGTAGGTTAAGGTGGTGACCAGCAGGGCTGCATTCCCGGGAGGGTTTTGCAGGTGTGTAAGTTCCTTCTCATTTCATGCGTGTCCTATAGTGTAAAGCGATTGACTTCGTCAAAGCTCGCAGGCCTGGCTTCTGGCCGGAGAAGAAGGAGGAGTCGGCGCGAGGAGGACGAGAATAAACTTGCTGGTCGCGGTGTTGCAGTGATGTCTCCTCCACCAGGTCTACCCGACCGTCCATGGGGTGTAGCAGTGGTGTGAACGAAGGTGTCCTCAGCGAGATTCAGGAGACAAGCGAAATCGAGAAGATTGTTTGGATAGTGTAGCGACCGTGGCCGGACGTCTCCTCAAGTGTCATTCCTGCTGTTGATTCGAGGATTATGCCCATGCAGCTAAAAATCTCTGGCAACTGCCGAAATGATTCAGGGTAGTTCAGGAGATTGCGGGACAGTTCCTTTCATGCACACAGAGGGAGGGGGAGAGAGAGTATGCGAGATGAGAGAAAGCGTCGAGAGGTGCGATTGACTCGGACGCAGGAGCCAGGAGTATGCACTCACGGCCAAAGACCCAACAAAGGAAGGTGACAGCGCTTGCAGACGGGGTAGGTGCGAATGTTGGGGAGGAACAAAGAACGGAATGTGCGTATGTGGAAGTGATGGTATTGTGGTTTATCGGGGAGAAAGCGCCAATAAGGGTAGGGGGATGCCTGCGAAATCTTCCCTGCGCGGCCGCCAGAATTCTCCCCATGCCGTTCGAAAATCTCCCCCCGGTTAATTCACGATGGAGCTCTGCACACATGCAGAGATCAAGATCCCTTGCGTTCAGAAAACTGAACGCTGTCAGACTCGGTCAGACAGGAAACTTCTGGATCAAGTGCCTCATCGACAGATGATTGGTGATCTGGATAGAAGCCGTTATACACGGCAGCGGGTAGGGCGGAGGCGGCGGTTACATGGAGAAGTGCAGCACACATGGAAGAAGGGGATTCGCAGGACCACAAATCAAACAGAATTCAACCTCCGAGGCCTCCTTTCCCTATAGTGGAGGCGTACAGGGCTCCAGGATGGAGGACTGTTGCTTTGTTCAACCACGTCTGCTGGGGTGGATCTCTGGATGTCGCGGTTCATCTTCCTAATGCATCGAGCACGAGGGTGATGTGCTAATGAAATCACCTCTCAACCATGTTCACCAAGTGGCCAGTTGACTTGGAGACGCGGTACGGTAGCCAGTGATCGCGCAGAGAGGAAGATGAGAGAATTGTGGAACGTCAGAGATCTGGCAAGTAGCTCACCAGACTGACACAGTTCAATGCCTGCCTTTGCCCATGACTATGCCATTGGCTCGTCGTAGGGGACCAAGATTGTCGAGAATACGCGGATGGACGGTCCGATAGCCGTCGAGCAAAGTTAGAGCTCCTCACTCCTCACATGTGCTCTGTCTGGGGATGTCGATACTGTGAATGACAGGCTGCGAACGCAAGGTGCGCCCGTGTAGAGTACATGGCAATCAGCATCGTTGAACACCATGCAGTCTTCGAAGCGAGAGCATGTCTTCACTAGTCTGGAAAGTGTCGGCCTGAGGCACCCAATGATTTCCTGACCATTCTAGCTTGAGAGAAGGGAGGTCCCCAAAGGCCAAACGACGGGTGTTCATTGGACTCGACCTCTGTTAGCGAGCGTACATAGGGTTGAAGCCGTTGGGTTTCGGGTGCTGGCGCTGCAGCAAATACCATCAGTTCGTAAACAAAAGGCAGCAATGATAGCAAAAGCTCAGAACCGAGGATGGCGCGGACTGTGGTCGTTGGACCGTTGATAGTGGCCAGGTGGGTAGCTCCAAATTTTCCCAAGTGAGCGAATCTGTATGATGATTGGCCTGAGCCACACAATGGCGTTTTCCACCTCCTCCCAAGTTGATTGGCTTTCGGGTATCGCCACAATGAGTGCCATCGGATATGGAGTACTAGAGCAAGAGCGCGAGCACCGGGTATCGTACCACACAACGCAAAGGGAATCGCTCCGGCCCGGTGAGCTCTTGTTTAACCGCATGGTACGACCGTGGTTGGATAAAAAAAGGTGTTTCGGCAGTTTCACCGGCATGCCGCGTGCTCGTACCAGGGTGGTCGAAAGTACCTCCAAGACGTCTATCTTCCTACAAGGGAGGCAGCTTCAGCAGCTGAAGGACAATCTTTGCCTTGTAAATCTCAAGCAGCGAAACATATTCGGACGCGCCGAGTCGGAGTGCGGTGGCCTGAGGTCGAGGAAGGAGGCCGTGGACGAGATGGTATGCTGCTCTCTGTAAACGTTCCATTGAGCACACGAGTCGCCGAACAGTGCTTAGCGCAACGTGTGTACCTGACACTAGCTCAGGAGCGACATGAGCGATTCGGAACACGCAGCGTCCGTACATGTAAAGATTCGGAGCGCGAGAGCTTCAGTGGCAAACCTGGGTCCCCTAAGAAGTCTGGATCAGCGTCTTGGTTAGGTCAGGTACGAGTCACGCCAGTCGGATGGCTACCGCAGTTCGAGTGGAAGTCAAGTGACGTGTCTCAGTCTCTCTTCTACCAGTAGCCAGTCGATAGATCCTGGCAATTCTAATCCTGGCATACGCAACAGCAAATGAGTACGCGGCGAGGTCGCCTGTGGAGTGCCAACGTTCGCGTACTATTTTGGCTTCTGCAGCCGTTGCGACGATGAGAACAAATAATGGAGGCGGCAGAAACATGCCGCAGGTCGTGGTGAGACCCATTGGGTACGTCTACCGGCCATCGAACTGATCAGCGAGCGATAGGCAGGAAATGGAAATGATAACCCGGAGTGGCCATGAAGAAATGACGGTCGCGAGAACTGATGTTGGAATTAACAAACCCTACGCGCCAAGCCGATGACGTAGTTCGGCAACGCTCGAAAGTTTTTCCATGCCGTCAGCGCTATTCCGTTTTCGGACAAGGGAAATTCAGAATTCGCATCATGTCCCCATTAATTGCGACAAAACTGGCGTGGGAACCTGACCCGAGATCCTGGAGAAAAGCCAGTTGCTCAGCCACAACCAGGGTCTGACCAGTCATCCAGGCTCGAGCGTCTCGGATCTTCTCGACACCTCACCATCGGCCGTCTCCACAAGATCGGCATATGCTGTAAAAACTCGTTGTCGCCACCTGCCGCCGGGCGGCTTGGCCATGAGACATCCAGCAGCCGAGCAAGCTATCACTGATTGACACGATCATCTGGCAAGCCGATCACCATCACTACGAGTACTCGTACTGGGTGCTTGTGTACCTGCGTTGTTTCTAACAATAGCGAAATCGTGCACGATGATGCCAGCCGCCGTCATCGGATGTGGCGGAGAAGCACAAACAGCCCACCCGGCAATTGGAATTTGTTTAATGACTCCCAACAGACGCTTCCTGCCTGGAGCGACATGAGCCACTGTTCTAATGATCCTCGGCCAGTGCGGTGGACGAGATCAAAAAGCAACACAAGATTCCTTCAATCGGCCAGTGTAGACAATTGTGTACCGTGTACCAGCGTCCGTGCTCGTTCGTCCACTTTTTCACCGTCCCACAGCAATGGTCAGCTCCTCCCACGAGGGTTTAGCGGGAGGCTAACGAGACATTTTCTCTTGATCTGCGATGATTGACCATCTGTCGCATTAGTTTTGGATTGACACGACGCTTCACCCTTGTCGAAGATGAATGTCTTGCGTATGTTGCCTGTCGCAGGAAGATCTCTACTGTTCTAAGGTAGTGTGACTCAGCGCATGCGATTGCAGGTAGCAAAATGGGAGCAGACTAGACGACAGGATGAATGGTACCCAGTACCCGTACGAGGCTGGTTGTAAGATGGGAGTTCCAGAACGCCGCAGAAGCCGGGCAGTGGGGAGCAAGCCTCGGCTGCGTGGCCTTCTTCCTGGAAATGTGGCTTGCCTATCACCTAGTAGCTTGTGAAAAGATATCCGTCGCTGTAGCTTCAGCCCGAACTCCACACGGTCCAGAACGTCCCAGATCCATCCCCCCATTGTTGGCAGCTCAGCTGCAAAATAGGTTCGTATCGACTTGTTAGACAGGATGCATCTTGCTTCTTACCATATTGTGCGTGTACGGCGCTGACGAGAAACGAGCTTGCGCTCCAAGTGGGACAGAGCCAGGGGCTTGCAGGCCCATCCAAATAAGCGATGGGCACGCAACACGGTGTCTCTACCAAATCAGAGACGAGAACAGAAGTGCTGTTCAAATGTCGCCACAATAGATTCCTGCAGTGTCGTCTTGGTCCTTCTGTACCCAGTGCCGAGTACCCAGTACATGCGAAAATTGGGTCGGTCATGGCGTCCGAAAGCAGACGGGAACACAGCCACTCCTCGCCCCGAGTCCATCTCCGGTCGACCCACCCTCAGGCCTAGCGACAATCTATACTGTGTACATCGCACCTTGCTGTGCTTTTGATACGACCGTGGCGAGGAGTTCAATTCCGGCGCTGTGCAGGAAAGAGGCTTGCCTTCAGCCACTGCAGCTTCTGGTCTAACGGTAAGGGAGCCTTCCCACGCCTGATCGACTCCCCGTTCAGAGGGGGGGTTGCTGCCATTGCTGCAACTCCGCCATACCCACAGCTGCTCCTTCCAGGCCTTGGGTATCGCATCCAAGATCCGGACCAATTAAGCCCTCCCAGCTTCCCTATCAGCCCACCGGTCGACGCTGCAGTTCGCGACCGGAAATTCCCCTTTCAAATGCTGCGTTCGTCGCCATTCTGCGTGTCGATTCTGTCAGACTATCCACCCGGGCACTTTGTTCAGGCTCGAGCATCGCAATACCGTTGGCCTCTCCGTCAGTCCTGATCATCTTCCACCTCGACCAGGGCTCCATCCCGGCTATTCCCAATCACACTTTTACGGTTCATTTTGGCCACCGACTGCAGTGGACCCTGGCGCCGTTGTCGAATTTTACTTGCCATGTCCCAAAGGCCTTAGTACATTGTGCGTCGCTATCCCCGCCAGTCATTAGCATCCATGCTACTGAGGCCAGATATGAGACACGGTTGGGCGTGACTCCCCTTCTTAACCATCACTTCTCTTCACCGCACGCCCACTAGACCAATGATTCTACGAAGCTGCCGTTGGACACTGCCACGAAGCGAACAGCGTTCCTCTTCTAGCCCTGTGAAACACCCAGATCACCCCTGTCGGCCACGTTCACTTCCAAATTTGGCGCCGACCTGTGTGTTTCACTTCCCTTCTTGAACAGACGAACGAGCGAGAGCAATTCTCAACAGAATCCTCTTGACAACCAACAAGAGCACCCGGATCTCTCTCGATCCGTGCTCAGCCTGCTGCTCAGTTCGATTAAGATCGACTCTCCTACATACCTAGCCTAGGTATACCTATTTGAGGTACTCTCTTTTGGCGCTTAATCGGCTGTCTCACCATCGAGCAAAATGGACTGACTGATGGCTGTCTTCTGGGTCCAGCATTACTACACACTCCCTATTATATTTGAGGATTTCGGAATGGGTGATGAACCTCCACTTCGACAAAATCCCATATCGCAAGCGAGCGACGAGCAATCCGCAAAAGGTATGCGCTGTACTGCGAACGACCGCGGTAATTCACCTAGTTGACTTTATCAGATCGATCTTTACCCTCTGGTGCCACCAGCTCGGCGCCTGGACAGCCATCCAACATGGAGTTCGAATCGTATCCTCGAGCGCATTTCCCAATGAGCAACTTTGCGAGTACCGGAACGCTGGACATGTCGACCATGGCTGCCGCCTTGCCCGATTATCAAATGCGACAGTTCCAGCAACAACCGTACACTCAGCACTACCAGTCACCCAGTGCTCCCAACCCGTCCATGATGTACCAATACCACCAAGGCGCGCAGTTTGCCGGCCAGGCTGCCGCAAATCCCAGCCATTCGTTTGCGCAGCAATATCCATCGCCGTTTGTTCAGGCCGCGCCCGCACGACAGCAGCCGGGAGCAGGCTACTCACATTATGTCCCGAACACAGGACTTCCGGGTGGCCCGCAGCCCTTCCAAAACCAGTCTTTTCTTCTGCATCATTCTGGGACGGCAAGCCAGCACCATCAACAGCAGCAGCAGCAGCAGCCTCATTTCCCACAGCCTCATGCATCTTCAGCTTACGGTGTGCCGTATGGGACTGGGATGGCATCTGGCTATGCGCTTCCACAACTGCGGCTGGACAATAGTATGGCACAGATTCAAACCTCGAACGTTTATCCACAGCTGAACCCCCAAGGTATGGAGGCACTCCTCTCACGCAGGCTCCCCCAATGACTGACGTTTGTGACACGCACAGCCGTGAGAAGAAGCAGCTCAAACTCGTCCCTGCAGACCTCGGCGCTCAGGGGGCCGCCCAGGAAGCCCAAGCAGTCTGGCCATGCGCTTTGGGTCGGAAATTTGCCACCGGCAACGCATATAATCGACCTCAAAGACCATTTCTCGAGAGATGCGACAGAAGACATCGAGAGTGTCTTTCTCATCTCCAAGAGCAACTGTGCTTTTGTGAATTATCGGACCGAAGCCAGTTGTGCAGCTGCCATGACCCGCTTCCACGACTCCAGGTTCCAAGGCGTGCGATTAGTCTGCCGGCTCCGACGGGGAAGTGCTTCCACGGCGACCCCGACGCAAACTATGGCACAGCAGCCGGCGCCAGTTGAAGATGGCGAAACAGCCGAAGTCGGCGGCAAAGACGCCGCAGTAATTGACACGACAATAACTGCGGAGCCTGATCCGATCGGGAAGGTCAAGGAGAGGTTCTTTGTTGTGAAGAGCTTGACTGTGGAGGACCTGGAGCGTAGTGTCGTCAGTGGAATATGGGCCACGCAGGCTCATAACGAAGTTGCCTTGAACAACGCTTACCAGGTAAGACTGCCGGTTTGAAACTCATTACCACGAAGCTGACCGAGGACAGACTGCCGAGAACGTCTATCTGGTCTTTTCCGCGAACAAGTCTGGCGAGTATTTTGGTTATGCTCGGATGGAGTCTGCCATCGACGACGAGTCGATCACCAATGTCGAAATCCAGCCGCGGCCAGAGGCACCAGAGCCGAGCCCGGCTGATCTCCCTTTGACCATACCGACGCCAGCCACCGCGACAGCGCCGAAAGGACGCATCATTGACGATTCGGCGCGAGGGACGATCTTTTGGGAGGCCGACACAGCTACGAAAGAGAAAGAAGAGCAACACACGGACGAAGAGGCCGGGAACGTGTCAGGCGAAGGTTACGAATCAGCCAGCCCAGGCGCTCCGCAAACTTTCGGAAAGCCTTTCAAGATCAGGTGGATGTCCACCGATCGCCTGCCGTTCTACCGGACAAGAGGTCTCCGAAATCCATTGAACGCCAACCGCGAGGTGAAGATTGCCCGCGATGGCACCGAGATCGAGTCCAGTGTTGGCCGCCGGTTGGTCAACATGTTCCACCGTCCTGCAGGGCCGTCTACAAGTCCTGGGGTGACTCGACCACCACAACCTCCTCCAGGACCTATGGGTGGGTTCATGTCTCCTCATGGCGCAGCGCCAGGAGGCATGTACGGGAGGAGCTACTGATTTTTTACTTCGACATTGTTCTTTTGTACAGCTTCGCTACTGCGATGTTTCATGTTTGTACGATGACATGACGCCACGACAAGAAAAGCAAGTGGAACGGCATTTCCAAGCAACGATAATGGGGGCGGGGCACCCGGTGATGACTTCCAAGAACATTTCTTTTGATCACAGCACACGACACACGAGCTTGGCAGGCCAAGCCTTCTTCTCCAATCCTTCTTGGATAGGCTGTTTTAATGACCGTCACGGAGTTGAGGAAAGGCTGGGAGGGGGCAGGTTGGCGACGTAGAAGTGACCAAGGGCGGGAGAGCGTGTCCGTAGAAGGAATACATGATGCACGGGTTATGTCTCATTGCCAGAGGGCCCACGGGTTGACAGTGCCATAGGTCCGGAATCATCCATGAGTTGCTGAATCAAGTTCGTGGATCAATTCCACGAAGTCTTCGTCCCCCGCCGCCGCCAATCGTCTAAACTCGTCCATGTTGGACGCGAGCCATTGTTCTTCCTCGCCCACCTAAAACAGTCTTTCTTTCAGCAAAGGGGACATCGACAACAACCCGTAGAAGCAGGATGCATCGACATCGACATCAACATCAACATCGACATTAACATCAGCATCAACATCAAACATGAACATAAAAACGTACCCTCGGCCTAGCAATCCCGCACTCCACAGCCGTAGTCAAAGCCCCGAGGACCCAAACCGTGCGCAACGCCTGCCCGCTGCCGGCTTCTTCCTTGCCCACGCCCACGACGCGATCCCAAGCTCTGATCAAGTCCCTACAATGCTCCTCGTACGAGTGCTTGGATCTCTGCCCTCCCTCCTCGGCGGCCGCAGCGGTGGCCCTCGTGCGCAATATCAACCGGTTATACACGGCGCGCTTGCCGCCGCGGAAGACGGCCTGTCCGCGCGCGTCCGTGTAGCGCACGTTGATGAAGAACTTGGGCGTCTTGAACCGCGTCGAGTGCAAGTCCGTGAAGGCCTTGGCTAGGGTTTCTTGTTGTTCGTCGGTTAGGGGGGTGATGTGCTCGACGTCGTAGAGGGGCATTTTTTGTTTGTTTGTTGGGTATGATAGAGACAGTGGGCAAGTAAGTCTTGATTGCGCACGTACAGGTTGGAGGGTGAATTGTGAAGCGTGGAGTGTTGGTTCTTGTCTGTCTTCCTTCCTTCCTGTGAGCTCGGCTTTACCTCGTACGGGGGTATGGAATGGATATAGAAGTATCTACGTATATACGTATGTAAATATATATGTGTGTGTGTGTGAAGCGGGATCTGGTACGATTTAAGAATTCAGAGCTGGAGTGTTCTTGATGCACTCGGTATTCCGTGGGGAGCCCAGCGAAGCCCCAAGGCCGATTACTGAACGCCATCAATATTTCGGACTGGTCACCGAGCTCACGCGCCCAAGCAGATGGAGTACTACGTACGAGGCAGACACATACCAGGCCTCTTCCCCGGGCGAGCGATATACGAGTAGGTGTCACGACTACACACTGCCCTGGTCGCCCTTACTGGAGGACACCGCCGTCTGGACACCGATTGGGGACCGCGTAACGTGGCTTAAGTAAGCGGCCCCTGACGTTGGCGAACTCCCTCGTTTCCAATCTTGCACTTAAGTTGCCCGTCCTGTTCCCTCTGTGCCTCTTCATTGTCACATTGTTCATCATGACTGTCGTGCTCGCTGGTTGTAACCTAGGCCTGTGCGGGGCAAATGGATTAAACTATATGTCTACTAACTTGATTACTACTTACTGACATCTGTCAGAAGAGCACAATTTGATCCGGCCCGACTTCACTCGAGATCTCCTCGTTCTCGCTCGGGTTGTAGAAATTGGAAATTGTGGGTGAGCAACGAGTGGAGGTGCAGCATGATATGGCATTCCTCCATTCTTTTCGCTTTGCTAAAAGGCAAGGCGAATTCATCCCATCACCAACGTCCTCATCTCTTCAGTCTACAATAGTCATCTTCCAGCGTACATGCATGTGCATTATCCCCGGCTGGCGGCTCCCTCTTAATTACGGACTCTCAATCCTTCAGATCTGAGACTCACAGTGAATCTAGAGCAAAGTGACAGGGGTTGTGGGAATGCAGAACACTCCGCAAGGTACCTTGTCTCGGCCTGGGCTTGCTTCCGCCAAGAAGCTCAGTCCAACGAATGCCGAACTGCAATAAACCCCATCAAAATACAATCTGGCGAAGAGACGGGGCTGTCTCAAAGGACTGGAACAGTGCGTCTGTCCCGCCACTGGATTCGAGGCGTCAAGGTCGCAGTAAGAGCGGCGGCGGTGGCGGCGGCAGCAGCAGAAGCCCAAGCTCTGCGCCGTCGCTTGCAAGGCTGGAGACATGTCTCAACCCCTTCAGGAGATGCCATGTATGCTAACTAGCTGTTCCTGAGGGCCGAACATTGGGGTGAGGTCCGCTCACAATGAAGAGATCCTGACTGGTAAGTCTATCGATAGTCAACGAACGCCCTTGAACTGCTCGTCGTTGGCACACCAAAGCAATACCAAGCGAAGCCTTGTTCATTCCATCGCGACCGACAAATATGCCGCATCCGAGTCCTGAACGGGGTTTCGCCAACGTCCGCCCCAACCCACTACCGATGTACACAAAGCTGACACCACCAGGGATCATACCCTCATGACAGAATAAGCAACCCCGCCTCTCACTCGAATCTGCAACATATTACACCCCGGTACGAGGTACATGCTGGCTGAGCCATCACAACCCCGAACAGCATGCTGGGAATTCACTCTGCGACGACCAGCACGTCTATGCTTGCCCGTCGCACCCAACGAGGGTACTGTCGAGCCGGAGATCCGACCCGACCAAGACTGCACGGTTCCGGTCCGGTTGGCCATCTCGAACGTGTACACGCCAAGCTGTGTACCCTCACTCAGCCTCGAACGAAGCTTAGAGATTTCGAGGGCCAGAAGGTAAGACAGCATGCACGCCACGCTCCCAACACAATAGATTGTGCCATGGATAATGAGTGGTGGTTTGTGGGGGAATCCTAGCCGAAGAAGCAGAAGAATGAAAAGTCCATCCCTAACAGTCAGGCAGACAGGTAGATAGGCAGATAGCTCCTTGGGAGTATTCTTCCGTGCATTTGTCTTCGCTGCACGAATCCCCGCCACCTCCTTCATCATCGGAGTTATCGATTTGTGACTCTCGACTGTCTCTTGATTCTTGACTCCCGACTCTCCACACTTCATGACAGAGACCGATGAACCTGGATCGAGGCCTAAATCCATCGTCGGCTCCCGAGCCAGCCTCGCACCGTGAAAACACATTGATCCCGAACTGTGAACACACGGTCGAAGCGCCCTGAAAGGAAAAGGGCAAGGAAATAAGTGCGTTGCTAACATAGTCCATTACTGCCCACGTTCGGCCATCAACCTTCAACTCTTAGGCTTACTGGTCCCGGAAATCTAGATAGATAATATAGTCCGTCAAGACAGAGATATGGATACATATGACATAGATCCTCGGAAGTGAGAGTCACGCGCGCCTCGTCCCGCAAGAATGAGTACGCAGGGCCACTAAGAGCTGTATATGTACAGGTACAGTGACAGGTACAGGTCCAGTGCTCTGCCGAGAAAGAGCGGAGCGGAGCGGGACGGGACAAGTAGGGCGGAGGAGAGTGGAGTGCCAGTTATAGCCGGGATGGGATGGGATGCATGGATGCATCTCAGCTCCCTGCGGAGACTCTACTGGGGGGCGGAATTGGTGATTTCTTGGGACACACACAGTCGACTGTATCTCCGAACTTCTGGCATGAGTTCTTCGAACGTTGGTCCGGTTTGTGGTTCTTTGAAGCTGTGGGTATATTGCAACAGAAGCTCGGCGCAGCGGATCAAGGCTCTGATCAATTCAATTTGAGGCGGAAACAGAATCCAGCAGAACTTGACAAGGTAACTAACCGGGTATCTCCTCGCGTAAACGGTAAATGATCGGCATTGTGCCTACATTTTCCTGCTGTTCTAGAGGACCTGCTATTCACACACTGGGCGTACTATAACCCCAGATGCTCATACTGCTGAGAGCAGCACGAACGCCACATGATTGACCGCCGTTGCCATGCCGTCCGTGCCATGCCGTGCCTTGCCAGGCAATACTCTTGGGATATCTCATGAACCAATTCATCAAGCCCACTTGCCGAGTAGCGCCATAAGTCCTGCACCGAGACACATCGTAACAAACGCCGCCATGACAGTACGTAGACTCGCAGTGCGCATGGAAGTGCTGAACATGAACTCATGAGCCATCAACTCCACCAACCCAGTGTAAATCAGTATCCCCGCTGACACAGAGTCGAACACGCCGTTGACAATAAGCGTTGTCTTGGAGCCCGGAGGGTAGGTTTTCCGCACACCTAAGCCGATAGCGATTGCGAGCGGCGTGCTCAAACCGTACGCTAAGGCGAGTACGTAGGGTGTCCATTGTCGATTCTTAGGCCACGGCGTCACGGCAAGTCGAGAGCCTAGACCAAGACCTTCGAAGGTTTGATGGAAGATGATGACAATGAACAAGGTGTTAAATTCGTCTCCTGCGACTGCGAGCGTGAGGCCAATGAAGATGCTGTGAAATACGATGCCGAATTCGAGGATGAAGATGGCTGTCATTTGTGCCTTGTAATCTTCGAAGCTAAATGGGTTGTTGGCCTCCTCGATCTCTGAGTGCTCCCTCACGTGGCCCATGTGGTCTTCTCCCGGCACGTGCGTGCTGGCAGATCGCTGCTGTCGGGTAGATGATGGTAAAGTGAGAGCGGTGGGAGTGTCTTTGTAGGGTGACAGCGTATCTGCCGCGCGGGCGGTCCCTTCTGTGTCAGGCGTTGATCGCTCGAGCTCGTACTGTTGCGCCTGTCCGCGCCCATCACCGTGCTCTTGGTCATGGGCATGTGCATGCCCGCCAAAATTTCCATACCTCATGACCATTAATTCCACAAAGAAGAGGACAAAGATGGTCATGAGGACTATGCCCTCAGCCCAGTCGTACTGTGTTATCGGTCCTGTCAGACAAGGGTCCGTTAAGGCGTCAACGGCAGGCGCCAATAGGTGTATGAACGCGGTTGCAATAATGACACCCGAGCCAAAGTATTTGCATAAGAAGAAGACCCAGTCTGGAACCTTTAGGCCTCTGTGCCTGTTTGCAAAAATGGGGAAAGATGCGCCTATCGAAGAGGTAACCCAGATGATGAAGAGTGCGGCTACCCGCAGGCCAATGCGACCGTCATATTCGTTGCCGGTATCACACACAGGCGGCTCGCTGCCGTCGTCTTGCCGTGCGATGAGGTGGGCGAAACTGTCGAGGTTGGCCATGGTAGTCGATTTGGTATGAATACCGGCTACTTGCAAGAGTTCCTGCAAGATCCCGAATGCCGGGGGGAGCAGCTGTGGGATATATTGGTTTTGCGCGCAGATGATCTACGAGTAGTTCGGCTATCTGTGAGCCAGGGTAGAGCCACGCTGGATTCGAGGGTCTTACCTATTCCCAGTACGAATAGTGGCCCGACTAAGGTGAGATTTTGAGACGCGCGAGTCAAGTTCCACAAACTCCAACAGGCCTAGTGTGTTGGATACAGATGTTACTGGCCAAAACGAAATTCCAGGCAAGGATGAAAGAAAAATGAGCAGAGTAAACAGAGCTTAGTGTTACCACGTTGGTTGTGGTTTGAAATCCCGGTGGTCGAACGCAACATTCCACCTTCACCCCGCTCCACCCGTAGCGGAAGGAGGAAGTCGCGATCACTGCATGAGGTCAAGGAAGCGAAGGTGCAGAGCGAGCAAAAGTGAGGACCTTAAGGATGGTGAGGTCGATGCGCTCTGCTAGCCAATGAGCGAGCGCCGATTGAACGAGGCTCCGCACGAACCCCACGCTTGTTATTGGCCCATGTCCCAATCGTCAGGTACCGGCGGACGCTGATTCGTCAATCTTTCCTCCAAGTCCGTTTTCCCATTTTTATTTCTGCACTCAACTCTTCATCACGGGTCGCTCACTTCTGACAAGTACCTCCAGATATCGTCAGCTGGCAAGATTCTTCAGGAGCAGACTCTTTCTGACTGCTAGAAAAGGTCTACCCTCGTATTGAACGCTGTCATGGCGCCCGCGCCCTCCGGCAGACACATATCCCATAGCGTCAACCAGAGGGTGTTGTGCAGGATGATGCGCCGGGTCCTTCCGCTAGGTAAGGCTGCATCTTAAGGTCCTCACTTTTCAAATCGACACATTCTCCTATTAGCTTCTGTCATCCCACGGCGCCATGGAATTGGAGTCGTGTCCAGCTTAGCGACTGGTTGAGCCGGGCACTGATTTTCTCCATACTTTGGTAATCGTGCATATGACTTCGGCGACACTGCGTGAGGTTGAATTTGACTTATGCCCAGAGTGGCACGTCTCGCCGCCCAGGAACAGTAATTGTACCTCTTGGTGTTGCTTTGCTATCGCATGGATTCGATCAACCTAGGCCGAGAAGGGCTCCGGCCTCGCCAAATCGTCTTTGGGTAGGCGCTGGTCGGCTCCATCGAGGTAAGCGCAGTATTCCCTCATGTACCAGCCACGAGATCAACCCTACCGACGCCAAAGTGGCTGTCAGTACGTCAACATAGATTTCTCGCCGTCGCTGTAATCGCGCCAGTTGCAGGTGTTTCTCCCTGAATCGGCCACGGTCCCTTGCATGCGTGTATCCGATCTCTGATCCCGAAAAGGGAGATCCGATGAGCGGCAAGGAGCCGATGCATCCTTCCAAAACCTCGTGGCAGATTTGTGGAACTCTTCTCGAAGCACTCGCTTTCCATGGCAAGGAAGGCGATTCCCCGGTGGTCGTCCCAAATGATTCTGTGGCTTCCCTTCGTGCCCAATCATCCAATCTCGTATGCTTCGTTCCAAGAGACTGCCTCAACCACCCATGCTGCAACTGGGGTCTCTGCATAAGCGCCAGATAGCCGATCGCCAGGCAGTCGGCGCTGCTTGTAGGGCCACCCAGCAGAGAGTTCTTCTCGCCCAGCATATCGCTTAGTGGGTCGAAGAAATCATCTGTGACTGCGTCCAAGCGAAATCGGTTCTTCTGCTGGTTCCGACCGAGTAGACTCGTGACTGTCTGCTTTGATTTGCGAAGGGATTTGGGTATATGAGCAGTCAAGCCTGTGTTTGCCTTCTTGTCCTCCTCCTCTTGCGCGGTATCCACATCTAAACTGCTTAACCCCAGGTGTTCCGACCGTTTCTTTGCTTGTTCACGCAATCGATGTGGTATGGTCCAGCTGTTCGGCCAGGTCAAGATGGTCCCCAGGGCGGGTCGCGTGGAGTTATGGTAATTGTCGCTGCTCACATAAAGGCTCAGGTCGAGGAGTGGTTGGCCGCGAGAAATGATGAAGGCTGTTAATGCTGCATTGTCGGCTTGCTGCTGGGCGCCGAGGTTTTTATTCAGATCCCATTTGCTGCTAGAGACGTCTCGCAAGTAGTTGATGATGTTGATATACCCAGCAACCCAGACATCACCGTCCAGGAGAGCAGGAAGTTCTCCAAGCGGGCTAACGCGCGGGCTGCTTGATGGCACAAGCACCCAGTCCCGGTTCTGTAAAAAGTGGCGCAAATAGATGATTGCGGCTAGACATTGTGCATCAATAGACGGCAGCTCAAAGGCCGGTCCCCAGACGTGCAGTTCAAGCACCATTGTCGAGTAACATTTTCTTTGGCAAATGATGCAAAAGCGCTATGGGCGCGACATGCCTTTTCAGTCGCGCGTCCCCGGTACGGCGGTTCACCTATACGCACGCGCTTTAATACGGCGGGCCACGAACAAGGTTGATCCCATTCCACGCCCGTGCACGCCCAATTTCCCTTCACAGGGCGAACTTCGCCGCAACTTTCTGTCAGACGGCTTATCCTGGCAAGCGAAGGTTTGAATGGCTGGAATAGTTGGGGATCAGGCTCGTCAGACGTGATCACCCACGTGCGATATGCCATCTACCTTGCCACCAACTCCAGGCTCTTCCTCGGCAACATATCAACTCAAACTCGTTTGATCCTGACCTGCCATATGGTCAGTCCGGAACAGAGGGCTGCGGAGAGTATTACTGATGCATGAATCAATTCCGCTTGAGCCAGTCTCTGGGCACGGTCTCGTCAGCATCGTTCCGAAGAAGTCATAATGAGAGCCTGATTGACACCCTTGCACATCAGAAGAATACCGCCTTCGCATGGGCCAGGACCCAGTCTGGCGAAGATGAACAGGATGCCGCCTCTGGAAGCAAGAGGCCACCGCCGTACATTGCCCATCAAGCGGGTGTGAATTGCCTCGCCATCGATCAGAACGAAGGGCGTTATTTGTTTTCAGGAGGAGCGGATTCCGCTATTCGGCTTTGGGATCTTGAGGAACACGTACACGACCAGTGCTCAGCTTCATCGATAACCAAATACACTCCGAAGGCGACACTCACCAAAGCCACCTTAGACTCCCACACTCACGCCTTGACGTCCCTCTCAATCTACCCATTCGACCCCACCCCCTCGATTCTCCTCTCAACCTCGTACGACAAAACGCTCAAAGTCCATAGTATAACTCCTTTCTCAATAAAACCCATTCACACTTTCCAACTCGACTTCACGCCCCACACCCATTCCATCTCGCCACTCCCCAGCTCCACTCCGCTGATCGCAGTTGGCACAACTCACCCCGCCGTCCGATTGCTTGACCTCCGCTCAGGGCTGAGCACTCATAGCCTAGTCGGACCTAATGGTGCAGTATACACCTCAGCCTGGTCGCCCAAGGTCTCGCACATCCTCGCCTCTGGCTCCACGGATGGAAAGGTCTTGTTCTTCGACATACGGCGCGCAAACGCAGCGTTCGCCTCGCTGGATCTGGACGACGCGATTGGCGTGATCGGTACATCGTCAACCTTAGGGCTAGGCGCTCGAAAAGACTTGCTTGACTTTAATGCGGTGGCACATAACGGGCCTGTGACATCGGTTCAATGGAATTCGTTGGGTGACAAAATCATCACAAGTGGCCACGACCAGCGTATCCGTATCTGGGACGCCGCTTCCGGCAAAAACGACCTGGTACACTTTGGCCCACGAATTCGAAATGAACGACAAGGAGAGTTAAGACCTCTCTTATCACCAAGAGCGTTTCATCGTCCGGGGCAAGAATGCCTCTGGTGGCCAAACGATGATGATAAGGGGATGATCTTTCAGCACCACCTGCGTGAAGGCCAGTTGCTGAAGATTCTGAGAACCGAGGGCGTTCAAATTGCGGAAGTACAACAGAAAGGGAAACGGGGCAAAGGTGGAGGCTCGGGTCAAGGTCGGCTAACTGGTGGAGGCAGAATCAATGGCATGGTATGGCGCATTAATGCCTCGACAGGTGAAGGAATCGAGATGTACACAGCGCACGGCGATGGCAGAATGTGTGTGTGGTTGCCTTCGTACGCACTCGAGGATGAAGATGATGCAAAAGACGAAAGGAAAAACAAGTCAGCACAACCCGACACCAAGGAGCCGGAGAGCACCGCGGTTCCTGTTGTCGATGAGGCCGAGCAAAAGAAGAAACGTAAAAGAGACATGCTTGAAGATATGCTCGGCGGACTGTCGAAGCAGGCTACCAGGTTTGCTTGAACGAAACGGAGAACATATGTTCTGACTCCGCCAGCGATGTCTTCAAGTTCTGCATAGCAACAAGGAGGGGGCTCTCTTGAGTCTGCAATAGCCTGTCTGAACCTTGAATTCTAGCCATTGAAGTGCTGCTTGATTTAGCCTGCTCGATTCAAGAAAGACAACCAGACCTTGGGGCGGCGCAGATGCGCCTGGGACCGAATGTACGGAAACGAATGTTCTCAACAGCATCTAGTCTACGTCCTCACTTATGTGCTCGACAAAGGTGGTGCAAATCACAGAGCGGGTTAGAGTAATGTAGAAGACACAAAAGTCACCAGACCAGAAGGTGGAATCAGCCCGACGAAACCTGAACAGACAGGATGTTCTGCCAGCCTAACCAGGCTCATTTTGCCACGGCTGCCTACATCGAGATCACGATACGTGGACGGGTGGACGGGTACCTGTGATTTACACAACAGTAGATAGCGGCTCCATCTTGACATGGCATGTTACCCCATGCACCGAGATTCTCCGGGAACAGAGTTGCACGAGACCATAAATGAGATGGTTGTTTGAGCACAGGATCCAGGGACGAGCCGCAGATAAACAACCCGCAGTACGAGAGGAAGAAGAAATCGTCGTCATAAGGACCCTGTTTTTCGAGCTTGCTTTTGGTTGATTTGCTTCTTCTGCCCTGCATGATCTCTGCATCCTCGTGCTGGCATCCTGGGGAGCTTGATGCCTGGAAATCCCAAATGACGCACCGAATTGCTAGGGTGGAAGCACTTCTAGCACATGCCAGCTGCATCACCGCCATCTCCCCACCATCACATCAAGTGGGAGCTTCGCTTCCAACCTTTTCGCAGCGCCAGTCATCCTGTGGGCCGATTGGGCTGCAATGATCTCAAGTGCCTGGGGCTGCCTCGGGTCCCTTGTCTGCTGATACTTTTACGAGTCAATTTTGAGGATTCATTTTCCCCAGCTTTCTGCTCCTAAGACTTCAGTTCTCTCTTTCTTTCTCTTCACCCTTCAACTTCATCAACCACACACACAATGTCATCTCACGACGACAATCCACCCCGCTCACGCAGGGACCGACCACGATTCGACCCTGATGGTGGCCCCAAATACCCTGATGATGCCGACGATAGGCCTGCCCCTCGTCGACCCCGATACGAGACATCCCCCGCACCGATCGAGCCTCGAGACGAACCTCGCCGCAAGAGAGATATTGATCCGCGGGACATTGAACCCCGCGATGCCAAAGATGACAGGCCAAGCAAAACTGCATCCAGAAGGAGGAGGAGTTTCGATGATGACGGCGGCCCACCCCGCTATTCAGCGCATGGGAATGGCAATGACGAAGGCTACGGCCGCTCCAAGGGCTACCGCCAACCCCTCCCCGAAGCAGAAGACATAGGCGAGCCAAAAGGTCGCTCCTCCAGGCACAGAGGCCACGACGATGACTTCGATGCACCTCCCCCACGCCGTGCCCACACCCAAAGGGAACCCGAGCGTCGCAGGCGAGACGATCCATATGACCGAGAGCCACCCCGCCGGCGAGCCAGCCCCGGAGACAAGTACCACTCTGACCGCGAGAGAGGCTACAGATCCCACGACGACCGAGACAGGCGCAGGGGAGACGACGATCGCAGGCACCGCGGAGGTGGCGGCGGCTATGCCTCTGACCGCGACCACCGACGTTCCGATCGTGACGTGCGAGACCGAGAACGAGACAGAGAGCGTGATCGTGATAGAGATCGTGACGTACGGGACCGGGACCGAGACCGGGACAGGGACAGGGATAGAGACCGCGACCGAGACCACGACCGGGACCGAGACCGTCGTCGCTACGACTCAGACCGAGACCGAGATCGCCACCGAGACAGGGATCGCTATGACAGCCGCGACCGAGACAGAAGAGATAGAAAGAAGGGATTCTCCCTCGACAACGTCAACGACATTGTCGAGATGGGTCAGAAGCACTACAAGACCGTCGCCCCGATCATCAGCAGCCTCAGCAAGATGTATTTCGACAAGAAATGAGCCAGCCTGATGTGCACTTTCATTCACGTCCACGAGGATGCACAATCAGCGGGGCTGGGTTACCGGACCAAGTTGTTGGCATTGGGGACACAGGAGCGCCTGGCTCCCTGATCCCGAGTGCGGGAATTTGCGTCCAAGAAAGAGAGACTGCAGCAGGGCAGGTTCCCTTCTCTTGCACACTGGACCGAACGAAGTAAGGCAAACTGCCTGCTCAACCACGGACCGAAAACGTACCAACTGTAAAATCACGAGGGGCGGATTCTTGATGGGACCCCGCGCATAGGGATTCGATTCGAGCCGTCAAAGGCAGCACTGGGGCGGGCTGTAGGAGTTAAGGGAAAGGACCGGGGCCATCACGGAGGGCGGATGGAAATGACTGGATACCTTATGATTTTCTTTACATCGCATGGCATTGCATGGGATTTAGTATCACATTGCCGGAAGCACGCTCAATTCTCGTCTTATCAATATCATTTCATTTTCATTTTCATTTTCATTTTCATTTTCATTTTCATTTTCATTTTCATTTTCATTTTCATTTTCATTTTCAT
>JADWQD010000013.1:1183403-1329166 GCA_016110215.1 Capronia americana
TTTCATTTTCATTTTCATTTTCATTTTCATTTTCATTTTCATTTTCATTTTCATTTTCATTTTCATTTTCATTTTCAATTTCATTTTCAATTTCATTCTCCCTTTCATTTTCGAGTTCAGTTTCGTTTCCAGCTCGACAGGAGGGAGGTAGAGAGGAGACTGGTGCACAAACTACCGGCAGAAATAACATCCATCCATCTTCATCGCCTTTTCGCGGAACGGAAAAGTCGGAAAATACGAAACACATCCCGTCTACACTACTTGCAGAGAGGTGCAAAAGTGGAAAGTTTAGAAAAATCTGCGCTGTGCATTCTGAGATACTGGATGCCTGATGTCCTCGTAGGGTTTCATTAAATAGACTGATCAACGGATCAACTGATTGACTGGCTGCCTGATAAGACTGTGTGACTGACAGACTGGAACTCTCGTTACTCCGTCTCCATCTCCTGACCGTCGACTCCGATCACTACCAAACTCACATGGATCTCCCTCTGGTAGCATGTCTTTCTGGTCGCATTTGTATTATTGGCCCCCCACACACTCAGGTAGCAGTACGTATGCATGCGCACTCACGTTCACACGTACACTCACGCCTTGACGGTCTCGAATCCAGCAAAGCTGGGCAACACGGCGCGGATCTCCTTCTGATACGCTGGAATGCCGCCTGCGTAGTTGACCTGCTCGAATGCCTTGCCCGGCACGCTTCCGCCCATATCTGCGCGAGGGTAATCAAAGTCAGTGGATCGTGGCAATGGAAATGATAATTTGAAAAGGTGGGCACAGTTGGATCCTAGCCTCAGCGTGGTGATCACTTACAGGTACTCCGCGTTGTGGGCAGGAGGGTTATGTCCGACAACTCGTTGATGCGGCTCTTCCACTTGTGGCTGGCTTCCTCGGTGGGGTTGATGTACTTCAAGCCCTGGCGATCGATGAGTTTGATGGCGTCGCGGATCCAGCGGCCTTGGACTTCGACTGCGGTGGGCCCGTTGGCGAGGACTGGCGTCACCGGAGTGTCAGTGATTGCAAGGAGAATGGGGCGTGAAAGATGCAAGGAGAATGGGTAGGGACGCTGCCGTCAAGACTTACGGGTTGGTCCTTGAGGCCCGTAGAGATGGAACAGGTTTGGATACCCGGAGATGGTGGTGCCCAAGTAAGTATACGCGGCTTTCTTCCATTCGTCCTGTAGGGTAGTGTTGTTGATGGACTTCAAGCCCATGTTCGTCATACCTCCGGTGGTGATATCGAAGCCTGTGGCCAGGGCGATGATGTCGAACTCGTGGTGTTTGCCATCACTTGTCTTGATGCCGGTTTCGGTGAATTCTTCGATCTTGTTGCCGCCTTTCTCTGAGATGTCCACGATCGTCACGTTGTCTCGGTCCAGAACTTCGTAATAGTTCTGCTCGAGGCACGGTCGCTTGATGCCAAAAGCGTGGGGTGGTTGTTCCGGGATCAGAATGGCGCGCTTCTCGGGATTCTTGACGCGCGGGGCTTGCTTCTTTTGCCAGAAGTCGTATACACAGCGGTTGGCTTTCATGTCGAAGAGATAATCCTTGTGGCTGCCTAGCCATAGTCCAAAGCCGGCTTTCTTCCACAGGCGTTCATACACGGCTTCGCGTTCTTCTGGGCTATCTTCGAACGTGTTGCGTTCCTCAAAATCGTAGGTAAAGCCTGCGAAGTTGCATTCGCGCATACGGAGGAGGTCTGGGTAGGCTGGGTACAGTGCCTCTTGCTCTGCCTTGGTCAAATCGCGCTTGCCCATCGGAAGGGCTAGGTTGGGAGTGCGTTGGAACACAGTCAAGTGCTCGGCGGACGGACCCCATTCCTGGATTATCTGCACTCCGGAGGCACCAGTGCCGATGACGGCCACACGCTTGCCATTGGCATTGACGCCTTCTGGCGGCCAGAACGAGGAGTGATGCATAATGCCCTTGAATTTCTCCATGCTAGGATAGTCTGGAATATACCGCTTCGCGGCAAATCCGGCGGCAATGATCAGGTACTTCGCTTTGGCGGTACGGCCATCTGCTGTCTTGACCGTCCATTTTCCGGAGTCGGTGTCAAACTCGGAGCTTGTCACGACACTTTCGAATGCACAGTCTTTGCTGAGATCGCAAACCTTGTCGACGTGATCAAAATATGCCTGGAGTTCGTGGTACTGTAGAACCGTCAGTTGGCAAGCGATTAGAGTACTGTGGCGACAGAAGAGAAAAGATATCCATCCCATGCGATGCTGGGCAATCACAGGTTGTCAGATACAGATTGGAGAACAACGAGTACGTACGTCTGGATAGTTGGTCGTCCAGGTCCAAGTCTTGTAGACTTCGGGAATATTCAACTGATAGATCGGGACTTCAGAGTCGACTCGAGCACCTCCGGGTTGTCAGTAAGGCGCACTTGGCACTCGGCGGGATTATTTGATACCAGGATAGACGTTCCATCTCCAAGTGCCTCCGAAAGAGGTGCCGGCTTCGTACAAAACCGTCTTGAAGCCTGCCTTTCGCATCTCATACAACAGGTAAGTGCCACCAAACCCTGCTCCAACAATCAACACGTCGACTTCCAAATTGTCATTGTAAGGATAGTCTGTTTTGCGACGCCTAGCAAATTGGAACAGGTCTCGCTTCAAGATCTTCTCAGGGAGCTCCTGAGCATCAGACGGGTCGCCCATTGTGGCCTGAGGATCCTAGGAATTCTGAACAGTCGGACAACACCAGGATGGAATGATTGCAATCTGAAGCCCTCGAACCCGCCAGGAGGAAGGCACTCCAGAGATACTTATCCGTGGGAGGCCCCGCTTCAACCAGGGGAGGCAAACCCGGTGCACCGGATGGAGCAAGCTTCTCCTCCTCGAATTGACTAGTATAGCCAACACAAGGCGAAGTACCTCAATCGAACCAGGTCAGTGGCTCAAGCGGTTCCGACTGAAACAATTGCTCTGATTCGGCAATGGCCGTCTCATGCATATCCCCCCCGCATCTCCTCCTTTCCACCACCCACACCATATGGACCCGAAAACCCGGGGTAGGTAAGAGACTCCACGTAGACTGAAAGATGATTGGAACTCGAGGCATGACACAACAGTTCTGGGCATCAAACTCTCGCGTGAAGAGAGCACGGACATGGTTATCCTCGGTTCATCCTCCAGCGTGCACAGAGGTTGAAACTTCCCATGGGCCGAAATGCGACTCGTATCCAACGCACTGGGGCATTGGCGTCACGCAGATGAATCCATCATTAGCTTTTGGAGACGACTCACGAGATCGGTAAAGTCAGTTTTCCAGGAGATATGGGACAAGGAAGTCAAGTCACCTGGCGGCATGACCTTGCGGGGGTCAGACTCGCTTGAGACCAGATCTCCTCATTCAAACGACTTCTGCTAACCGAGTTACTGTATCGGTCCCTACCTGGCCCATTCGTGCCGGTAGTCGTGCAGTGGCGATCAGCCAGGCCAGGCCAGGCCGTCCACCGCGGACAAGAACATATAGACAAGGTCGACGCGTGCGGGAACGGTCATATGCGTGCATTCTTTCCGCAGGCAATGATGAAGATAACGTGTGGTGAAAAGGCAAAGTGTACTCTTGGCTTTAAGGACAACGAAGCTAAACAAGCGAGCGGTCGCTGTCCGGTGTCGACGGCGTTCCTCGAGGCCGTCGAAGGGCGATCCCTTCATCCTTTCCATGGCGCCGCCGACATCAGACTTGAGATGAAGTCGGGACACAGGTGAGGCTGAATTGTAGATGTCAACAGCCTGACCCAAACACTCCAAGCAATCCAAGAGAGAGTGCAGGCGAGCACGTGGATCGGGGAAATTGTAAGGGCAGGGGCTGCGCTTGATTGACTCTTGCCAATCATCCTCGTAGGCGCTTCATCGACTTGCGCAACCAATTGCACTTTCCGTCAATCAAGGATGGGTTTCAGACACAGAAGCCGTGATCGGACACCAACTTGTCTCCATTTCTCGGCCACAAGATGTTTAGACGACGATGACGCGTCGCAAGAAGATGCTGCCGTCAACGCAAGCTCGCATGTCCTTTGAGATCCCCGCCTCGCTCCATCGGTTCACAGCCATTTCTCATGCGCTTGCGACGACAATGTCTACAGCCGGCACTACTGGAGGTGGACAGTATCAGCACAGCTACGCCAATAATGCCTCCTCAGCGCTGCGCGCATCGGCCGCCCCTGCACAACCTCGACCGGCTTCTCAATCGTCGTCTCACTCCGCAGCGTCCTTCTCGAGCAATCCCCGGCCAAGTCAATATGCGACTCCGCAGTCTATTCCTCGCAAGCGGCCCTTCGCTGAATCTCAGCCGACTCCCCAACACACCCGATCAGGGTCATGGGGAGCGTCATCAAAAGATGCAGGACAGTCGTCCACCCTAGCCGAAGTCGTGGCGAAAGCTCAAACGACTGTCACCACGTCCAAATCCTCGCCATCTCAAACGCCTGGGTCCGGCGTTGCTGCGTCGAGTCTGGCGAAAACTTCAGTCCCGAAGCCAGGAGAACAATCCCTGCCTACGAACAACCCGAGTTTTGTACCGCAGGTGGGAGCAAGGCAAAGAGAAGAAAACGCAAGGACAGGGGCAGCACAGAGCGCTCCTCCGTCATTGCCGCAGTACATTTCAAAGGAACCTCCGCTCAAGCTGGGTGAAACGCCTTCGATGACCCTCCACCCGAATCTAATAGCGCAAATGGTTGCGCAAAAAAGAGCAGAGGCCGAAATGCTGGGTCACCGTGAACGGTGGGCCCGCAGACAGCGGGAGTATCGCATGTCCCTATCTCCAGGAGCACAGCTGACCCAGGAGCTCAATGCCCAAGTCAGCCACAGCGATGCTGAAGAAACCCAATCGAGAAGTGTTTCTAACCCTCTGCCAGCCCGGTCGACTTCGACAATCCCATCCTTGAAAGCTCCGACTCCAATTGTCTTCGATGCTAATACTCCGACTACCCATACTCCAGCAGCCGAAACAGTGTCTACACCTGCCACAGAAGACTCGACTAAGCCAATGGCCTTAAAAAGTGATTGTGGACCTTCCAATGACAACTCATCCTCCGGATCTCCCTTCTCGACTCCCATTGTGGAGTTTCTTGAGAAAGCCACGGACGACGCTGGATGGAGGGACTCCTTAGAGCCGAACAAAGTTATTTCCACCAGGCCGTCCGCTGGAGCTGCGGGAGCGTCGACGCCTCAACCCGGTGAATCCACCAGACTCACCACTTCCACCTCGGCAGAAGCAACAAGCAGCAGTCAGTCTCAATCAGAAATACCTCCGCTATTCTCAGACAAGCCCCCCAGGACTCAGCATCAACCCTCTTTCTCTAGCACGAGGTCAACACAGGGCCAATCTACAGCGACCCATCAGCAGCCTCAATCCAACTCATCCACGGACGCCCTAGGACAGACTCCTCCAGCTCACCCACAACAGCAAGGAGGGCCGCCACAACTAGCCCCTCGCCAACCGCCAGCGCCAAGACCTATACCTTACTACCCCCAACAAGCAGGCATGCCAGCTTACTACAGGGTCGAGGTCAACCAACACTGGCTCGGCAATGGGAGGAACTTTGCTGCAACTTCCGCGTCGACTGCTCCAACAGCGAACGCGTACGGCCAGGCGGCTCCGTCGCCGAACTTGGGGTATACTGGGTACCACGTGAATCCTATCAACCCATACATCATGTCAAGTCCTGGACTCCCACCACCTCCGGGGCCGCTACACACTTATGGAACTGCTGTTGCTGCATCCGCGGCTTCGGAGCGACTGAAGCAGCAGCGAACCAACGCTGGCTACCTGACCACCGGCGATCACGTTGGGGGAATCAACCTGAAATTCAAACTCGCAACGCAGAGCGACTTCAGTGTCCCGAAACGGTGATCATAAAGCCGCTAAGCTGTGGGTGGCCAAAGTCATATTTCGAAAGGTCGAAAGGGCACATTGGCAACCGTGGCAACCGTAAAAAGAATCTCGAAATATCAAAGGATATGACCCGACGCTAAACGGGTCGGGATGAGATACTGTATACTTAACTGCTACACCACTTGTTTCCAACAGAGGCATTCCATCTCAGTCACGGGCATTCTTGATGCATATAGGGATGGCATCCGACTTATTTCAGCATCCGTGGCTTGTAACCTTGGGGGAACATTGAGCGCTACATACATAGCTGTATAATATGTCATCTTGCGAATGCTTTGACATTGGCTGATGCTTAAACCATGCTGCCCTCGGCGTTATGTCTCTGAAATGTAACCGATGCCCTTTCCGACCTCTACGTACTGCGGACCTGACAAGCACTGTAAAACCGGGAGCGGCAGAAGATGCCGCAGCGCGAAGGTCGAAGTTCGGGATGACAGTTGAGCAAGAGATGCCATGTTGGTCAATGTGGTGTGGGTGATTAAGCAACAGCGAGATTTCCATGTGTAACCACCCAGTAACCGAGAGAGGTTCCTGCTTACATACCTCGTCGACGCCAGAGGAGGCAAGGCGAGCGTTGCACCCAAGCACTGACGTCATACCCCCAACCGCGGTTCTACTTCTCCTTCTAGCCTCGGGCACAGCGCTACAGTCGATCGCGGATGGCTTTGTCGGAGTGTCAGTTCCCTCCGAGGATTAAGGATTGGGCGGCACACTTCAGCCTCGCACCGGTTGACCTGTTCCTGACTTGCTTATTCAACCCGCCCTCCGAACTTTCCCTATTATAGCTTCATGACGATCGTCAATATTCCACCATGCCCTCTTGTTTGCGAAGGTAGGTTGGTAAGGCGAATATTGAGCAGCATGGGAACTCTGATATATGATCTTCCCGTGTTACCGATCAGAGGTTTGTGTTCGGGCATAGGTGCAAGACTGAAAGCAGTGCCAATTCACATCAAAGATACGGATGTCGGACCACAAAAGACTAACCTTCATTAACGTGTCTGGCTCATCGAGCCGCGACATCGGCAAGGATGCGGCGACCAAGTCCGAGGTGCGATCGCAGGTCATGAAGAACTTGCGGCGGAAGCAACGACTCGACGATCAAAAGAGTACGTCTTCGCATTCCCTCGCTCCGGCACTTCTCACGCCCTCACAGAATTCGAGGAGGCTCGGTCCATTCCAGTTGGTCAACACATCTTAGGGGAACGACCTACCGCTGCCCTGAGTGCCGATAAAGCGAAAAGGACCTCCAGCCCGACAAAACCCCTTCCTCAATCTCGTGGCGAGCGGGTCATCGACTTCTCGGTTGCGATTGCTTTACAGCCCGCCTTGTCTCCGTCCAGCCCAGGACCGACTTCGCGCCTCCTGCCTCTTCTCCGTCCAGAACATTTACCTCCAAAACCAGCAGGAAGGACTAGGCAGCCAAGAAATCCTCAGCCGCAGCCGCAGTCGCAGAACCAGCAAGAGCCAGGGAGAGAATTTAGCCCTCTTGAGATGTCACTCTCTCTTCACGGTTGGCAAACCGGCGGCCCTAATCCGTCTTCCATGTCAGCCAGAGAGTTTCACAAGCTCATTACAATCATGGAGTCATGTGCGTATTTGCTGGTTACGAGGAATTGACCACACCTCTGACTATACTATTTTCCAACAGATACCATCTTCTTGTCGGAACCTTTGACGCTGACACATACTACCTACCCCCCAGGAACATCACCTGGAAGGACGAAACTGAATAAGTGCTTCGCTGGCAGTCCCTACGACGAAATGGTCCTCTTCACTGTTCGATTGGTCCATCTAGGGCAAATCACAGCCATCAAATTCCTGCAGGAGAATGTGCCTATCTGCGTATGTACCAAGGCTAATGCTCTCAACCGTCTACAGCGCTCCATTAGAGAGGTGGTGAAAAGACCGCCGCTCGCCCTTATTGGAGCCGTCATGTTGGTACTATCCTTTGAGGTACGGGACTAGATGGCTGTAACACCCAAGTAGTTGAGCAGAGCGCTGACACTATACTTATTGGCAGATGATCAGAGGAAGCGATTCGGTGTCGGTTCACGCTGATGGCCTTGCGAGGCTCGTTGACCTGTACAATGACATGAGCGACCCTAGTGAACGCATTGACGTTGAGGCTATAATTGCGTAAGTGGCATATATCCTTCAATCTGACCCGACTTGACGGTCTGACTATCACTGACAGATGTGACCTGATCCTCTCCGCCACTTCCCTTGAACATACTCCGAGGTTCACTAACATGGAGTCGCCTGTCTTCACAAAACCCCGCGACCACAGCCCTGCAGGGTTTTATCAAAGCTCACCGTTGATGCAAGTCGAAAGCTTTGAATCCCTCGCAGAAGTCTACGGTCAGGTGCCTCAATGCTTTGTCGAAACCCTCAAAGAAGCCTTCCAAGCTGCACAGCGCCATGACCCCATCGTCGACCCTGTCGTGTCAAGACCGAAGAATCAATCAGATCCGGTGTCTCTGTTCAATATTGAAGGTATGCGCATCCGGAACCTTTCACACGCGCAGGGGATCGCGTTCCCTGCGGTTGTCCTACAAGCTTCCCGCCTAGCCGCTACGATTCACTTGCGGGCTATGGAGCAAGGAATACCTTTTGAGCACCCTAGAAACCAGGACGACGCAAAGCACCTCGGCGCGATACTGAATGCGAGTCCGCTGACAGCATGGCGGGGCATACCGTACATTTATCTCTGGGTGTAAGTAACCTGTTTCAGGTCATTACCGAGATGCTTACCTATCTGCAGGCTATTAACAGGAGCTGCTGCGGCACGGGCCCATCCCGAAAGACAGTATTTGATGGCCGAGCTGATTAGATTTGGCTTCAGCATCGCTCTGGAACATATTGAGGACTTCAAGCGTGCGTTCCAAACTTTTTTGTGGCCTGTACCATGGCACGTCGCCGGTACTTTGCTGACAACCCTCCAGAGATCTTGAGAAACTTCATTTGGCTACGACGGAGGTTCGATCCGTTGCCAATTATCAATCGGTGATCAAATCCTTTACTTTTAGATGAGACTTTGAAACGACACATCCAGCTATGCTCGCACAGCCTTCGCATTCAATCAACATGAACAAGGAACGCGTCTATTGGCTTGGCTGATACCGGTCAATCAATGATTCGAATCCTCTTCCTCACTGAGTGTTACAAATTGCCCTCGGCATTCTAACAAGCAGTGAATGATGCACCTGATCCGAGGCTACTTCGAATAACCGGTAGATGCCTTTTGTTTCAACGAGATCCCTGAGTCCTCTTCCTGACCACTTTGAACTTCCGCAGCCATCACAAAGTCTAGGGATGAAGAGGGGCAGGTTGAATTGCAGTCCAGAACGATAGAAGGCGGACGGGTGGTGTCTATGGTCGTGCTCGCCCTGGCTTACTCTTTCGAATTCGGGAGCAGCGGTGGCTGGCTGAAGATGTTGGCTTGTTTTGACAAAGGAGAAGTAGGCCACGGAAAAGGAAGAATTCAAGTTGCTTGCGGCGTGCTAGCATTGCAGCAGAACGCATCCACCGCATTTCATGTCGGACAATTCATCAGAAGGTGTGCGTACACACACGAAGAACGGCTTTCGTTCGAGATGTGTGAAGAGGAGAATCGCTAATGCACTAGTACAGCGCTAGTTGTACCCTTCAGCCAAGTTTGGCCAATCGTGAGCCCTAAAGTGGGGTCTGACACCCCCTTAGAAGACGAGCTAATTGGTCCTCTTTTCCGGAGGCTTCGTGTGCGCAACACGGGCACCTCTGGATGTAATGATTCCCACCAATCTCTTCGGCGATGTTTTCTTGTCTGAATGTCGAAAACTGTCATCTGTCTTTGACCGTACGCTCCCCTGTGGGACAATGCCGCGCCTCCTGCACAACCCCCTCTTCAGCCGTAGCTGAAAATGCATGAGCAGTGCAGGTGACTGTCCATAAGCTGCAGGAATTCACATGATTGTCACAATTGCGAGGATGGTTCTGCATGTTGCACAACGCCCTCGGGCTGGACTGCGTCTTCTTCTCGAGGCGCTGCTGAAACATCCATGAGATGCCGTTCATTGCCATCAAGAGCACATCGGACATTGGGTACTGCAAGGATTGTGTTTGTCGAGGAAAGCCACAAGTACATTCACAACACGGGGCACTTGCTACGGTACGTGAGTTTGCACATCCCGTGTACACGGCTAGCAGTTGAAACTACTGGAACTCGTCCTGTCGACCTCCGCGCCTTCAAAGTGGCTTGCGTGGAATTACGGGTCGAATGCACTGTGGGATGCGTCGACTCTCGAACCAGCGAAAGCGCACCACTGGGTGACTATTATCGAGTCCCAGACAGACTCAAAAGCATGCTTCTGCCCACTTCAGACAACAGGTCGTCCGAGCCGACAGAGAGGCCTGAGCGAACAATCAAGATGGCGTATTATATGCCCCCTTCTGAGAGACTGCCCGAATCCAGGCACAGTGCTGTTGGAGGTTGGTTCTTCGGGCCTCGTGCAGAGAACTTTGACTTCCTCAAAGAAGCCTTCGATTACATTCTCGACGCGCAGCAAAAAGCGCGAAAATTCACATACCCCGACGATGCCGAGTTCATCACCGACAAGATGAAGGACACCGAGCTCTATAAGCGACAGATCGAGTTGATCAGGACCGAGTTGGTTGCCATCTCGGACCAGCTTGCATTGCACTCAGTCCCATTCTGGTCGCCGAGATACAATGCTCATATGTTGATGGAGTCGTCGATGCCGTCTGTCATTGGATGTACGAGTACCTAATTGTCTCCTTCGCAACCCTTATTAACTGACCAACATAGATTTGACCGGTCTCCTTTATAACCAGAACAATGTTGCAACAGAAGCCAGTGCTCTTACCACTTTTCTGGAGAAACAGGTCGGAGACGCTCTCTGTCGAATGCTCGGATTCAATGTCATCGACTCGGATAAAGTGGTCAGTCCCAGTGGCAAAGCACTCGACTCCAAAGTCGAGCCTGTTGGGTGGGGCCACATCACCTGTGGCGGATCGGTTGCTAATCTGGAATCTATCTGGGCCGCTCGCAACTTGAAGTTCTATCCTTTGTCCTTGAGGCTGGCAATTGAAAAGGGCCCTCTGGCATTTCTCTCAAGTGCCCTCAAAGTCGAGCTCTGCAGCGGCGAGTCCAAGCTATTCACCGAATGTAGTACCTGGGAGCTCCTCAACCTGAAGCCGTCAACGGTGCTAAATATTCCAACTCAATTGTACGAGGAGTTCGGGATATCCCAAACAGCACTGACCAATGCTTTCACCGACTTCTCGATCCAGACCGTGGGAAAAGACTTTCTGGAGAAGCAATTCAATGTGACATCTACACCTTGCATGTTTGTCGGGACCACAAAGCATTACTCGTGGCCAAAGGGAGCTGGTGAGTCCATGTTGCCTTTCACGGGACCTGGTGGGTTACAACTATGTACTGACTGACACTGCATTGTAGCTATTGCTGGTCTCGGGAAAGCACAGATTATCGACGTACCAGTTGACGATCAAGCGCGAATGGACCCAACAAAACTCAGAGAGATGTTAGAGAAAGCTGTGAAGGATCAACGAGCCATCTACTCTGTAGTTGCCATCATCGGCAGCACTGAACAGGGCGCAGTCGATCCGTTGACTGAAATACTTGGTCTCCGAACCGAATTTGAGAAGCTAGGCCTCAGCTTTGTCGTTCATTGCGATGCCGCATGGGGGGGCTATTTCGCTTCATGCGTTCGTGAGCCGGTCACAGACATCGAACGGGACATGAAAGGGGACCCAGAGTATGTTCCCATCCTAGCAGTTTCTCCGTATACTCGTCAGCAGCTACTAGCCCTTGGTGAAGCCGACAGTGTCACCATCGACCCTCATAAGTCTGGATACTGTCCGTATCCAGCTGGAGGTCTGTGCTACAAGGACGGCCGAATGCGCTACCTGATCACCTGGACCAGTCCAATAGTGTTCCGGGGAGCGGACGTGACGGAGTCAATCGGCGTCTATGGTGTGGAAGGCTCGAAGCCTGGTGCAGCTGCAGGTATCTCATCACGCTCAGATGTGACTGACAGTCAACTAATTGTGTACAGTTGGTGCTTGGCTCTCGCACAGAGTACTTGGTTTGAACAAGAATGGCTACGGTACAGTCCTCGGGGAGGCTGTTCTGACATGCACCAGAGTGAGTTGAAAACACCCCAGTAGTAAGCAGTCACTGACATTCGCAAAGTTGTACTGCCACTGGGCGGCAATGAAGACAGATCCAATCACGATTGACGGCGTCAAAGCTAGACTGATTATCACGCCGTTTACGATGCTTCCCGCGGAGCGGCAGGGCAAAGACATTGAGACACAGAAACAGTTCATCAGAGACAACATTATCGGCAAGGACAACAAGGCAGTCTTCGAAAACGAGGCCGCTGTTGAACTGCTTGCACAGATGGGCGGTGATCTAATGATCAATGCATTCGCCTGCAACTTTGAGCTCGATGGAGTGGTGAACAAGGATGTGGTAAGAGGAAAGAAGAACAATTGTCTGTAGACTTTGGTTGACGCTGAAACAGATTGAAGCGAACTATTACAACACCCGAATCTTTAACCGCACGGCCTTGACCCAGAAGGATCAAGAGGCAAAGGACTTCCCAATGTATCTGACCTCGACCCAGTTTGCACAGTCGGCGTACCAGGGTTGCCTCGACACCTATAAACGCCGCATGGGTGTTGAGGGTCCGCAAGATCTGTACAGTCTCATCAACGTTACCATGAGCCCCTGGTCCACAAGCCACGATTTTGTGCAGACAATAGCAAACGACTTCAAGCAGATTGCAGAAGAGGAGCTCGCTTTCGTTGTACGTCGCAATGTCCAAACGCCCGCCATCCATGGCTTCATACTCCAAGGCTTGGATGGTGATAGGGTTTGCGGGGTGCACTTGCCTATGTTCAACATGCAGAATCATCGTTGGCAGCTCATCATTTCTTGCAAACTGCCGGAGAAGGAGCACGACATGCTTCGCGGCATCAAGAAGGAAGACCCATCTACCTGGTTCACATTTGCCAATTCGACTGCGGAAGAGTTGCCGGTCCTCATCGAGGATGGTGCTCGCTTCAAGGCCGTCCTCAGGAAAGGACTACCGACGAAATTTGCTACCATGCCGCTGGGGGAGGTGGAGGTTACAGACGTCAAAGTTCTGTACAAACGCTCGATGCGCCACGAGTTTCTCGCTGCCAACTATCCTGACAAAATGACGTTCTACGCCTACTCGGCTCAACGTGGGACTGACGAGACACCCATCTTTAACATCGACAATTTCCTCAACGTGTCGCCGGACATCCAATTGAACGCCGATTCCATCACATTCCAAGCCCAAGGGATGGACCAAGCTGAAGCCGAAAAGCTAGTCAGAGACTCAGGCTGCTGGTTCCGCCTTGATGACGTCCACGAATCAGTAATCCAACCACTCATGCAAGATGAGAATGCTCCCAAGACGTCCTACACGTCCCCGGGCCTCGACTTTGTTCCCGGCGCCCAATTCGCCTTCGAAGCACTTTCCGCCGATCAGGGACCACCCCAGGAAGACAGCAAGGTCCTTTTCACTGGCAAGTTGACCCTGGGCCAGAACATCTTTGCCGACTATGTCAATATCAACGAGGACGTCCACGCTCCAAAGAAGGCGCAAAAGCATGTGCACACACATACCCTGGAGACACAGGTGCTTGGCCTACCTAATGTGAATACCTCGGCGTTGGTGGCGGAGTACCCGAACGATATGACAACGCTTGAACTGAGGGATCGATACCAGCAGGCCAGCATCCGAGGATTTGAGGAGCAGTTCTCAAGCTCTCGGGCAAAGGAGGCGACGAAGGTTGTGCAGGGCTACGAGGAAAGAGGAGCAAAGCCACCCCAGTGGGCCGTGATGATGAGCAAAAAGGGACCATCATGATTTTTGACGTGAGGGCATTTCTACTGGGTAGTATAGTTAATGTTGTAGTCTTATCTGGATGTTTCAAGGCGAACTATTACTGTTCCTCTGTCCCTGATACTGTAGCTGACCACCAGCCCAGTTCAGGATGAAACAGAAATCCATTCCAGCGGGGTTGAGTCACCGCCAGCCCCTTGAACGTAGACTCCCCGAGCGAACGCGCAACAAATACCCATGACATTCGAACTACGGCCATTCACGTCGTCTACGTCTTCACCTTCCCTTTCACTTCATCATGCCCATCCTCAACATCGACTCCGATCCTCAAGACAAACCCGGCCCTAACAACCGCGCACGCAGCCGTAACCCCCAAGTTGACCCACTCTTCGACCCTCCACGCCCGGACATCCAGCCTCCCCTGCGCGCTCAACCCCCTCAAAATGGCCCCGCAGATGATAACGTCGACGACCCCCACGGCCGCGGCGAAGTAATGCCACACCAATACATCGGTAGGTCTCGCCCTCAGGAGGCCGAGCTGGAGGATCAGACAGGCGCAGAACCAGGCGCCGCCGGTGTCGAGAAGCGTGATGGTCTCGAGCGCGGGTGGGGAGTGGAATGCCGGATTCAGCCCCGCGAGGATGAAGCTGGGTTGCATGAAATTGGTGTATATCCCGATGAGGGTGAGGAGGGGGTCGAGCCCTGTGAACCAGAAGCGGTAGAGAGGGTGGATTGGGCTTGCGGTTGCGGGTTGGGAGGACATTTCCGGGTTGAGGGATGGGGATGGGGACTCGGTCCCCGTACGTTACTGACTGCGTGGAGTGCTTAGGACTTAGGACTTAGGACCTATGAGTACCTTGGACACAGTGCGTCGAGGGGGAAGGGGGCAGGGGGTGACGATAAGGTGATGTGACGTTGCGTGGGCCGAAGGCGGAAAGTAGAGTTCAAGTGAAGCAATAGGTTTGTAGGTAACTGATCTGTCCGAGTTCGTATTCGAATTCGAGTACAATGTACTGAGAGGGAAGAATGACACTGACCTGACCTACCTGACCTCACCTTTTGTACTCTCTGCGTATATTTAATAACGGTTAGGGTAAGGCCTTCCTTCCCTTCTTCTCTTACATAGAGAGTAAAGGTAAGTATACGCCTAGTAACTCGTATCGCATGCACCCGTACGAGTACAGCAGAGTGAGGGGGTTACACAGTACTAAGAATTTTAGGCTGCGAGCCAGGTTTAGGCCAACCCTTGGGATTAACCACAAGAGAGTGTGTGACTACCCTCGCTGGACGAGTACGAGTAGTAGGCTCAGTGACGCCAATTGTTCACGTCGACTCCAAGTGGTCGGTGGCCGGGATTGCGATTCGCGTCGCTTGAGGGTCTGGGTGGCCTGAATGTGCGTGATGCGTGTCGAGCGGAGGCCGAGCGGAGGCCGAAAGAATTCAAGAGGGAGGCCGTATATGAGTTCTTGTCATTCACCTCGTATAAGGTATGAAGTGCCGTCTCTGAATTGTGGAGTCGCAGCTCCTAGCAATTAGTACTTAGGATTTTCCGCAGTATTGACGTGGACTCGGGAAAGCGAACGTCTAGAAATGTGTCTCGGTCAGGTCCCTGTCATGGTGAAGCTCGCCCGCTGGGGACAACAGACTTGATCCGGCTGAGTATAGCAGCGGTAGCTCTTCCGAGTTCTCTTCTCAAACAATACGGTGTCATTGACTCGAACAAAGGGGAACACCTAAGACCAGGTAATTGGCAATCAATATGCGGCCTAGGATCACAGGTCACGGTCAACATTACTGACCAAGTATCAAGAGCCAGGATCTGCTATGGCGGCTATCAAAGCCGTCGATGCGTTGACGGTCAGCCACGTCCTGCTAGTAGGGGCCTGCGCGGGGGCCGGCTATATCTTGGACCCCTGCTCGGCATCAGTCGGCTCGGGCTATATCGTCTTGCCCGTGGGAGTCATGTTCAAAAGCTGAATGTCTACATAGACGGAAGGCCGCTGGCTGTCCTCCCTGGGTAGTTTTGCTGTGGAGGTTAGTGGCTCGCCCGGTAAAGGCACATATTTTCAGGATCGCAATCAACAGACCAACTTGGCGCGAAGTCAGGGTGCCTTGTCCTGTGCTCCCTTCAGCGACCAGCAATCTCCAGCGACTCTGTATCAGCCCAATTCACTCGGCCTAGGTAAACAGTCTGGAAGAACATCTGAAAGGGGTGGAACCATGGTCTATACAGTTCGGTGGGGCATCCTCGGTAAGTTTTGAATTTCGAGGGGCTCGTCAAGGGCTCAGCACATTTTCAGCCTTGTGCGGCAATTTTGTGGACGTCGCTGACATGGGATCCTCCATTGTTTAGCCACTGGTTGGATTGCTGAAAGTCTGTATCTCCTTGCATGATTCCATGTGAGTTGTCGAAAGTGTTGGTCCTGACAGCTGGAGCACGTAGAATTTGCCCGTGATCTCCTCATAGATCCGGAAACACGAAACACCGGAGACGTAGCCCACGTCGTGACGGCCATCGCATCGTCCTCAGGCAAAGACCGTGCTGACCAATTCCGTCGCAGTCTTCCCATCCCTGAGACGTGCGCGACTTACGGTTCGTATAAGGACCTTGTGGAAGACACGAGTGTCGACATTGTCTACGTCGCGAGTCCACATTCATATCACTTCCAACATACAATGCTGGCTCTCAAGGCCGGCAAACACGTCGTGTGTGAAAAGCCTCTGACCGTCAACGCAAGTCAGGCAACGGTTCTGTACAAAACGGCCAGGGAGAAGCAATTGTTCTTGCTGGATGCGGTTTGGACACGATACTTTCCCCTGAGCATTGAGATACGTGAGTCGATCCGTACAGGCGAGATCGGCGAAGTCCTCCGCGTCATAGCCGACACGTCTTTTGGCATCCATCCTGACATTGCTCTCCGAGAAACGCCTCGGAAGCTCACTCATCATCTCGCGGGTGGAGCTCTGTTGGAAAGTTCGTCCACACACACACCCCACCCGCCACGAGCTCGAAATCAGACACTAACATAAAACGGCGCATTCAGTTGGTATTTATTCTCTCACATGGGTGTTCCAGACCCTTTACCACACGCTGCCACGAGATCAACGCAAGCCACCGTCAAGCATCCTGTCATACATGAACAAGTATGACCCAACTGGGGTGGACCAGACCACCACCGTGCTGTTATCTTTTCCCACATCGACGCCTTCCAACCTTCCAAACAGCTCTTCTCACGGGGTAGCGATGACGGCGTTCGCCGTCGCCAGCGATCCTGATCAGAAGAACACCGCCGGGCCAGCAGTCCGCATCCAAGGTACACAAGGCGAGATCCAGGTTTATGGACCAGCATTCCAGCCCACCCGATACCGGGTGGTGCCATCCAAGCAAGGCGATCGACCCGTGACGGTCCGCGATGTTGATTTTACCTTTCCGGCGAATGGCCATGGCATGTTCTACGAGGCAGATGAGGCCGCGCGGTGCATCAGAGATGGCAGGCTCGAGAGCGAGACCATGCCGTGGGACGAAAGCGTTCTCATCATGGAGGTAATGGACGAAGTGCGCAGACAAGGCGGGCTCAAGTATCCAGACACCGTCGAGTCAGATATTGTCCCCCTCTCGGAAAGGTAAACAATTGCCAAGAGCGTTCTCCCGTTTTCAATATACGTGTCAGTTCCAAAAGGAGACCATGCGTACACCGTTGCGGAAGTATTTCCATGGGCCTCAAATATCGATCATCACCGTCCACTGCTTGGGTAAACCAGAGTCCAGGGGGTAATCGTACACGTCATAGGCACAGACAACCACGGTGGGATAGAACAACAAAAGGCTCAAACCTCGATTGGCCATGTCCTCCTTCAGCTGAGCGATTAGAGAGAATGGGAATTGGCACAAAACTGGTGCAGTTAGGAACTGCCACAGGTCCGATCAGGTTAAAAGAGGTGAGGCCTGTGGCCGCACAGGTGTTATCAACCACGGTATATCGACGCCCTTCCTCGCCAGAAAGTCTACATACAGACCAAAGAGTATTCTTTATTGATCTCAGCACCCGTGTCTCCCAAGCAATGCTCAATCGTCACAAAACACAGCTGTTGCAGCCCTATTCTCGGTGCCCAGAAGGATTTGTCTCCATGATCCCGACGATCGGGTAGGTTGATGAAGGACAGATCGCAGCGTGCAAGGGTGCTATGGTGGCCCAGCCACAAGCTACTTCTCCTCGACCTGGACCACCACGGCTTTGTCACCGCCTTGGGCCTCCCGTATTTTGAGCTCCTCGGTCTCGTCCTTGGCCAATCGTGCGGCCTCCTTATAGCTCATCCCCTTGCCGGCGTGATACTTGATCTTGAACATGCGGTCAACCTCTTCCAAGGATAGGCCTTTGGTCTCGATGTAAAAGAACCAGACGATGGGGAACCAGGTAAAGTTGAGCACGGCGAAGATGATGTAAAACCTCCAGGAGATGTTGGCAATGGCGCTAGGGGTCATGATCACCACCACGTACACGAACAGCCAGTTCGTGACCATGGCGGCGCTGTTGCCAATGCTGCGCATCCGCGACGAGTTGATTTCGGAGGGGTACAGGAACGGAATTGCCAAGTAGGACAGGCCCTGCGATTGACGGCAAAGATGAGCATAATACCATACCATCAACCAAATGTTTGGGGAAGAGAGCTGGAAGGAGCCTTACGTAGAAGAGATGGTATCCAAACATGAACGACACAGCCATGGCGTAGCTCGCCTTTGTTCCAACGCCGAGGCCGATGGTGGTGAGAGTGAAGCAGAGACCGCAGCCGATGGACCCAAAAAGCATGAGAGGAACGCGCCCGAAGCGATCAATCAGCAGCATGATCACCGATCCCCAAACGCAGAGAGAGATGAAGTCGACCGCTGACAGGATCAAAGCGAGCCTGTTGCTGAAGCCAAAGGACTTGGTCAGGATCACCGGGAAATAGTAGACAACCTGTCGAGGTGTGGCGCCGCCAACGTTAGCATTGCGGCTGTCCAAGGATGCACTACTGGCCTTTGGAGAAAGAGCCGTCTGGGGAGAAAGGGGTCGGTTCTGGATTTTTCGATGCTTACCACGTTGATGCCCCCCATTTGCTGGAAGACTGACGTGCCGGCGCCCAAGACAAGGCGGCGGAAGTTCTGTTGCTCTCCGCCAGAAAAGACTTCACGCCATCCAACGGCTCCACCAGCTCTCTCGGCGGCAATGGCATCACTGATGATCTTCAGCTCGATCTTGACCGAGGGCTCTTCAGGATCTTGAGCGGCCAGGCGAGCCAGCACGACCTGCGCGTCTGCATGTCTCTCTTTGTAGCACAGCCATCGCGGGGATTCCACTGTGCAGTAGAGCAGCCCGAGGGTGACGAAAGCCCAGAAGCACTGCATGGCGATGGGGAAGCGCCAGCTGACTTCGTTCGAATAGACGTAGGTCATGCCAAGATTGATCCAACTGGTCAGGTCGATCCCGAAGATGACCATGACCATCTGAAGGGCGACCAGTTTGCCGCGGTGCTCGGGCTTGCTGGTCTCGGCCTGCCACATGGGCACGACGGCCGTGCTCTGCCCGATGCCCAAGCCTGCAACCACGCGGCCGACAATCATGTGCGCAAGGGAGAATGACGTGGCTTGCAACAGGCCACCGACGATGACGAAGACGCACGACATGGCGATCGACTTACGCCGGCCCAGCTTGTCGCCCAAATAGATGGAGATGATGGCGCCAATGATGCAACCGATATCATAGGTCGACACGATCTGGCCCTGGATGGTGGCATTCGGGTTCTTGAACTGGTGCGCGAACGTCGGGTCGTTCAAGATGCCGCCAAACACGCCCTGGTCCCAGCCGAACAGCATAAAGGAGAAGCCGCAGGTCATGGTGATGGCGACGGTGAGGGCGCGGCCCCGCAGGGGAAATAGACCCATGGTTGAAGACACGTCTGGTCCAAGTTGGCCTTGGCTTAGGGAGTCTCAACGACGGTCGCTGACAGAGTCTCAAGGGGGATCGAGATGAGAGAGGGTGGTGGTGAGGAGAGTAACAAGGAATAGAGGCTGGGTTGAGTCGACGGGAGAAAGGCTCTGTCCCATATACTCCCGCCATGTCATTATGCTGCAGTGTACTGTGTTGATAAGTCACCCCGGGTGCCCATTTCTCCCCACGGGGGAGCCCCGTAAAAACCTACTGTCTGTTTGTACCCCAGGAAGACAAGTGGTCCAAAGACATCTGGTCTTCCATTGATCGGGAACACACCCGGCCCCGATGGAACGTGGGCAACGTCACGCAAGGGCCTTCCAATGCGTACTCCCCCGCTGCAAGGCTCGACTTGGGAATCCTTGAGCCGCGCTTGAACAGCCATACACCCTGGCCAATCGAGGGTTCGGCTACTCTCTGTACGGGAATGCACCTTTAACCCAAGTAGCCGGCCATGACCTCGCGGGCTTCACTGAGTACAAGTATGTGACTTCGCTCGACGTTGGCGCTGGCTCGGGAAACTGGAACAGCTCGGTCTACACTATAATAGCCGGAAAAGAGCCCGGCCCAGCTAGCACCCCTGAATAGGTCGGTTGGACAAAGATGCTCGATGCGCCCCACTGGACCAGGAAATCGATTCCCGGCCTGCAAGTAATTGGAGGAGCCTGATTCGGGCCGCCGCCCCGGAAACCCTCCGCAAGTGTTGTAGCTCTCTGCCAAAGACGTCGCAAACGCATCTGCAATTAGGAACTTGTGTGACTCGCACAACCTAGCCCTGTCTGGACTTTCGCTGATATTGTCGGACTTGTACTCGTGCATGTGCTCGTGGCGATCGTCAAAACGACTGGGAAAAGATGCAAGGTAAATGGTTTCCACGTGTGCTTCTCCAACCACCTACCGTTGACGATCCCTCTATGACGCCCGGTTCATCTCTGTTCCTAGGACGCGCATCGAGTTGATCTCAACAGTGATCCCGCCGGGCCAGTCCAAGGCTAGGGCTTGACGTAGAGAAAGCTAGTGAGTCATGGTAAGGATAAGGTCCGCGAGTCAGCTAAGCAGCCGTAGATCGAAGCGACCGAGGAATGAATAGTTGACTGGTGGAGGAGTTTGGCGGCATAACCACCGCCACGTCTCTGATCTGGTGAGCCTGGATCAGAGCTGTTAGAGCGGAGAAAATTGGCTCGCACAGTCGCAGTTAGTAGCTCTCGAGAACCGCGTGATAGTCAGTAACCGACTTGTGTGCTGTGATCGAGATCCTTCTCAGCGTAGAGTTCGTGTTCGTGTGCCTTGAATACTGCTGTAGTGAGACCCTGCGTGACGCCCGGCTCTCTCCACCTACGGGCATGCCCAAAGGGGTTTGGAACAACGGCATTGCAGGGTGCCGGCTCGTACCCTCAAGGCCCAAATCTCGAGGTTTCTAAAACTAAGGTTTAAAATAGATTTTATCTCACCATTTGACCAGTCGCTCGTGGACAGGCGAGTATTGAGACAATTGAAGCCACCTTTGCCCGTCGTCATGGCGGTTAAAGTGTTCATGTACGATGCCAACGTATTGCGAGAGCGGAGATGGTGCCAGCTGACCGTGATCTAGCACAGGTAGCACCGGCTACATAGGTGGCGACGCTTTGTACGCACTGAACCAGAAACACCCAGGATGGGAATACTGTGAGTTTGCAGAATTAGCAGGACCTAGTTCTCTTCCCGGGCTCAAGTCCAGCTATGTCTCCTTGCCACGGGTTTGACGTGCCCGGTGTCTTGTTCTTGGTCGATATGAAACCCAAAATAACGCTCCCACCATTGCTATCGGCGGCTGACATTACCCAAGGCGCCCTCATCAGGACGCAGGCGAAGGCCAATCAAGTCCAACAGCAGTATCCCAAACTCCGCGTCGTTCTGGGTGATCTGGACGACTCGGCCGTGCTGCAGGAGGAGAGTGCAAAGGCTGATATCGTCCTGCGTGAGTTCCAGTGTCCTCGACACAGATCAGACGATGGTTTGACGAGCCTTCAACCCACTAGACACTGCAGATGCTTCGGATCACGAAGGTGCGGCTAGAGCCATTGCGGTCGGTCTGGCCGAAGGACATACGTCCGCCAACCCCGGATTTTGGCTGCATACCGGTGGTACCGGCATTTTGACCTATGAAGATTCCAAGAACAATCGACTGGGAGAGTGGTCGACCAAAGAATACAACGATCTCAGCGGAGTCGACGAGCTGACCCACCTCCCTGATGATGCCTTCCATCGTAACGTCGACAAGATCGTCCTCGAAACCGGAAGCAAACACGCTGACAGTGTCAAGACGGCGCTGGTTTGCCCGCCCACCATTTACGGTACGTGAGCGGTTCAGGAGCAGATTGGAGTCCTCCAGTTCTTCCTGAGATAGGGTAAACTAACCCGTGGCTGGTTTTGCCCTTAGGCAACGGGCGGGGTCCCGTCTCCGAGCGCTCTCGCCAGGTCTATGAAATGACCAAGGTCATCTTACAGAAGGGGTACACGCCGATTGTGGGGGCAGGAAAAGCACGCTGGAATCACGTCCACGTCTACGACCTGTCCGCTGCCTTTGTCCTCCTCTCCGAAGCGGCCGTGACTAGGAACCTGTCCGATGAAATCTGGGGTGCCAAGGGCTATCATCTGTGCGAGAACGGCGAACATATGTGGGCCGACTTGGCCCGGAAGATATCGTCGATCGCAGCGGACAAAGGCTACATTTCAGGCAACCCTGCAGAGAAGCGACTCACTAAGGAAGAGGCGCTCGAGGTAGCAGGCTTCGAGGCAGTGAGCTGGGGTTGGAACTCGCGAGGAAAGGCCGAACGATTGAGGAAGTTTCTGGCCTGGGAGCCCAAGGAGAAGAGCATTGAGGAGGAGGCGGACGGCATACTTGAGGCGGAGAGGTCGAGATTGCAGGGCAAACTGCCGTCAGCTTGATCAGAGGCGGATGGAACCTCGATTTGAGGAAGGCACTTAAACACTAGAGAAACATGCGGCGAAGACCCCAACATATCCTCCCTTTCCACCTGTCATGCAATGATGCTCAGGGTCCGTGGCGTCAGGATTCTGACAACTCAAGGTTCTCTGGGATCGAGGAACCGATATGAATGTGCCCTGTTAGCTACTATCAACGGTTCTGCCTCCGTCTAGCCGTTTGTCCTGATCAGTTCCGGAGAGAACAGTGCAATAGACACCCGTTGCCCCTCACATGGTCTGCCCCAGCAAAAGGCAGCTGCGCACTGAGGAGTGGGTCAAATTGCGCGAGAGGCAAAATCAGGTTCTCGGGTAGTTTCTTGCGCACCGAGCACGGGGCTCTGGATACTCGCTGCCAGACTGAGAATGGTATTGAACCGATGTTCGCTCGAAGACCATTTTGCTGCAGTCAATAGCAGCGGGGCGGCAAGGAAATCGCTTCATCATTACTCATAATGGGTTGATGCACCGCCGTCTACCAACAGATACTGGCCCGTGACGTATGAGCTGAGATCACTGGCGAAAAAGACGGCGGCGCCAGCAACGTCCTCGGGAGTGCCTAGTCGACCCAGCGCTGCCTTGCCCGCCATCACTTCGCGCTGGTTGCCATGGTCCAAGTGGGACTTGTTCATGGCGGTCTCGATGGTGCCGGGACAGATACTGTTGAAGCGGATGCCGTGTTTGCCTAGGGCGCTGGCACAAGCGACAGTCATGCCCAGGATGGCCGCCTTGGTGGGCGCGTAGTGCGTCAACGCTGACGAGCCCTGGACCGCGGTGATGGAGGCGATGGACACGACACTGCCGCCTGTCCCTTGCGCCACCATCTGCTTCGTCACCGCCTGCGTGAGCATGTACGCGGCCGTGAAGTTGACCGCCATGTGTCGCTCCAGCAAGGCCTGTGTCACATTGTGGAAATCGGAGAATGTGCAGATGCCCGCATTGTTGATCAGGGCGTCGAGCCGGCCGAGACTGCCCACGGCCTCGGCCACCAAGTTTGCCGGCGTCTCAGGCAGGACCACGTCGCCGCTGAAGGAGGTGTGACGAAGCGATGGATCGATCGAGTGCAGTTCGGCTTGCAGCGCGCCGATATCAGAGGTCGTCTGTTCGGTCCCCAAGTGGTGCAGGACAAGACCAGCACCTTGTCGAGCACACGCGAGTGCGGTAGTCCGTCCAATTCCCTGCGATGCCCCCGTGATAGCAATGACTTTGTTGCGTAGTATTCCAGCCATCGTTGGGGGTTGAATGTGTTCTGTGACTGCAGTAGGAAAGAGAGTTTTGCCCGGGAAGGGTCACTGCTGGAAGATTTGTAAACCCTCTCAAGTTGGCTCGAGAGCTCGAAGAGAAGTATTCTCTATACCCCATCGTATTGCCTGTCCGTGTTTCGACGGTACGATACCGCTACTTTACCGGGTTCCCCTTCACACTCAAACAGGCCATCGCTAAACTCATGGTCGCAGAGCCGGGCTTGGGATTTGCAACGCCTCACCCGCATGCACCGGGAGCCTGGGCGTGCGGGACCCATAAAGGCGAAATCGGTCGGTCATACTCCGTACCGCAGCAATTACTCCGGTGTCTCGTTCTCGCCATCGGGCAATTCTCAATACACCGCACTACTCGGCAATCCAGGGGCTCTCGGTGCTTAGGGAATGTGAGGTCTCGAGTCGGTCGGTCCGATTTTGACTTTGGACTTGGGTCGTCGAGACCCTTGGGGAGCTGTTCCCATGTTTTTGGCCCTCTTTGTTTGCTGGACGGTCCGATCCCAGAGATGCAAACCTGACCACATCAGCGTGGGAACAGAAGCCGCGGAGAGCACCAGGACAGTCTTGATGAGGTTCGAGCAAAGACAGTTTATTGGGGTCTTTGGACGAGCATCCGATCCTCAGATTGCCGGCCCTGGGAGAGGTAGGGATGGACGCAATCTCCCACACTTGATTGCGGAGGTCTTGCGACAGGCCACATATTCTGTACAGAAAAGGCAGATATCAACAATATGCCCGGTTCGTGTACACCTCTCGGTGCATACGTCCGGACTACTTGAGCAACCTCCATCTTGCTCGGCCCTTGCCTGCTTTGCTTCTATCCAGCATCTTCTTCACCTTCTTCACAATCCCGGCATCGTCGATGCCGAACCGCCTGAAGTTTTCAAGGCCCGCACCGGAATATCCAAAGCCATCCATCGCCACACTCGCTGTACAGAATCTTGCCCACATGCTACTGACATAAGCCTCGACGCTGACCAGATGCTCCGCCATACCGAGCACTTCGTCCTGGTATGTCTCGGGTTGGGCCTCGAACAAACTGATGCACGGCATGCTGACAACACGCGTCGAGATGCCGTGTTGCTCGGTCAGTTGCTTCGCGGCCGCTACGGCGAATTGCAATTCGGAGCCGCATGAGACGAGCGTGACGGTGGCGTCGCGCTGCTCGACGACAACGTACCCGCCCCGAACAACTTTGGTCCGATCCGTGTTGGGAATCGCGGTGATTGCCGGGTCCCGGGCCAGCGAGATGATGACAGACGAATCCTTGGTCGCAGGTCCTAGAGCGGCCAACCAGGCACCAGTCACTTCCTCGGCGTCCGAGGGTCGAATATACGCCAGATGTGGCATTGCCCGGTACAGGGAGTCGAGCTCAACAGGCTGGTGGGTTGGGCCGTTCTGGCCTTCGCCGATCGAGTCATGGGTGGCGACATGGATCACTTTGAGGTGGCTCAGTGCACCCATGCGCACGCCAGGCGCCGCGTACAGATAGAACATGAAGAAGGTCGCGGTGATGGGGATGATGGTACCAGGAGCGTATGCTGCAAGTCCGTTCGAGATAGACGCCATGGCGTGTTCCCGGATGCCGTAGCGAATGACGCGGCCCTCTGGCTGTGCCGCAGAGAAGATCCGAGGTGTCTGGTCGCCCATCTGATTGCTGTTCCATAGATCGGCACCACCAGCGACGAGGTGAGGGATATGTGACATGAGGGCGTTAAAGACCGTGCCGTTGAACTGTCGGGTGGCTTGGATGGTCTCAGGGACTTGAAGAGAGGAGAGAATGGCCTCGTAGTCAATTTTGCCGTCCATGCGGTCGGAGAGGAGTTGAGCTTCCGTGGGGTAGGCCTTGCTGTAGGACGCCAGGAGAGCGTTCCAGTCATCTTCAAGCCTTTGGCCTTGGACCACACACCAAGCGAGGTACGACTTCGTCTGTTCCGAGAGAGTGTGTGTGGTTACAATGTCGCCAGGAGCGTACAGGGCGGCATCGGCGTCGCTGTAGGTCCCGTGGTGCGACTTGAAAGTGCCTGCGGTGGAAGTACCGTAGCCGATTGTGGTGCGGATGTTGATAAAGGTCGGTTTGCCCTGGGTAGACCGGGCGAGCTTCAGCGCCGAGACAATATCGTCGACCGAGCGATCGCCCGTGAAAACGTCGATGACATTCCAGCCAATCGCTCGCATTTTGGCATTGGTGTCTTCAGACACGATCCAGTCCAGAGGACCATCACAGGTGACCTGGTTATTGTCGTAGCACAAAACAAGATTGTCCAGCTTGAGGTGACCTGCTAGGGCCATGGCCTCCTGGGCGACACCTTCCTGGAGGCACCCATCGCCCGTAGTGCAGTAGATCCGAGCACGGATGACTTCGTGGCCCGGCTTGTTAAAGGTTGCTGCCAGTTGTTTCGAAGCAATAGCGAGGCCTACTGCATTAGCCACCCCTTGGCCGAGCGGCCCCGTGGTGACTTCGATGCCGGGGACGTCGAGTTCCGGATGGCCATGGCAGATTGTGGCCCTCCAGTTGCCAGTCACTAGGTCGACTGCTTTCGCCGAGCCGTACAGCTTCACCTCGTCTAAAGTCATATGGGGATACCCGCTGACATGTAACATGGTGTAGTGGAACATGGCAGCATGGCCATTGGACAGCACGAATCGATCGCGATCGAACCATGCGGCGTTCTTTGGGTTGTATCTCATGGTATGGCGCCACAGTGCGACTCCCAGCGGTGCCATGCCAATCGCGGAGCCTCCATGGCCACCTCCATTCTGTCGACATACATCGATGATGAATTTCCGAATGTCACGCACTGCTTGCTCATCGTCGGCCAAGATGGGTGTAGCGAGGGGAGGACACTTCACAGCGGAGCCGCCGTTGACCGCGGCGGAATGTGCGTCTGGGATGCTGGGCATGTTTAGCGTCCAGCTGGGCCAATGCACAACCACCGATTCTCATCCGCCTGGGCCTTGCCGGCCATTATATCTGCATCATTTCGAAATTTTCGCCCGAGGCGCCGAGACAAACAGCAGCTCTGTATCTGTCGGCAATGGATCCTCGTGTATCTGGCCTCCGAACACATCATGGACGACTTTTTCCGCGCCGGGGCCCGCGACATGCTGCCCGGGATGCTGGACATACAGGGCCTTAGCCGGAACCCTCACACCACGTACTACCCTCATATAACCGAAGCTACCTTGGGTCGATCCATCGGCTAGCAGCCCGCATCAGAGGTCTCACGGGTGGATAGCTGGTCCGCCCCGGATTGCATATGATATATTGTGCGAGCTCGAAGTCGAGAGAAATCCCACTTCGATCCGGAGCTATTGAGATCTTCCAAGTCCTGCGCGTCCACACCAATGCCTTCAGGACGGAGAGCAGAGCCCCGTCTTATTGTCATCGGATGCGGAGTCGCTGGTATCGCCCTTTCGGCACGGCTCCGGTCACAGCTGGGTTATGAGAACTTTGTAGTTTACGAAAGGGAGAGCTCCATCGGTGGAACATGGTATCTGAACACATACCCCGGTGTTGGCTGTGATGTCGACTCTCACCTCTACTCCTTCTCCTTCAACCTGAACCCCGACTGGTCCAAGCGGTTCGCCGAGCAGGCCGAAATCCTTCAATATCTGGAAGCTACAGTCGACAAGTTTGGCATCAGGCCCCATGTGCGTCTCGGCGTCGAGGTGGTCGAGGCTGCTTGGATCGAGGAGAAATCGGTCTGGCGCGTGAGCCTCCGCGACCTCGAAGACAACCACATCTCTCACAAGGAAGCTGAAATGCTGGTTTCGTGCGTGGGCACAATATCTATCCCCAAAGACTGCAACATCCCGGGCCACGAGACGTTCAGAGGCGACATCTGGCATTCTGCGCGCTGGAATCATAATGTCCCTCTCAAGGACAAGCGCGTCGCCGTTGTCGGCAACGGCTGCTCGGCCGCTCAACTGGTCCCGTACGTGATCCGAGAGGCCGCGCAGGTCTACCAGTTCCAACGGTCACGTCAATGGATCAACGAAAGACCGAATCGCAGCTTCACCGATTTCCAGAAATGGTGCTTCCGATATGTGCCTCTCTGGGACCGGATCTACCGCTTCTACCTGTGGAAGAATACAGACGCCCTCCACAATCTGTACCAATCCGAAACTGCCCGGTCGCTACGTAACCGCGCGGCGGCCACGGAACAAGCCAAGTCCTACATGATGGCAACCGCACCGAAGAAGTACCATGACCTGCTCATTCCCCAGTTTCCTCTCGGCTGCAAACGACGGATCTTCGACCCTGGCTACCTCGAGAGTCTCCACAGCCCGAACATCGAACTGTCGGCGGACCCCATTCTCGAAATCACCGAAACTGGGCTCCGCACGCCCCAACGCAGCATCGACGTCGACGTCATCATCCTTAGCACAGGCTTCAAAATCCAGGAATTCCTGTCTCCCATCACGGTCAAGGGCGTCGGCGGTGTCACTCTGAATGAACACTGGAAAGATACGCGAGGCGCACAGGCATACAAGGCGACGTTCGTCACGGGCTTTCCCAACTTCGGGATCGTGTTCGGTCCCAATGCCTTCCCGGCACACAACTCGGTCATCTACACGAACGAGGTCCAAGTCGAGTACATCATCAAAGCCATGGTGAAGCCAATCCTTCGTAGGGACTTTGAAGTCATCGATGTCAAAGAAGCCGCCGAGCATCGCGACGCCAGTGTGGTCCAGGCCCGGCTGAAATCCATGGTCTGGAACGCCGGCTGCAGCAACTGGAACCTCGACGCCGCCGGCCGCAACACCACCAACTACCCCGACGAGACCTGGAAGTTCTGGTACCAGCTCTACTGGCCTGTGTGGAAGGACTTTGACCTCTACGGCGGCAAAGGCACGCACCCCTTACACCCAGCATGGAAGCTGGCGGCGAGTTTGGCTACTCTCGGAGTCTTGGTACCGGCGGTACTCCAAAGAAGCCACTATATGTTTACCCCCGTCATAGACGTGTTGAAGCAGAAGATACTGTAATGCGCCATGGAGCTGTGGGTTCGAAGCCTGGTCCGTACGGATACATGTCGACCCTGTTTCGGCACATACTCGCACAGGACGAGCCAAGATCAGGTGTCGCAATCAAGTTGGAGGACGAGCTGTAGATGAGGCCAATGCCTTTTTCTTCGAGTTTCCTCTGTTTCCATCATCCGCATCTGTGCAGAGGAACGCCACCTAGTTTCCATCCACGGCTAGATACATGATAAATGGAAATATCTCAAAAAAGCGAGGCGGGCCTTTTTCTTCGCTTCCTCGCTATACCACCCTTCTCGAACCCCGAAGGGTAGCCTCCCAAGTAGTAGCATGCTAACATTTGTCTCCGAGACTTACGAACTCGCCTGCCCATTTCGCTTTCACTCAGATCTCGGGCCTCCCTACTCTACCCCCGGCTTCTTCGGCTATAGAACAGTTCGTTACCCCCCAGGGAGCCCCCAGCGGGTCCGCCGGTTGCATGAGTCGGGTGCAGCAAGGATACACGTACCGTTGTGTCTATGTATCCTTTGATGCCATCAATCCGCCTGTTTGTTTACTTCCCTCACTCGTCACCGCCAAGCACCTGCATATTCCAACACGTTCGGCCGCTATATTGAACTATCGGCCCCATCGAAAGTCGGAATATACCTCGTTCTTGGGAAACAGATTGTTGTTGCCGTAGGTTTGTGCCGTTAGATCCTCCCGGTTTCCCAACCCTTTTCGGGCGTCCGGTAGCGACGTTGTATATGCCATACTACACTGTGGTTGCGTTCGTTACACTCGTTACACTTTTCCTTTTCTCCATCCAACCAAAGAACCATTCGTGAGACTTCGGCTCCGAAGACGCAGACCCGGTCAAGGATATAACAGAAAACATCTCTTCGCTGCAGCAGAAGGAGCCGGCAGGAGAGGAAAAGGAATCCGGATACACACCCTTTGGTATATTACTAGGAGACGAGAGAGAAAAGCGATTTCTTTCTCTCGGCCCGGTCTTAGCCTTTTGTACCGCACTTCTCCTAGGTATTTCTCGACACAAAGCTCCCATAAGTTAGACCCTATTTACCGTGGCTCTCGATCTCCAGCCTTCCAGTATGTCGACGAGCTCGACTCATGTCGCCGCCCTCCTGCACGGGGCGCGGGACCTCCGGTTGACGCAAGTCACGACGCCCGCGCCCCTTCCCCACGAAGTCCTCATCGCCCCGCGTGCCACGGGCATCTGCGGCACGGATATGCACTACTACTCGGCTGGGCGCAACGGCACGTTCGTCGTCACCGCGCCGCTGGTGCTGGGCCACGAGGCTGCAGGGACGGTGGTCGCGCTAGGCAGCGCCGTCGAGTCGCTCGGCCTGGGTATAAAGGTCGGGGACAGGGTGGCGATTGAGCCACAGCGGCCCTGCGAGCAATGCCACGTCTGCCGCAGCGGCAAATACAACCTGTGTCCCCGGCTGAAGTTCAGTGGGAGCGCGAGCGCCAACCCGCCGGTCCAGGGGACATTGCAGGCGAGGTACTCGCATCCGGCGGCGTGGGTGTATGGGCTGCCCCCGAACATGAGTTGGCAGGAGGCCGCCATGGTCGAACCCTTGAGTGTGGCGGTTCATGCGGTCAGGAGGGCCAAGGTGAGAGGCGGCAGCCGTGTGGTGGTTCTCGGGGCCGGGGCGATCGGGCTGTTTTGCGCGGCGGTGGCGCGGGTGAATGGAGCCAGATGGATTGGGATGGTTGACGTTGATGGCGCGAGGCTGGACTTTTCGAGGCGACATGGATTTGCCGACGCCGTGTTTGAGATTCCGATCCGTGGGAGCGAGGGGGAATCAAGACCGGACATGGCCAAGAGAGTGGCTGGACAGATGCTCGAGAAGGCCGATGAGGGATGGGGCTTGGCCGAGGTCGTGTTCGAGTGTACGGGCGTGGACACGTGCGTGAATATCGGGATCCATTGTGCAGCGCCTGCCGGCAAGGTGGTGGTTGTGGGAATGGGGCAGCCGGTGCAGAACATCAACGTGGGCGCGGCCGCTGTGAGGGAAGTCGATATCTTGTCGCTGTGGAGGTATGCCAACGCATTCCCGGCCGCCATCGAGCTGATCGCGTCCGGCGAGGTGGACGTGAAGCCCCTGATCACGCACATGTTCGACTTGGAGCAAGCCGCCGAGGCGCTGCAGCTGGTTGTGGACAAACCCAAGGATCTCATCAAGTGCGTCATTACCTCGAATCATTGAATATTACCATGAAGCCCCTCTCTGTACTTCGGACTGCTTCCTAAACCGAAATGACGCACAGCCTGGTATCCTGCAATACATTCATGCGGCCCTCAGCCTCGTGTCCACTTGACTGCACTGCCCGGGAATCGCGGTTATATGCTGCCCGGCAATACGCCGCCTCGCCTTTATGATTTTGGCCTTCGGTAATTTCACGTGGGGGGGTTTGGCAGTGCCTGGCAAGATCGGCGTTAATCTGTGGGTATTTCCACTCGAGAGACTGGACTGCCTAATTAGATTGATGTCATGTTGCGTGCTAGTCAGGCCAACCGACAAGTTTACGCACTTCGTGGCAGTGGACACTGGACAACCACGACGCCCCTGGCGCTCGAGTGAGTGATATTGCTAGTCTTGCTCTGGCTGGATCAAGATCTTGACATGCTTTGCTTTGTTTCGGATAAGCTCCATAAATCCGCCCTCGATGGCGTTGGTCAAAGGGACCACCGAAGTAATCATCTGCTCGAATGGAATCTTGCCCGATGCCATGGCGTCGATCACCTGCTCATAGTCTTCCTTCGTATAGCAGATCCCACCCAGGAGGCGTTTCTCCAGAAAGCCAATATCGTTGAGGTTCAAGGACAGCGGTTTCTCGTGGATAGCGACATTGAAAATCGTCCCTCCAGGTCGCGTAGCCGCCAGTGCCGTGTCCAAGGTCGATTGAAGGCCCGTGGCGTCAAAGGCGACGTCAACGCCGTCTTCGGAGAAGCTTCGAATGGCGTTGACCACCGGGTCTCCCGGTGCCTGGCCTGGGATGCCCACCGGTTTTCGTAGAGGGTTGATGACAAGGTCGGCGCCGAAATTCTGGGCTTGAGCTTGTCTGGCTTCCGTGACTTCAGTCACGACGACCTTACTGGCGTTCCACACTCGGAGCAAGAGCAAAATGGCGAGTCCAATGGGGCCTGCACCCAGGACGAGAGCGGTCTGTCCTTTCTGGAACCCGGATGTCCGGATACTGTGCCAGGCTACTGCGAGCGGTTCGGTCAGGGCACCCACTTTCAGAGACACTGAGCTTGGAAGAGGGAAGCAATTGAAATCCTTGACCACAATTTCCGTCGAAAACCCTCCACCCCAGGCACTCAGTCCATACGTGGCAAAGCGCTTGCAGATATTGACCTTGCCCATGCGGCACGCTGAGCATGGTGCCTCGTTGTAGGACCGATCGTCCAGCGAGGGACAGACTGCCACATTTTGGCCGACCGTCAGATCTTTGACTGCTGATCCAACCTCAGTCACCGTGCCCGACATCTCATGGCCCATAACCACTGGCAGCTCAACCCCGGTGGCATGATGCTTCCCACCTGGTGGCGGCGCAAAGATGGGCAATGCCTGATATTCATGAATGTCGGAGCCACAAATACCACAGTAGGCAATCTTGAGTCGAACTTCGTTGGGGCCACATGGTCTGGAGAGTCATTAGATTGAGCCCACAGTTAGACATCCAAAATGAGGGTCTCTTGCAGCCTACAAGGGAGGAATTTGATCAAGCTGGAGCTTCTCGCGGGCATGGATACGCAGCGCAGGATGCGTGTTGGAGGTCATGCTGGCGGCCGCCATGGACGAATTGACGATGTTCCGAACAAGCCATGGAACGTTATATATGAGGAGGGGATGAAGGTCAACAATGGCCACCAGGAGAGGATCAATCAGAGCCGGTGGTGGAGTTGCTGTGGCCGGGATTCAAGTTCCAGGCCGGCTACATGGGGAGATTCAGCGCCCCAACTAAACGAGGGACTGTCCGAGGTAGTAATGCGTACATATGTACATCCTCCGCAGTGTCCCCTCGCTGGGTACGGGTACCTATGGCACGCACCCCAACGCAACCCCGCCCATCCCCGCAATAGAGATGCTACACTGCTAATCGCAAGAAGGGCAGAGTTAGCGGTGCCTAGAGGGGAGGCTAGGGAAGTTAGGGAACGTCTCTAGGCGGAGGCGAGGATAGAACTCGGACACTCGTTCTTCCCTCCAGCTTTGCAGACTCCCTCCAGCATCAAGTAATCTGTCCTCTGCTTAGCCCATTCCGCTGGTCACGGCTGGCACGCTGAGCTCAGAAGCCATCAATCCCAGTCGCAATCCAAGATGCGTCCCGGTACCCCAGAGCAGACCTCCTCGCACCGTACACGTGCGGTCAAGGCTTGCAAACGCTGTAACCAGAAAAGAATCAAGTGTGACGCTTTCGAGTCTGGAACGCCCTGTTCCAAGTGTCGACAAAGCAACAGCGAGGAGTGCGTTCTAATTCAGTCCAGACGAGGTACCCATCCTCGCAAAAGGTCGAAGCCGAATCCCGCGACAACAGGGCGTACTGAAACCTCTGCGGGAGTCGATGCTGACACGGGTGGCGACGCTGTCTGCACGCCCGCAGCTTCCGAAGCGACAGCACGTCGTCCCCTTCGTGATCCAACACCAGCAGACGGATCGCCGCACCTCCATGAAGCAGCACAAACCACCCGTGTCAGCAGCCCAGCACCCCTCGCTGCCGTTCCGAATGGTTTCCCATTGTCGGCATCAACCAGCTCCAGCACAGACCTGGCCTCTCCCGAAGCGGCATTTTCCGAGACCAGCGCAAAGTCATACCGTGAAATCTCCTGGGCGGCGATGTTCGATCACTTCCTGGATGGACGACGGCGGGACCAAACGGATACGATAGACAAATGCTCCATCACTTATTTAGGAGAATCCTTTCCACTAGCCATGGTGCTCGAAGAGTGCATGGAAGGGGGAAGACCGCGTCTCCATCATGCCGGTCCACCGCTCACGGAGGATCAGGCAACAGCCGAGCCTACCAGTGAAAAGCATCCCTCACACATGCTCCCGGAGGATATCGTCTTCCTTCAAGCCAAAGACGCTTTTGTCGCTCCGCCGCAGGAAATCCTCGACGCATTGATCGCCAACTTTCTGGACCGTGTATGGCCCATCTATCCCGTGGTGAACCGGCAAGAATTTCTTCAACAATACAAGGCCAAGAAGGTGCCGTGGATTCTGCTCCACGCGCTGTGTTTCATTTCGGCCACCTTCAGTCCCCTCGCCGTCTTGCACCGTGCTGGATTTACAGGACGGAAGCAAGCCAGAGTCTCGTACTATCGAAAGGCCAAGGCGCTGTTTGACACCGGGTACGAATCCAACAAGATCACCATCCTGCAGAGTGTCATCGTTCTAACGTGTTGGGGAGGAGGGCCCAACAATTATTGGAACTTTTACAGCTGGATCTCTACTGGGGTCACGATTGCGGAAGCCCTGGGCATCCACCGATCCACAGCAAGTGCAAACATGCATCCCCACGACCGGAGTTTACTGAAGAGGCTCTGGTGGATTCTGGTCATCAGGGATGCTTCATGTGGCACTCTCGTAGGCCGCCCCTTCCGCATCAACACCGAGCACGCCGATACCGAGATGCTCGCGATCGAAGACTTCGAGTATGACATTCAGAGCCCGGACTTTGTCAACCACCCTCTCCGCGACGTCTGCGGGCTATATCAAATCCACATGTCCAAGCTATCTCTACTCCTGCGAGAGATCATCTCGACGAGATTCGATCCCAACCGCGCCCAGGCACAAATGGCCAATCTACATGACACATTGCAGGAATGGCGCAACGCACTTCCGCCCAGTTTGCGATGCTCGGAGAACGACAAGAACCCGAATCCGTTCGCGACATGTCTCGCCATCCTCTACGATCACCACCTCATCCTGAGTCACCTTGACCGGCCTAGGACGGGCGCGACCTCCGCGGCTAGTGACCCTGGATCCCCCAGGGGAAGCTCATCGTCGCGCCCGACTGCCGAGGCGGCTGCCCAGCGTATCTCTTCTCTGGCTTGCACATTCACTCGCAAGAACGAATCTCTGGTCATGCCGCATGAAGTCTTCCAGGGTCTCTTTCTCGCGCAAGCCGTCTTTTACACCCAGATGAAGAGTCCGCTACTCCTGGTGTCTCAGCTGGGGTTTCAGGCCCTGAATAGCTGTCAGATGGTCTGGCACGACATTTATGAAGCATGGGATCCCGCGCCCTGGATCTCAAAGCTATTTGACAACTTGATTGGAACCCGGAATCAAGACAGGGAATCGAATGAAGTGGACGTTCGGAATCATCAAGTCCCCGGCAACGGAGGCCTTTCCACAGCCAATGGCGCCGACCTGGACGGGATCGACGGTTATGTTAGCTGGCAGAACCACCCGACTTTGGGCTTCTTCGACATGTCACAGGGTGAGGAGCCGTTTCCGTCGTCGACAGACTATGCCATGTTTCCCAATTACTTTGGGACTGCAGAGCCCATATCGTTTCTGCCTTGAGAAGCCAATACCAGGCATGACCCCTACCTCAGTAGTTTTTCTACTTGGTTGTCACAAGGTTGTTCGCCCGGGTATTCAGGGAACATAGCCAGCCTGCAACCGACCATTTTCTTCTCTGTCCATTCCCTCCGTATCCTCCGCTCCCTTGGTCAAACATCATCGCTCCCATGTTTGGCCTCAGCACAACCACTCGGCCTCTTCATTCTCCCATCCGAATTCTTCTGTCGTCCATCCAAGAATGGTATCCCTTCCATCCGGCATCTTGTACTGGATCCCGGGGATTGTATCGCTTAACCTCATCCGGCCCACCGTTTTCTCCGCGGTATTGAGCTCTTCCATTTCGTCGTCGCTCAGCTCCACCAACTTGATGTTGTCCTCGATGCGCTTGAGCGATGACGATTTCGGAATGACGATGACGCCTCGCTGCACTGCCCAGGAAAGAGAGACAACGCCGACCGAACACGAGTGTCTGGCGGCGATGGTGGCGAAGAGCGGGTGAGTCAGGATCTGGTTCCGTTCGTTGGCTCGTTCGGATCCGAGGGTGCTGTAAAAAGGATTGGTTCCCCTGGTCAGTCTCTCCTCCTTCTTCCTAAATCAGTTGGCAGGTGAAACGACCAAGCAATTCCTGGAGCAATAGCGTTTGAGGGATGGAATTGTTAGATGTTGGAAAGGTCATCCATCCAGAGAACCGAGACCTCCGCCACCTCCGCGGGAGGCGAGCTCATCTCCGAACCTTACAAACCATGAACAACTTACCTCCAGCTAATGACCTGGATTCCATGCCCTTGACACCACGGCACAAGCTTCAAATTGGGATTCATGGCATGCAGCTCGACCTCGTTGACCAGCGGTTTGAGCCGACACCGGCCCAGCAGCGGTTCGAGCAGCTTCCGGGTAAAGTTGCTGACTCCCAAGCCCCTAACCTGGCCTTTGAAGCCCAGCGACTCATCCAAGATCAAGTCCTCCATCATCGTCCAAGTGTCGATGAAATCGGGTCTGGCGCCCCACGGCTCCGGCACGCCCTCCGTGAGCATGAGGTTGGGCCAGTGCATCATGTAAATGTCGATGTAGTCGATGTCGAGGTCGGCCAGGGACTGGCGGAGCGCCGTGCCCGGGTCGTGGTGCCAGTGCGACCAGAACTTGGTGATGACCACGATCGACGACCGCGGCACCCCTGACTTGCGGATCGCCGATCCCACGATCTTTTCCACGCCATAGTATTGCGCCGTGTCGATCAGCCGGTACCCGTGGTGCAGACCGTAGATGATGCTGTCCTCGAGTTGCTGCGCGGCCGAGGTGCCGTACTGGCCTAGATGGAGGGGCAAAGAGGAGCCCGGTCAGACCTGATATCATGTGCGTGTGCAGTGGGCGCCAGATGTGCTGGAGAAGATATGCTCGACTCGCTTACCCTGCCATGTGCCCAAGCCGACCAATGGACATACCATTCCTACGACGAGGACGGGCCCTCTAGGTCAGCGGAGGTGTTCTCGGTCAAGCTTGGCAGCTGGAGCCAGCATGCCCGTGTCGCATTTCAGAGAGGCCACCCTCATGCGCGATGTAGAACAGAGGGCAGGAAGAATGGCCACCATACCATTATTCAGCTTGATCGTCTTATTGCATTTTGGCCGGTCGACGGAAACAGGAGCCTCTCCGTTTGGCTGTGACATCCTTTTTGCTCAACCACTTTCCTGATAACTACTGCCTTTCCCCCAGATTAGACCAAGGTAGACAATATCTCTTTAAAAAGGAGACAATACCACTTCGGTGCCCTGTGGTGATTTTATTCTTTCGGAGAAAAAAGTGAAACTTGTCCTGGTAAATGACGACAGTGGCCACGAGAGGCGAAAGAAAGGGGGGCGGGTTGGTGAGGATGGACGGCGCGTCTTAGGCTTAGGTATGGTACAGTAAATCTACAACCGGGCGGTATATAGGCATGTAGACACGGTCGGGTGGAACAAGACAAACCGAGACCTACGTCCCAGTGATCAATCCGACTAGGAAAACGGTAGAGGCAATGGCCTTGTGATTCACATACGGAATCGAGTGTAAGCTGATCGGTACAGGAGACTCATACTGTAGCGAGGATGTGCTCGCAAACCGCTGCCAATGACAGGTCGGTCCTTGATTACTTGTGATCTCGGTTTCGCTTGATCACAGCCCGCCTCTCTAATACGCCGTTCGGCAGGCCAATGACTCGAAGCTGACCGACAGGACCTCGACCACATTTCCCCATGGATCGGCCAAGTAAACACACTTGACACCGATGTTGCCGGGGTCGACGGTCTGGCCAATCTTGCTCCCCCCGGCACTGACGACCCTGTCCGCCAAGGCATCCGGGTCGGGATCGGTGACGCACACGTGGAAGAAGCCGGCGTGCTCATAGTGAAAGTCGCGCTCCGCCGCAACTGGCTTGGGGTCCACGAACTGGAACACCTCGAACCCGACTCCATTCCCGGTCGCCATGTACGCCAGCTTGACTTCATTCAGGCCCGACGGGTAGATGCCGAAGATGGCGGCGCCGGGATCCGCCGATCGCTTGATGTGCGCGATCTTGCCCAGAAGTCGGAACCCTAAGTGTGTGCTGTACCAGTCCACCACGGCTTCGACGTCGGCCACCGAGACGGCCACATGGTTGAGCGGGCGATTCCAAGTAAGCTAGAGAGAGCAAGGGAACCCGTTAGGCGCAAACTGTACAATCTACTGGGAGCGTAGTTTCAGCCCTGACCCCCCACCATTCCTCCCCGGCGATCGGAGCCGTTTGAAGAGTACAGGAGACCAAGGTCGACGGGAACATGACTTACAGATCCTGACATTTTGAGTTTGATTCGTGCGGTGACCTATTTTGTTGCGATCGTCCTGGTTGTTTACCTATGCTACTGTTGTGGCTACGCACAAGACCTACGCTCTTAAGTAGCGAATACCATAAAGACAGCCGCGGACTTGGCTTGCAGGTCGTTGACCTCCGGCTATACGACGAAACGGGGGTCCGCTTGATGACTGCCAAACGAGTGTGGAGATTGAGCCTTGGTCTTGATAGCTACCCCTGCTCGCGCCTCGCCTGTGCTGTCTCTCCCGAAACCCCGCCTGCACTGGGTTCTTGGGGTTGACTCGGAGAAGCAAAGAGGTTTTCGAACGAGTTTTGGGAGAGATCTTCCAAATTCATGCAGATGGGCATTTGATGATGATCACGGAAGCTAGGGGGGACAAGGATAAGTCTTGCAAAGCCTCTGGCAGAACATCGATGGGAGATGAACAAAGGGAAGGATTGCCGCTGAGGGGATTGGTGGGACGTGTCCGGAACGTCTGTGGTCTTTGTTGTTCGTGAAAATTGATGTTACTAAAAGATAGGTATCGCTCCTGGTGGACTTCCACACCCCACTTGACATGCAACGGCGCGCTTGGAACGAAGAAGGTCCAACGCTGCTGCTTATCACACCCGACAGCCAGACCTTCCAAATTCCACATCTCGCCGATCGGGGCTCCCCGCCGGACGAGGGACCATTCGTGGATGATCCATTGGCCCAGATGTGGGAGTGGCCAGGCCTCGAACGCCATCGTGTCGCCAATGTGAGCTGCAAAGTGCTGGCTGTACAACTACTACTCTCTATTGTAAGCCACTCCGATCGCCTTCTCGTCGGTGCCAAACGTCTCCGGCCTGCATTGTTGCGCTGAAGCGCGATCGTGCTGGCGAACATAGCCTCAGAAGCCCGTCGTTGTTACAGTCGTCGACCTGGGTGGCCGTTGGAAGACTTGCATTTCTAAAATGTTCGACCAGGTCCACGGCTGTGCCGGCTCGGGCTTTAGACAGCAACAACCGAAAAGGCAGCAGGTCTCTGTAACTCCTTCTGAACCCTCTCCTACCGGGCACGTATTAGCCGACTGGCCTTACTATGGGACTCCGGTCAAGTTCTCCGCGACAATGATTTGACACGAGAGAAAACCGTCAGCATTACCCATGCATGGTGATGGCCGGATGCCAGACCGCTCAAGACGGCAACTCCCGGTCGAGAGGTGTTGTGCCCGTCTCGGAACCTTGGTTGCGACCTCTCAACCTGCCAGGATAGTTCTGAGCCGTTGGAAAGGGGGTTCTCCTGCCCCTGCCCCTGTCCGCGATGGGCCACCGTGAGCCGGCAGACTGGCGACGAAGCACAACTGTAGCTGTGCTTGGGGCTCCAGCAGCCTCTCTGTAGCTAGGCCGCCGCAGACTAGGTCCTCGGGGTGGTTTATGCCGCCAAGAACTGGGTGGGACGACTCATCACCATGAAGGTATAACAAAGGGTCCAGAAGGAGGGAATGACAGATACTGTAAAGACCTCGCGTTCAGGACCTACACCTGAAACAACACCGATCCAGCAACAGGAAGATGGGTGACTACAAGCCCCCTTTCTCGCACCCAGCGACCATCAAGGAGGCCGTTTCGGACCATTCGCTCATTCGCGAACAGGGCTTTATTGGAGGCGAATGGGTTGGCGGCACAAAGACGTTCCCCGTTTACGATCCGGCGACAGACAGAGTGATTGCCAACGTCGCTGACCTTGAAGCCGAAGATTTCCAGACAGCAATCAACCATGCTGAAGCAGCGTTCAAGAGCTTCCGACTTACCAACGAGCATGCTCGTTCCAAGATGCTGCACGAATGGGCCTCCTTGGTCCGCCGTCACGCCGACGACCTCGCCGTCATCCTAACCATGGAGAATGGCAAGACCCTCGCCGAGGCTGCCGGGGAAGTCGAATATGGTGCCTCCTTCATCAGTTGGTTCGCCGAAGAAGCCATCCGGTCCTATGGCGACGTGATCCCTTCCCAGCATGCTCAAAGTACCAACTTGGTTGTCCGCCAACCCATCGGTGTCTGCGGCATCATCACGCCCTGGAACTTCCCCATTGCCATGATCACGCGGAAAGTCGGCCCTGCCCTGGCGGCCGGCTGCACCGTAGTTATCAAGCCGCCCTCCGAAACCCCCCTCTGCGCCCTGGCCTTGACCTATCTTGCCCAACGGGCCGGCGTCCCAGCCAACGCGATCCAGGTGGTGCCTACCAGGGACCGCTCTGCCGCCGCCGAGCTCTACACCAACCCGATTGTGAAGAAGGTCTCCTTCACTGGTTCCACTCCGGTCGGCAAGCTGATCACGGCCGCCGCTGCCGGGACGATGAAGAAGGTGTCGATGGAGCTCGGGGGCAACGCGCCCTACATTGTCTTTGACGACGCCAACCTGACCGAGGCCGTCGATGGCGTGCTCGTGTGCAAATTCCGGTGCTCGGGCCAGACGTGCGTATGCGCGAACAGGATCTACGTGCAACGGGGAATTCACGACCGGTTCGTAGACGCGCTGCTGAAACGCATGCACAGCTTCAAAGTCGGGTCTGGTCTCGACCCCTCCGTCACGCATGGCCCGCTCGTCAACCGCGCTGGGGTGGCCAAGGTCCGCGCACACATCGCCGACGCCGTCAGCAAGGGAGCCCAATTGGTCGTCGGCGGCTCCGTTCCCGACGAGGACAGCAGCAACGGCAAGGGCTATTTCATTGAACCGGCGCTGCTGACCGGCGTGACGCAGTCGATGCTGGTGGCCAGCGACGAGACATTCGGCCCCTTGGCTCCCGTCATCATGTTCGACACGGTGGACGAGGTGATCGCCATGGCCAACGACACCGAGTTCGGTCTGGCTGGCTACTTCTTCGCCAATGACTTGCGCAAGGTCTGGAAGGTCGCGCTCGCGCTCGAGGTTGGCATGGTGGGCGTCAACACGGGCAAGATCAGCGCCGCCGAAGCGCCCTTTGGGGGAATCAAGGAGAGCGGCTTGGGCAAGGAGGGCAGCAAGTACGGCCTGGCAGAGTTCCAGGTTATGAAGAATATCACTCTTGGGAATCTGGGCTCGTGAGGCGTCTCTGAAGTTTATGTCGAGATGACAAGATGGTTGTGGACACAGAGAGGGAGGCCGGAAAACGCAACCTTGTCCTCTTTCCCAAGAAATCAAACTTGTATTGTTGCTCCTCTTATTTCCACAGAAGGATTTAGCAGTCACATTCCCGCTAAATAATGGACAGGGTGAGGCACAATCTTCTTGTTCCCTTGTGGCTTTCTAGACTACTCCATGCTATTGGACTACCATGGTAAGCAAACTCTAGGCCGAGATTCACGGTCAAACCACCCATCTCTGTTCAAGCGCCGGTTCAATTCCTCCCGGCATGCATCCCTCCAGTAATCAACAGCTCGCCACCCGTCATGTAGCTGCTGGCGGCACTGAGCAAGTAGACGGCGGCGCCCTTGAGCTCGGAGCGGTCGGCCATCCGCTTCATGGGCGGCTCCGAGACAAACGTCTCGGCCAAGCCGGGCCTGGTGGCGCTGATGTCCAGCGTCATGTCGGTCATGACATAGCCGGGCGAAATACAATTGACGCGGACGCCGACCGTGGCCAGCTCGACGCTGAGTTGGCGGCACAGCGCCAGCACCGCCCCCTTGGAGGCACAGTAGTCTGACGTGTACTGGAGTCTAGAGGCTTGGTGGGCGGCGATGCTGGCGATCAGTACGACGGAGCCCGCGGCTGGAGAGGGTGAAAGGGTTGCACGGGCCGAGGGGATGGGCTTTTGCGAAGTCATCTGCCGCACCGCAAGTTGGGCGGCGTAATAGGTGCCCAGGACATTGATTTCAAACGTCCGCTTGACGCTGGTCGGAACACGGTCGAGGAACGGTTGGTCCGGACAGATACCCGCCGCGGTGATACTGAAAGCAACGAGGATGAGATTGAATCTCGTTGCAGCCGTGAGAGAAAGGATGCCATGGGAAGATGCTTGGGGATAGGAGACGGGGGTTTCCTTACATTCCATCAATGCGGTGGAAGTCCTGGACGATCAAGTCGAAAGTGCGTTTGAGACACTCGTAGTCGGTGACGTCCGAGCTGGACAAAGACGAAAATCAGTAAATCAGTCTTATTGTCGTGCTCGCCAGCCTTTCCCTGCCCACGCTGCGTTTGCGACGACGGGGTATCCAGGACTGCTCGACTTGGCAGTCTTCAACCAGGTGGGGATTGACGAAGGGACGAGATCTTATGCAGTGTAGACCAGGGGGAAAGGATTGGGGAACTCACTGGTAATACCGGGCTTTGGTGACTCTCTGCTTGAGGATCTCGAAATGCTCGTGTGGTGCTGGAGACGCATCGATTACCGCGACTAGACCTCCGGCCTCAGCGACGGCAAAAGCCAGTGTCAGGCCAATGCCTCGGGCACCTCCAGTGATGACCACGACGCGGTCTTGGAGACTGAAGAGATCGGCGACGTGGCAGTGCAGGTAGGCATCTGTTGTAGGATTGTTCTGAGTCGTATCGCCAACTGCCGCCATCTTGTCTCCAATATGGGACAAAATGGCCGATGTTGGACGGGACCGGGGAAATGCGCAGACTTAGAGCACACTTCGGCGGAAGGAGAAACGGTGACAGCTGAGATAACATGGTTTATCCAGGCTGGTATGTATGTATGCCCAATCTGAGAGACCTTGAGGTTCTCGACTGGACTTACACTGTGCCTGTCTCCTTCGGTTATTCGCTGTTCCTGCATCGAGCTACTGTGCCTGTTGCTCGTTCTCAGCTTAGTTGTCACTTCAAGTACCCGGCAATTCATCAAGGGGTTGGACTCGGTTGGTGCGCTCGCTAAGTGACAATGACCGTCTCAGCGCGTTGTCAGTGATGCTACAATGGTACCGAGCATCCTTACAGGGGTGATCGGACATACTTTGAACACCGCAGGGTATGCAAAATCCCGGCTACTTCCTAGGAGTTTGAACTACAATTTAGGGCCCGCAACGCTGGTCTCACATTGTCGCTATATAGCCGGTGCGAAGGGGCGTGAGTTCGCAGGGCACGACTAGTCCTGTTGGCTTGTGGCCGCGAAGACTGGCGGAGCGTAAGAATGCTTCTGTGCTCCGTGGATATCTACACTTGTCACCTGAACGCTGATGCCAGTCCCCCGTATCTCTAACTCGCACTATCTATCATCATTGATTAGTTGCAAGGAGAAAGAGGGGTGGGAGCGCGAATATTTGACCGCCACAGAAGCCTGTCTGTATGTGCTCGATTTTCAGGGCAGGTTCCATCTTGCACATTTTGCCCTGTCGTATTTTTTGCCACTATATCCAACAGCTGTAGCCTGACTGGCATTAGACATTGGTTTTCTCTCGAGCCTCAATCTCGGTGGGTTGGGGTTTGCCGTGCGAGTCGGCGCCCACGACCTGTTCGACAACCTGGTCTCGCTGCTCGGCTGAAAGACGATCGGACTTTAAAAAGAGGTAATCGATTTCTTCCAGTCCCAGGCCTTTGGTTTCGGGGAACCAAAAGTAGATCATAGGCACGAAGGCAAAATTCTGGGTTTGATCGTCAGCCATTGGATCCGAAGGAGTTTGAACGAGAAGATGACTTACGAACGCCATGAAAACCAGGTAGGTCTTCCAGGTGATGTTATGGACCATGGTGGGCGTGATTTGGACAATAACAAAGACCTTGATTAGTTAGCATATTCTTGGGGGCCGCGGATTATTGGAGGGGATATATGTACCCAGATCCAATTGTTGAAGACAGCCAATGCGGTCCCTTGAGCACGAATACGCAGTGGGAGAATCTCGGTGCTATAGCACCAAGGGATAGCGTTCAAACTGGCACCAAACGAGAGCATGTACTGTAAAGTCGTGGTCAGCCTAGTAAGGGAAAAGGGCGTGACACTGTAACCCACGGTGATGAAAAAAGCGATGGAAACATTGGCCGTCGCCTTCCCTTTGTCCGTTCCGCTGTAAGAGAGCAGGATGGCCACTATCATCATCGAGAGGCCCATCCCGATGGCTCCAAACATCATAGGTTTCTTTCGACCAAGACGATCAGCTCCCAGAGCCGGGACCAGGGAACCGACAGCGAAGGCCAGATTCAGGCAGCCACCCACAACAATGGCAGTATTACGGCTGAGTCCAACGTTGACTTCGAGGACAGTCGCTGAATAGAAGACGATGACGTTGATCCCTGCCCACTGTGTGTCCGATTAGCATTGCCACGGTTACAAACATGTCCCCACCGAAAAGACTGACCTGATTCATGAACAACACCAGGCAGGCCAGAAACACGCGCCAACCTGTCTGCACAGGATCTCGCTTGAAGATTCGGATCCATTTGAAAGGATCCTTCTCCTCCAAAGAAATGGCCTCAAGGATTTCTCTCTTCTCGGTCTCCACCACAGGATCGTCAGGCGCTGAGTTCCAGACCTTGGCCAGAATCGCTACGCCTTCTTCGGTCCGGCCTTGCTGAATCAACCATCTGGGCGTTTCTGGCAGCCCCACCACTAAAAGAGCAACACTGGCAGCCATAGGGATCTGAAGGGCAATGGGAAGCCGCCACGCAATTGGCCCACTGGCGAAACTCATCCCGTAGTCGAAGAAGTAGGCCATCGAGACCCCAACGGCAGTAAACATGACTTCAGCAGTGACGAGTCGGCCTCTATGTTCTCTTTTGCATAACTCGGACTGGTACATAGGGATCGTTGACGTATCGATCCCAACCCCAAAACCGGTGATGATTCGTCCGACCATCAGCTGGGGTACGGAGTACGCAGAATCTTGAATGACTGCCCCAAGAGCAATGAAAAACATGGCGGCCCATATCGCATGTCGACGGCCAAATCGAGCACCGATGAAGAAGTTGATGGCGCACCCGAGAAAGCAACCCACATTGTAGATGGAGACAATGATGCCGAGGAACCCAGGGTCAGGATGATGGAAAGTGTCGAGGAAATCAGGGTTTGTGATCAAACCACCAAAGACGCCCTGATCCCAGCCGAAACTGCACAAACACAATCAGCAATTGCTGGAAGACACCAGATGGCACAGGCTCTCAAACGTACAGTACAAAGGCCGACAGGCAAGTATAAGTAATGGCAAGCTGGATAGGTCGACCTGGTTTGAACCAGTCTCTAGCCATGGGGTTGGTGTCTCGAATAGGTTCGTCGTCTAAAGCCCTGGGACCGTACTTCAGCAAGCGCATGAGTTCTAACTCTGGGGTCGTACAGTAAACCTGGAGTAGGCAAAACGGGGGGGTTTGCCCAGAGTATTTATGCCTGCCCCAGAGCTCATGCGTACGGTGATTGTGTGGGGAGATGAAACCTTGGAGTTGCATTGTAGATCATGTCTTGAGGCCGGCGATGCTCCGCTACATTGCTGAATGAGACTCGGCTTCCAAGGAGGAAGACGGCTATAAGGCTTCGGCACAACAGGACAAACTTGGGGTTTCGAGCGGCCGGGTCATTCATGACCACGGGGCTTACGGTTCCTCGGTATTGCAAATCTCTTTCTTTCGTTTTCTCACATCTCTCGTCTGTGCTTGTCCCAACGTGGCATTCATATCGCCAGAGTTTGTAATGGAAAGTTGAGAATCGTGTCTCGATGTAACCAACTGTGATGAAACATCAAAAACCGTTTCGCCGAGTATTGAACGTACCTTGGTAATCTGCACGTTGCGGTCCTCTGTGGCCCATTCTTTGAACTCCTGAAGTGCGGCGATCGTGGTGTCCCGCAATGCCTTCTCATGATCTGGACTAGAGTCATCTTCACTAGGCAGTTTAGGTGGGAGGAATATGTGGTGGATCATAAACCGGATCGCACTCGGTTGCGATTCGTTAATCGACTGAGCCCTCATATTGCAGGTTACGGCTAATAGAGGATTTCTCACAGCGATGGGGAGAGAAATCGATTAAGGAAAGAAACTCTTATCTATAAATTCCAGATAGGTGATAAATTCGACGTCGCAGCCTGATGAGTCTGGTAGAGCTGATCGTCATCTACTAGCGGCAGAACTCGCCCCTTCTCCAGTTCGTATCGAAGGTGCAAGTTGCATTATCGCGGCGGTTAGTTGGTTGTTGCCTCACCTAGGGTCTATAACTGAGAAACGCATTTAACTAGTACACGATGATGCCAACCAGATAACAATGATGCGTGAATCGATTTGAATGGTTGGCAGCGCCTTGTCGTGCAGACACTCTTGCACAGTCGACAAGTTCAATGCTAGGCTGCATATTGCCCTTCGTGTTGGCGGATATTGCAAAGGCAGCACCGTCGCTCTACTCCAACACCGTCGTTGGCCAGTACAAGAACAGCCTCCACCATGTCGGAAAGACGATGGGGGGAGATGAGATATGGAAGAAAACACTCGCAGGTCGTGCACGTATGTAGACTTGTAATTCCGAACGTCCAAATGGAGCTCGCGCGTTCAGCAATAGTCAGGCTTTTGAATCTCCCCGAGTCGGAAAATGAGGGTGGGAGTGTTGAGATCACGGCCCTCAAAAGGTCGGTGTGTAGGGTGTCAAAAAAGGGTTTCTCAAAGGCCTGCTTGGCTCTGTTCTGCGTCTTGACTTCCATCAGTCACTTCAGGTTACACAGCAGAAGCAGGATGAGCCAACCACCAAGAGTTCTTGTATTGGTAGGCATACAGAGCACGTCAAGGTGCGCTGGGTGTCGATTTACCTCCTCTTTAAACGCCAAGACTTACTAGTTATTCTCCTTGCATTTTAATTGGCGGAACGAATCAACGCCGAACCTCAATCTCAATACTGACTTTACTGCACGGAGTAACTGCGTTACTGAAGAAGGGGTATTTCCAGTTATCGACCTTTTCCTGCCTCTCATTGTACTTTGGTCTCGTCGCTCATCCTTCCCTGCGAAATACCTGCCACACAGCGATCAAACCTATGCGGTCGACCCTCCTCCGCTTCGCCTCCGTAGCCAAAGCTTCCCCAGCTCCGTCGCCTCCGCCCAAGTCTCGTCTGCGTAAACCGGCGCCGCTCTCGTTGGACCACTTCATTCAACGCCAACGCGTAATCCATCTATACCGCGACATCCTCCGCTCCATATACCGGCACATGCTTTCACCACAGAGAGACGAAAGCGTGGCGTACGCGAAGGGCGAGTTCGCGCGAAATAAGGATGTCAAGGAGATCGACAGGATTCGGTACCTGATCAGTACGGGCAAAGCGGAGTGGGATGGGTTGAGAAGGGGTATTGAGGGGATGGGACCGGTAAAACGGCGAGGGTGAGAACTGGCTACAATTTATGGAGCGGGGGACCGATTTTTCTTGCCGGCCAAGCGACGGCGCGGCTACGGACTATACCTTCCATCTATGGGACGCCTTCCCATGTTCGCCTGACGCCGGTCGGCCTGGCGTGCCGGCGGAACGGACTGGAGCACATCAATAAAACCCAGATTTCGAGCGACATGCTGGCTTGGGTGATGCGATGCTCGAAGTAAACCCGCGGGTAAGGCAACGCGCAAAGGCTCGTGCAAAGTTGCATGTCCGGGCTGTTGTCCGCAGGGCGACGCTATTGCACGGCGGGAGAGGCCCCTACTGGGGAGAAATACCGGGCGGGTGTGGAAGATGTGGCAGAGGACTTCCTGGGCTGAACAAGTCGGAAGCGCTGTTGCCAGAGCACTATACGAAGGGATATTCCAGTTAGGTTCTTGAAGACACGGAGACGGGGCCTGCAGCGTACAACCCTCGGACGACTCAAAACGGGCGACTGAAGGCTGCCGAGGTGTATACTTGGGTATACTTTTCTGCTGAATCGCGTTAAGTGGAGGGAATGGTTCGCCATCAACAGAAAGTGGGCGCACTCACCGCATAAGAGACCGCTATATAGCATATGGATATCCAATACACAGCACATATATTAGCCTTGGGCAAGGCCAAAGTTTGTAAGTCGCTCTGGCCCTCGTCCTGTTGGGCTCCTCTTGCATGTGCCTTCTCGATGTACCACACGTCCATACCGGCAGATGCAAGGTTACTCGATCAAACGGGCCTGAATGGCATGCACTTAGCAAGAGACCCTCCAGAGTGGTGGCATCAGCTCATTTTCAAGTCTTTCCGGGCTCTTGCGGGGAAATTTTCATGGGTTGACTTTTGTGCTCAGATACATGCACTAAGGGATGACTGAAGCAGAGTGCACAAGTTGTGTTTGTGTTTTGTGTGAGCTGAGTATGCAATGTGGACTGTAAAGCATGCCAGGCCGTGTATATCCCACAAGCCAAAGGCCTCAGATTCGACAAATGCTCTCTCACCGCAGCATCATCATCAAGACCTCCTCCAAGCATCTCTGGCTCTCTGTGCCCACGTCCCGGGGCCCCAGCCCTCCTCACTCACCTCCTCCAACACGCTCTTATTCCCGAACAGCCAGCCCGCCTTCTTCTTCCCTGCCTCCTGGGACTGGACATCCCCGGGCGGAGGAACTTGCTCCTCGATCATCCTGCCAGCCTTCTCCTTCAGCTCCTCGCCCATGTCCCTGGCAGCCACGCTCGCCTTCTCAATGCGATCCCTCCATTCTTTGTCCTCTCTGTCACGGGCGTCCAACTCGGCCAGCCACTTCTCCCTCTTCTCCGCCAGCTTCTTCTCCTCCAATTTTGCCTCAAAGGCCTTTCTCTTCAGTCGCTCATCCTTGTAGAAAATACTTCCCGCCACAAGTGCCAGGAGTGTGAACCCCTGGGCGTAGATCCTCGCTCTGAACATGCGATTCGTCTGATGGTGGTCGCCAGCGCGGATGGACTTTGTGGCCATGTAGAGCGCGTAGCATGTTGCCGCGCAGCCCAATGGGATGAGGGGCTCTTGACGCAGCTTGCGCCACAGCTTCTGGAAGCGCTTTTCTTCGAAGAATTCGGGGGTCGAGTCGAAGGAGGAGGGCACGGCAGAGGAGGATAGCGGGGAGGGCTCTGAAGGGGGAGGCGCGTCGTTAGACATGTTTGTTGCGGACTTGATGTGGCGGAGAGATCCTGTGGAGTTGATGGGAGTATTGATGAAAGATTGAAATCGATAGCTGGGGCTGTAGTGATGCTGGTGTGGTGGTCACCAGATCTGAGTCTATGCCAAAAAGTGTTGACGTCGACGTGCAGCTGCAGCGAAATGTGCTCGTGTGCGAGCTCTGGAGAGCTCACGAAGGCGACTGGCCGCTACGCTCTTGCTGGGCGTGCCTTCTTTATATTGCGGTAGCTGTTCTGGTCGGCGGAGCTGAGACTCAAGAATGTTCGCGAGGACGGATGCCTTTATCTTCGAGAGCCGTTCAGATGCAGATACGAGGAGGACTGGCATCTGCTTTTGAATCCGGCATGCAGAGAAAATGCGGGGAGGACGAGCTTTAGGAATTTTCCTACGTGACATTTCCAGAAACACACGCTCAATCCACAACTAACACCCAAAGCTCAGCCTCGACCATTTTTCGTGTCTGTAGTCACTGTCGACAGTCGCCGTCATGGACGCCGTCGAGCCCCATCTCAATGGAACGGCCACCCCCGCGACGCCTACAACGCCCAAGCGATCCGGGCTGGCCATGACTGAGTACACCGCCATGCCCACACCCCCCTCAGAACGGGCTGACACCCCTACCTACGACGTGCCCTCTGACTTCCTCCTGCCGAACGGCTACCCCGACTACGTGCGCCTCATCCTTACGTCGCGAGTCTACGACGTGGTCAGCGAAAGCCCCCTCAGCCATGCCATCAACCTCTCCAACCGGCTCGAATGCAAGGTGCTGCTGAAGAGGGAGGACCTGCTCCCCGTTTTCTCCTTCAAACTGCGCGGGGCGTACAATAAAATGGCACACCTGCCGCCCGAGGTCTCGTGGAAGGGTGTCATAGCTTGCTCGGCCGGGAACCATGCCCAGGGTGTGGCTTATTCGGCCAGGCACTTGAAGATCCCCGCCACGATCGTCATGCCCCAGGGGACACCGGCCATCAAGCACATGAATGTCAGTCGCATGGGCGGGAACGTCGTGTTGCATGGTCCGGACTTCGACTCGGCAAAGGACCACTGTCACGCGCTGGAGAAGCAGCACGGCCTGACGAATATTCCCCCCTTTGATGACCCGTACGTTATAGCCGGGCAGGGCACCATCGGCATGGAGCTGCTCAGACAGACTTCACTGCAGAAGCTGCGCGCTATCTTTTGCTGCGTTGGCGGCGGGGGTTTGATCTCCGGCATTGGCGTCTACGTGAAGAGGATAGCGCCGCACGTCAAAATCATCGGCGTCGAGGCCTCAGATGCCAACGCGCTGGTCGAGTCCCTCAAGGTGGGGAAGAGAGTGCTTCTGAAAGAGGTCGGACTATTCGCAGATGGCGCGGCTGTCAAGACTGTCGGAGAAGAGACGTTCAGACTCTGCCAGGAAGTCGTCGACGATGTCATTGAAGTCAGCACCGACGAGATCTGTGCAGCCATCAAGGATGTTTTTGAAGATACCAGATCCGTCCTCGAACCTGCGGGAGCCCTGTCCCTAGCGGGCCTGAAGAAATGGGTAGCTCAGAATCCCTCGACTGATACGTCCCGCGAACTGGTCGCCGTCGCCAGTGGCGCAAACATGAACTTCGACAGGTTGCGATTCGTTGCCGAGCGTGCCGCGCTCGGCGAACAGAAAGAGGCTCTCCTCACAGTCACGATCCCAGAGCGGCCAGGCTCGTTCGCTCAACTGGTCGAGGCCGTCTTACCGCAGGCCGTCACCGAGTTCGGCTACCGCTATTCAAACCCCGACAGGGCACACGTCATGATGGGCATTTCCGTCTCCTCGGCCGGTGCGCGCGAGAGGGAACTGGGCGCCCTCTTCAACCGACTCTCTGCGGAGGGCATGACGGCCAAAGACCTCTCCGACGACGAACTCGCAAAGACACACATTCGATACCTCGTCGGCGGACGATCCGGCGTCACGGACGAGAGACTGTACATGTTCGAGTTCCCCGAGCGACCTGGTGCGTTGTTCAAGTTCCTGAGGACGCTGCGGCCGGGCCAGAGCATCACGCTCTTCCATTACAGGAACTATGGTGGTGATGTCGGCAGAATATTGGCGGGGATCCAGTGCCCAGAGTCTGAGAGGGATCAGTTGGAGGACTTTCTAAAGGACATAGGCTACCCTTTCAAGGAGTGTACGGAGAACGCCACGTACAAGATGTTTCTGCGGGATTAGACTCGAGGTAGGGTGGTACATGCTGGATGCTGCATGTTGGATGCTGGACGGTGAAAATCTTCGTGTTGGAATCACCAAAAAGAATGGAAGACGACGTACGGAGTAGTCGAGGTTGTTCAACTTAAGATACCCCCGGGCGTGGCGTTCAGTGAAAGACAAAAGCTTGGTGTTTCGTTGTGGAGACATACGTATAGGAGGCTTTCCCAATCGATACTGAATTGATATCCAAGATAATTCGTTTTTGACAAGGATATTCAATACGTCGCGTCTGATATGCAGTTGGAGATCTGATTTTGATTGTACATGTACATTGCGCGAGTGTAGTCTATGGCGGATTCGCCGCTGGCGCTTCTCTTTTTTAAGATACAAACTACTGTACAAGGTACAGTGAGGACAGTGAGGACAGTGAGGAGAGTGTAGGGGGTCACGACGCACGCAGCGGGCTCCATTCTACCTCACCACCACTTACCCCGGCTTTGGTCTCGGTCTCGGTCTCGGTGCTGCTAGTCGAGCTTGAATCGCTTTTACTACTCTGGAGATGTTCCTCCCACCCCGGACAGGACAATCCAAGCGCAGCGTATTCCTCGTCCGGGATGATACTGACGATTTTGATCCTCCACTTCCCGGACCGGAGAATGAGGAGGCTGTCATCTAGGATCCATTTCTGAACTTCCTTCCACTCGGATGTCCTCACGGGCGTGAAGGTGAGATTGTCGCCCATTTCGGTCTTCGCGTCCGTGCCTCCCCCGACGTATGCCCCTCCGGCGTTGATGAGTCGTTGGCCCTCTGTCCTCGAGGTCACGAGCCCTGCGGACCAGAGAATGCGACTCATGGGTTTCTCGAACACCAGGCTGCGCGGGAGCTTGACGCTTGTGGATGGATCGTCCTCGCGGTGTAAAGGCTGGGCATGCTTGTTTAGGGAAGGATGTGCAAACATTGGGAGGCCGGTTTTCGGGTGCATGTCGGTTGCTTTCGCTTCGGCCACGCTGGCCCTCAGGTCGTTGATGCTCATGTTCTTGCTGTGCAATTTTCTGTGCTGTTCTTCGGCGAGCTGAGCGGCAGGCAGGCCGTGGATGAGCTCGACGAACTCGCTGGCTAGTTTGTGCTGAGCGATGCGTTTGGATTCGTCTTTCTGGTGTTCTTGCATAATCTGGTGGATTTCGGGCAATGGCAAGAAAGTCAGGAGCTTGAGGTATTTCTCGACATCTGCATCCGCGGAACGCAAGAAGAACTGTTGACACACTCTCTTTAGCTTCCGTCACGGGTTAGGCATGTTTGACGCCTGCTTACCTGGTACAGATCATAGACGCTGGTCAACTCAGGATCGAGCCACACGGCGTTTCCGGCACTCTTGCCGAACTTCTCTCCAGAGGACGTTGTCAGCAGAGGAACAGTAAAGCCCATGGGATCGGAAGGGACTTTGATGCGGCGTTTTGCATCCAGCACCTCGGTTTGTCGCAGGGCAACTTGATATTCGTGCGAGTCTTTGGCGATTTGCTTCACAGCTTCGGCACCGGCGAGGATGTTCCCGAACTGGTCGGCACCACCGATCTGGACCTGGCAGCCCGACTGAAACAGATGCCACCAGTCCCAAGCCTGTACTAGCGGGTAGCTAAACTCGGCAAAGGACATCCCATCGCCCTTTTCCAGTCTGTTCTTCACCCTATAGGCATGGCGGATCAGTGACGGAACGTCCGTGGGGACGAAGCAGTACTCACGTATCTCGACCCAGCATGGGGCCTATGCGAATATGGCGACCAAGCATGGAGAGAAACTCTCTGGCAGTGACTTTACTCCACCACGTTACGTTGTTCTCGAGAGACCTTCGCCACGACCATTCCCGCATGTAGCCCTTGCGCTCTGCATACTTTTCCATTGAAGCGCCCAGTCTCTTCAGCTGGATATGCATGGCCGCCATGTTTGCTTTTCTTTGTGACGGAGACATGGTTTCCCTGCCCTTTAAACGCCCGATCGGGTCGCCGATGCTAGCTGTGAACCCTCCTAGCTGAGTGGTGTAAGTGACTGCTTCATCTTGTAACGAAGTCGATCATTCCTCCTTACCAAAAAGTTGGCCTTGTAGCCGTGGATATACAGCCATCCCAAAGCCATGAACGGCACCATATGGCCGACATGTAGTGATGGCGCAGTCGGGTCTATGCCCGCGTACGCGCCGATTCGACGATAGGTCATGAGCTTGTCCAGGTCGTCTCTTGAGCTGAGGGAGATGGTGTCAGTCAATCGAGTTCCTTATGCCCTGCGGATGCGCCGTACCCGACAATTTGGTTCACATATCCCCTCTCTTCAAGAATCGTCATCATGGACTTCATGTTCCCGCCTTCTATATCTTTGGCTTTTGCCTGCCATTCCTCTTCTGCCTCTTGGATCCTGCGGACGTGCACGCGCGTGATCCATCTCTGCTGGGAAACAGGGTTGCTGAGAGCTGTGTTCCGGTCTCGAAGGTGGTGGCGACAGCTCTGGCAGATATACAGGGAGCGGCGGACCGATCGAAATGGGGCTGTGGTCTTCATGGGCGGATAGTGAATGTGCGATTCGATGCGCGCGCATCATCGGCTTGACCTCCACGTCGATTCAACTGCGCTCGAAAAGTTTCATGGGCGATGCGCGGAGCGACGGCGTTTCGGTGCAGAATGCCCCGATCCTCTCCGCCAATCACATTGCGCCCTTCTCCTTGCACCTTGAATTTGGTCCGCGGGTTTCATTCATGGACCAATTCAACAGTCAGTCAAGAACCATACAAAGGAGCCACTTGACCTCTCTCCAGGGTCGTGCAATGAACATGACGTCTACATTTTTGGCTGGCATGGCCCGTGGTTGGCGCCATGGCTGGACTCGGACGAATGTACGCGTCGTTGTGGACAAGATAAGTTCAGGTAGGGTCGAACTGATATATATGATACGCTGGCGGCCAGGCTGGCGAGAGCTCATCAACCTGAACAAGCAGCGTCTTCACTCAAATCGTTCGTGTATCATTCTAGTGACCATCAGACACAATGTCGAATCTCAAGCGCATACTCATCACCGGCGCCACAGGCAAGCAGGGAGGAGCCTTACTATCGGCTTTGCTCAAATCTCCCCCAACGCCACCGTTCCATTTGGTGGCTTTGACACGGAACTCGAAAAGTCCCCAAGCACTCGCTCTCGCCCAGAAGCCCAATGTCACTGTTATCGAAGGCGACCTGAACAATTGCGAAGCTATATTCAAAGCATCGCCTGAGCCGTTCCACGGAGTATTCAGCGTACAAGTGCCGCTCAAACCCAAAGTCGAGGAGCAGCAAGGAAAGGCACTTGTCGATGCCGCCGCAGCTCATGGGGTCAACCACTTTGTGTATACCTCAGCTGAACGGGGCGGTCCACAACAATCAGACCGCAGTGGCACCGTGGTCAAACACTTCATCTCCAAGTACAACATCGAGACCCATCTGAAGCAAGTGTCGCAAAACGGAGGCGGCAACATGAAGTGGACTATCATCCGACCGGTCGCTTTCATGGAGAATCTCACACCTGATTTCCTAGGCCGAGCATTTGCAACCATGTGGCAGTTGAACGGAATGGATAGCAAGCTGCAACTCGTGTCCTCGGTCGACATTGGCGTCCTGGCGGCTGACGTCTTCAAGAATCAAAATGCCTACGCTGGGAAAGCCATCTCGTTTGCGACAGACGAACTCACCCCTCGGGAGGCCAACGACATTTTCAAGACAGTGGTGGGAACAGATATGCCGGCGACATATCCGGTCGTCGGCCGCCTCATCAAATTCATCCTCCACGAGCAACTTGGCGCGATGTTTGACTGGTTTAAGAGCGACGGGTTCGGGGCAGATCCAAGGGAGTACAGAGACAAGTTCCCCGAGATGCAAGATTTTGAGACCTGGTTGAGGCGGTCCAGTAAATTTGCAAAGTCCACTTCGAAGTAGATACAGCAAGAAGCCAGGCGCCTGGGTTGGAGGGGATATGTCAATTATCAATCGCAGGCATCAAAACGGTCGTTGTAGTGTATTTCGTCCGGGTTGGCGCAGGGGTTTCTCCAGATACAGTAGCTAGACGCTTGTACCAGACTTTTTTTTTTTTTCCGGCTTTCGTCTTCGACGCTTTCTTGTCAACGGCGAGTGCCATCTCTTTCCCATCTTCATGTTGATGGGACTTTTTAACCACGACCACGAGATTGCCACTTTACGGGGTAAATGGGGCGTCATCCGCCGCACAGAAAGTTCATATGCTCGTAAGGCCAGGCGTCAGCCGACCCCGTCCCGACGCATTGCGTGCCGACGACTCGGATCCTTCGATGCTCCATATGGCGCAACATTCACCGAACCCGAGGCCCAGCCCCAGGTTTGCGATCATCCTCTCAGATGGTTCCTCGTTATGTAACCCCCGTTCGCGAGAACCCCGCTAACAGCTATTTCCCGGCGGTCAACGATGCGAGCAATCCTTCATGCCCACTTGCCGGTCTCAATAAAAGCCCGATGACGTTCAGCCTGTCTCGATGGCCCCTTCTCGAGCTGACAGTGGTAGCTACTCTCACTTTGCGAGTGCGCAACAAGCGGTGCTCCAGATGCAAGTTGAGGTGGTCTCCTTAAATGTGAGCAGTGGGTATTACTAGCAGCGACAGCTTCGATCTTCCCGCCATGTGCAGTTGTCGCCGCCCAGAGACCAACGCGGTGGTGTAAAAAAAAAGAAAATGGGGCAAAACTTCTACACAGGCAGCTTCGACAGCACGACCACCATCGTCACCATCACCTCGGCGCTCACCCTGTACAATGCCATTGAGCTTCTGCTGCTGATCTTCACCACCTTCACCACCTACCACGGCCTGTACTTCTGGTCTCTGCTGGTCGCTACCACGGGACTGATACCTTACGCAGTGGGGGTGGTTCTGTTGTACTTTCGCCTGACGCACAGTGCGGCCGGGCTGGTCATCAACAACTATGGCTGGTGGACGACCATCACGGGCCAGAGCGTGGTCTTGTATTCGCGCCTGGGCGTCGTCCTGGGCAGAGGCAACGAGCGCATCCTGAGATACGTCAAGTGGATGATCATCGTGGACGCCATCTTGTACCACGTCACCACGACCGTCGTGGTCTTCGGGTCGTACTATGCCTCCCCGCCGGCCAAGGAGCCGTTCTCGCGCGCCTACATCTACGTGGAGAAGATCCAAATGACGGGCTTCTGTGTGCAGGAGTTCATCATTTCGGGACTCTATCTCTGGAAGACGATGGACATTGTGAAAACTCAGGCTCAGCCTGCCCAGCCCGCCCGGTCTGGTTCCACGGCTTCCGAACAGAGTGGCGGCAACAAGAAGCGCGTCGCCCGCCTCATGGGCCAGCTGTTCGTCATCAACATCGTCATCGTCGCCATGGACATAGCCCTGCTGGTCGTCGAGTATAAGGATTTGCACATTCCAGAGGTGGCCTTCAAAGGCCTGTGCTACTCGGTCAAGCTGAAACTCGAATTCGCCGTCCTCAGCAGGCTGGTGGAGGTGGCCGGCGTCAAGCGGACGTTCAGCCTAGCAAATACTCTCGATTCGGTCGCCGACAGCGGCATGACCGCCGGCCATCCCGGGATGGGTATAAAACGCCAATCGGACCTCGCTGTTGATCCCAGTCGCACAACAGTCACTTCCAAGTTCGTGCATTCCTTTGGGTCCCAGACTTCATCGCCACCTGAGTGGCTGGAAGACCTGGAAAAGATCCGCACTCGACCGGTCGACAACACACTGCCGAATCCCAACATTGATGTTGCGAGGTTACGACAGGGAAGCATGATCGACCGGCGGAAATTGAGCGCCATATCCACTTTCAACAATATCAGTGTCTCGGAGCCTCCTGTACACAGGCGAGTGAGAAGGGATTCTGATCTCCTCTACGCCAGTGCCATCCGCGAAATGGCAAAAACCGGCTAGGCTACGAAGCAGCTGGACACAAAGTTACCTAACTCCATTCCCAGAGAGACTCATCTGCCGGCCATTCCGGGATTTGCGCCTCCCAATCTTGGCCCAACTCAGTCCCAAAAATGAAGTGGTCCCAATTCGCGTTACCGTCAGGCACAGCGGCTTGAGAGGCGTTGCTAACGTCGAAACCGGGCATTGCAAAACTGGCCATATTCGAGGATCCTAGATCAACCCCTCCGTCAACGGAGTGCTCGGTCGAGCTGGGAGGCGTAGGGTCTGCTGCTGTGTTCAATTTCCCTGAATCGAGGTCCAATATCTTACAGCGCAGGTGCCGTGGCGGCCTCAACTCAAGATGGATAGCTCCAAAGTAGGGCAGAACCACCGTCCTGCGCAACGGTTGGCCATCGTCGATCCGGATGTCCTCTTGTAAGAAGGAGCCTAGCTCCTCAAGCACTTTCAACCCTTGCTTGCTGATACATCCACCTTGCTGAACTGCGCGATATCGGAAAACGTCCTTGATCTCGCTGATCAAGGCGAGATCCTCGTCAACACTGCCCATCACGTCGCTGTTAGGGTTAGGCAGCGTCTGTGGACAGAATGCCAAGCGGATCAAAATACCAACCATAAGTATACAAGCGCTGAAGACGCCTTGGAAATCCTCGCAAGCGCAGATGTATACGGCTAGCGAAGGATCCGAGCGAAGCAGAGTGAAGACCCGAATCATCCCACGACATCCTTGCAGACAGAGATACCGATTGATCAGGTATTCATCTACTATGTCGTCCTTCCGCTTGTGGTGATGGTCTAACGAACGCATGGCCGAGCACGGTTTCAGCATGAATGGCAGATGAAGGAATGCTTGGACCTGCCAGAACCACATTTGGGCAACAAGGTGTTCGTGTGCCACGAATGGGTCGGCATAGTGAATGTGCGAGTTCACGTCCCACCAGCCATCTGGCATTGCGGCGGCGGCCTCGTTGAGGGTCTGTTGGATGTCCATGGTGGTCTGATACGTCGCCTCGTCTGCCTCAGGAGAGCCGTTCCTGTCGTTGACACGACCTGCGGCAACGGAAACAACTCGTCGCAGCGCCCGCATCTTGATGTCGGCTGAAACGTGCGGCTTGCTTCCGTTTGCGTCCAGAGGTCCCTGCCCTTTCAAAACAGCCATGGCCAACCGATCGGTGAACTTTCCGTCCTGGGCGTGTGGAAAGCCGAGGACCAGACTCATCAGGCGGTCCAGCTCCATGATGGAACCCACAAACCGCTGGCGGTGGAAGAGCTTTCTCAACTCTCCTGGACACAGTTTTGCAGCAAAGTCTCCGGCGTCCAGTGGCATTTTCGGCTCGGTGAAACCAATCTTCTTCGCCACCTCGATAGCCTGGCGCAGGCTGAGCCACGATTTTCGAAGCTGGTTACTTTCTGCAAACATCTTGGCGCGCATCATGAGCAGCAGCAGCACGCCCGCATCCGACATATACTCTGGCTTAGAGTACGGCGAGAGGACAATCGTGTCTACTGCTAGGGTGATGCGGTCGGCGACCTCGGCCGGTGTGGCGGAGATGTTCAAAACTGAGTCGTCTACCCCGGACCGAAGCTGGTTTAGTGACAATGCGACGCACAGCAGACCCGTCGAGATGGAAACCGGGTCTTCCGAGTGCGAAAGCTTGAGCATGACAAAGTCCCGGAGCGTGATAGGCTGATCACCCGAGTATGTCCTTTTTCCGGCTGCCGAGCATGGACTCGATCTTGATGACGACGCAGACGGAGTGCTGGTACTGGCGCCTCCATAAGAACTGCCACCCAGTGCTTCGGGCAGCCATTGGTCCTCCTTGGAGAAGGCAAACACATCCTGCAGTGCAAAGGCCTGGTCACGCCAAGCAATCCACCACTTAATTGAGATGTCCAGCACCTCGAGCAGGTATGGTTCTGAGTTGATCGTGGAGAGGAGCTTTTGTGCGTCAGTGGTATTGGTGTCTGAGAAACTCATGGTCTGGACTTTCTCTGTCAGGACTTGCGGAGTGGGCGTTGCCTGGGTGAAGATTTCGTTGTTGAAGAGCTGGCAGAGGAGAGGACTGGATTTCTTGCTCTGTTCTTCCAGAGGGATCGAAGGGTCAAGGCCAACACGCTCGATCAAGCTAGGGTATTGCTGCTGAACCCCAAGGATCAGGTCGTCTTGAGGGGTAGACTGGGCATTAGAGGCCTCCATCGCCGGATCGCCTGACAACGCTCCGGGGAGAAGGAATGTCTCAAACCCATCAGGGACCCAATTTTTCTGAGCATCCACCATGCCATCATTTGCAATGTCGAAAGTCAATGCATTTGCGAATGCATTGCCCGGGTTGAGGCCAAACTCGGAGCCACCGCTGACGGCGATCTCACCATCCCAAGTCGCGCCACTGCCTGAGTTCGGGGCCGGCTGAACCTGACCACCTGAAGCGGCGACATGGGCAGACCCTCGCTCCTTGGCAATTCTCTCTACCACAGGCGCCATCCTGTCAAAGTGCATCTTCATCCGTGGCCTCTCATCTTCAGACGCGTCAGGTGAGCTTCGGTCCACTCGCCGCCTACGCTTGTAGATTTTGGGCTTTTGCGACAATTTGGAATTGGGCTGGTCTGCTGTGTTCCCATCGGGGCCGGCAGAACTGTCCAGAAGCGAATCTGGTTGAGATGCCTCGGAGGCGACGTAGCCTTGGATTTGGCAGGTACGCTTATGGGTCGTGCATTCAATGCATTTCTTTTCCGCTTCAGATGTGCTCGACGGCGAAGACGGTGGTGTGGGAGGGTAGTTGCATTTGATCTTGCGGCGACGACCTGAGTAATTGTCAGCTGATTGGGAGGTGTCCAATCCAGAGCCAAACCATGGGAAGCCCGTGAAATAGCACACAATGATAGACACAAAGTTCTGAAAACCATCTTAGGATGAAACTCGTGCTTGCGCTGCTTGTTCCCATTCTCCTTCCGCCAACCCCTGCCGCGCTTTTGATTTTTTCATCGCTAGTGTTCCGTGCAAGAAATGCGGCAACGTTCACTCGTTGCCCTTCATAACGCAAACGCGACTGAAGCACCGGATGGTGGGTGAAGTCGTTGCAAAAATATGGCAGAAGAACAATCACAACAAAAGTTGCAAACGAAGAAGTCCGAATAGAACATACATTCTAGGCATGACTTGGTGCCCTTGCGCATTTGCTTCAACGGAGCCGGGCCCCCTCCACTCTTCGTAGTGGTTGCGGCTGGCATGGTGAAAATCGTCCGCCCCGGTGAGCAATTCAAAATCTCACTCGAAATCTAGACCATTCGCTGTAGACGGACAGGCTGAGCCCTCTCGAAGGTGTTAAGTTGTTGAACCTGGAGTTTTGGACGTCGGGATATCGTGACACGGGCAATTAGTCAGGATGGAGGAGTTTGAGTTTGCGGGACACAATTTGGTGAGTAAATTGCCGGCCCGGGTGCTCTGAACTGGAGGAATTAGGCACCGTAGGCGCGCCAGGGCAGGCTTTGTGGAACCATAAACAAGGGATATGCTATGAGACTCTGTACTTTTGGAGGGAAGGAATTATGAAAGTGGATTGATGGAGATCAGATCGAGATGAGATTTAGGCCCCAATAATTCATTCTGGGCGCGGGACCGAGAGCCTTGCGTCAACGGTTACATAAGCACACGCTCCGACTGTTCATTGGGTGTTGGTTCTTTCCACCTTCTGGCCTTGTGATGATCGTGTGGGCAACTCTAGGTACTGTTGAGAGAGCACGGTGGACCAGCGACGGATGTCTCAGTCTTCATCTTCGTCTTCAACCTCTTCGTCCAGCGCTTTCTTTCTCCTCCTTTCCCGACTTTTACTCCCGTATCTCTCGTCTTGCCAGCTGCCTCTCCTCGCCGTCCGCTTTCTTGCTTCTCGTCTCTTGACTTCATTGACGTCCACATCAGGGTGCATCCGTCTTACATGCTCGTATAGTTTCTTCCCTTTCGAGAAGGGACGGATGGTCCGCGGACAGCCCTCGATCGGGCAGACAATCTGGGCTGAATCACGGGTGTTAGATTCGGAAGATACCTCGGTGTCGGTGTCGAAGTCAGCATAGACGTCGCTGGAAGGAGCACCTGCAGCCCGAGCGCCTGATCGGGACATGGATCGGGACATGGATCGGGCAGTCCGCATGCCTGTGTGCATACTGTCCAGATGTCGCTGGAGGTGGTATTGTTTGCGGAAGGGGATGGTGTGTCGAGGACAGGAGCGGTGCGGGCAGACTCGTGCTCGCTCTATGGTGGAGACTCTGATTCCAGAGCACGCGGCGTCGTTGTCGATGCAGGATTTGCAGGGCCTTGAAGCTCCACATCGTCCGTCCGCAGGTTGGCACTGCGAACGCGATGCTTGGCAAGCTCTACATGGCCTGGAGGTGCGGACGACGAGGACCTCATCTTGGTCGGTCTCTGACGCAATTCCTTCGCCTTCCGTGGGTAGAACGGCGTCCTCCGTTTGGTCGGCCAGGATTTCAGTGAAAAATGACTCGACTCCGTCCCTTTCTTGACCCTCGTGAAATGTGCGAAACAGCATATTCTCCCCAAACAGCTTTGCGCAGCGTTCGCTCGCCTGCTTGACCATCGCCTGGTCCCAACCCGTCAGACTCGCCATGCCCATGATGTCACTCCAATCCCGCAACCCAAGGCTCTCGACTCTGCGCGAGAGCTTACCCTGTGCAGCGGACATGTTTGAGATGCCCGACACGTCGGTATTAGCGGACGAGGAACGGACTCTCCTTCTCGACGCCGCTCGAGAAGAACTCCTTCCTCGACTTTGACTTTCCTCTGGCGTCTGAGAGTGGGAGTGTCTGCCTCTCGCCCTTCCCTGAGGTTTGGCTGCGTAAGCGTACCTGGCCTTATGCAGACCAAGGAGCAAATCGTCTAGTCTAGAAAGTATGTGTCGAGCGCTGGGGAGGAAGTATTCGCGGGCTTTCTCGTCATCGGCGAGTGCAACGGGACGGCGAACCCGTTCGCTGGCATCGTCGTCGCTTTGTTCGCCTTTGATATTCGTAAACTGGCCGTCGTCTCCGAGATTCTCATCGTCGTCGTCGTCGAAGACGAATGGCTGGGAGTAGAATATAGGATCATCGCCGAGTTGTGCTGACGGAGGAACGTCCTCAATTTCAAGACTTTGGCTATCTTCCACTTGGCCCCTTTGCTCCAGTGTCTCTGCCACTTCAGCGGCATCATCGTCTTGTTCGACGTCCATATCGGTTGGCCTGTACTCAGTCTCCCATTCTCTCGCATTCCATCGCTCACGTGCAAGTCTTGTAGCTACCGCGATTAGGCATTCTTCCAAATTAGAGCTGGGTCTTCCATCGGCGTGGACACGACGTATGCCATCATGGTGCAGCTGAGGCAGTAACTCCTCCCTGGGGACTTGGTCGGGAGGCATCGGCCAAGCAGTCCACGACTTGGACAGACTGAACTTACTATCTCTGCTCTGCAGCTGGGATTCGGCATCGGCATCAACATCATCTCCAGCGTCAGAAGCAGCGGCAGACGAGGCTCGCTCTTTGCCTTTCCTACTCCGCTTGGGCTCCCTTCCAGTCAATGCCTGCGCCTTGCGTTTAAGCCCGAACGCATTGAACAGATGGGTGCTAAGATCCTGGCTTCGCACACGGTCAAGGCTGAGGGCTGTTGTTCTTTCCTCCTTCGTCCAGGAGAGCCATGTCGATGCAGGGCCGAAGTAGCGATTAGGTCGGCGGAAGTATGTTTCACGGTCCTGGCCCTGGGCGTGCGGATTATTGGATATCAACGATGGCACTATCCGCTGTGATGTCGAGGTAGCTCCTGGTGAAGTAGGGATTTCTCGTGCGAGCGACTGTGTGATGTGAGGTGGTGATGAAGGCAGAATCCGATCCGGGGACGGCGAAGATGCGATATGCTCGGCTTCTTCGACGTAAGTTGAATCCGAGTCCATGGTAATGTACCTGCCTGAGCGCTAGGTCACGGAGTAAATTAGCAATACACAGTATGCAGTAGAACAGCCATGTGGGCCTGGTGGAGTTTGCATCATTCTTGTGGCTGGGTCTGGGGTGTGCGGACAATCCCTGAGCATCGCGGCTTTACGCGTCAAGTCCACGCTAGCGATTCTCCAGATTGACGCGCTCCAAGTTTCTGAACTTTCTGGTTGTTCTCTCATTTCACGCTCGAGTCCTTAGAACTCGACCTGTATACTTTCTCCCTAGTAGAGGTCTTGAGGACCGTGGCATTCTTTCAAGATGCCTAAGAAGGGTGCTTCCACTCCAGCAGCCACACCCGGGTTGAAGAAGTCATCCTCGGCTGGTGGACAGAAGACCTTGTTGGGCTTCTTTCAGAAGACTCCCGCGTCGAGTTCACCTGCTGCACCAAGCTCTCGGGCTGCCACTGCCACTTCGACGCCTGCCCCGTCCAAGAGCCGACCGAAGCCAGTCGGTACCCCGTCTGGCTCTACCTTGACACCGGTGCCCTCCAGTGATGCATTGGAGCCCGAAGATGAGGAAATATACACTGCAAAGGCGAGTCTGCCGCCGTCCAAGAGTCTGCCATCGCCAGTTTCAGCTGACGGTGAGCAGACTACTGGCACGGAAGAGCTTACGAGCCGGGGTACCCCGTCACGAAGGGTAAGTTGACAGGTCACGCTCCAATCACGTCTGACTGACCATTGGCACGTACAGGTCAAGACGAAGAAGATCAGTTACATAGAATCAGACAGCGAGGGGACCGACGGTGATGACGTGTTCAAACCAAAGGCTGCACCTAAACCTCGACCTACCAAGCGCAAACGCCTCTTTGATAGTGACACAGAGGATGTCTATGAGCAGGAGAATGAGCTAGAGCAAGAAGATGGTGAACATACTACTTTGCTTTGAGTGGACGACGCTAATGCGGCCCTAGATATTGACGACTTCATTGCTCCAGACGACTCTGATGACGATGTTCGCCGACCTACCAAGCGCAAACGGCCATCCAAAAGCACTTCAAGAACAGCCTCTTCTCATTTCGCTCCTACCGCTGATGAGGGAGGGGATATGGATTCGGACAGTGTGGACATTCCTGAAGGCACTTCGACTGCTCAACAATGGACTTACGATCCTGAGAAACCTCAGCCTCTGCAACCACGACCTACCAACGTCCCTCCAAAACAGCCCGGCGGAAAGAAACAGAAAGCACACATGACCGAACCTGAGCAGCGACACGCTTGGCTCGAGGATGTTAGAGATATCGATCGCAATCCTCCTGGTCATCCCGATTACGATCCGAGGACGTTGTATATTCCGCCCATGGCGTGGAAAAATTTCTCCCCGTTTGAAAAACAGTACTGGGAGATCAAGCAGAAGTTCTGGGATACAATCGTGTTTTTCAAGAAGGGTAAATTCTATGAGCTGTATGAAAACGACGCCACAGTTGGCCACCAATTGTTTGATTTGAAGTTGACGGACCGCGTTAACATGAGAATGGTTGGTGTCCCGGAGTCGAGCCTTGAACTGTGGGCAAACCAGTTCGTAGCAAAGGGGTTCAAGATTGCCCGGGTCGACCAGCGAGAAACCGCACTTGGAAAAGACATGCGTGAACGAGACGAAAAATCAAGCGGCTTCGGTAGCAAAAAGAGCAAGGACGACAAGGTGATCAAGCGAGAACTCGCATGCGTTCTGACTGCCGGCACCTTGGTTGATGGTGCCATGCTTCAGGACGATATGTCCACCTATTGTGTTGCTATCAAGGAGTCAGAAGTGGATGACTTGCCTGCTTTCGGTGTGGCATTTGTCGACACAGCCACGGGTCAGTTTAATGTCTCCGAGTTCGTTGACGATGCAGACCTCACCAGGTTTGAGACCTTTATTGCTCAAACAAGACCTCAGGAGCTCTTGCTTGAAAAGTGTGGCATTACCACCAAAACACTACGGATCCTCAAGAATAACACCGGTCCCACAACCATCTGGAATTATCTTAAGCCTGGCAAGGAGTTCTGGGAAGGCCATATCACAGCCAAAGAGATCGAAGCAGAAGATTATTTCCCCACCGGATGGCCAACGGCATTGGAAGAAGCAAAAGAGAAGGATCTCCTGATGTCCGCTCTCGGGGCTCTTATCCAGTATCTGCGGACACTCAAGATCGAGCGGGATCTGATTACCATGGGCAACTTTACCTGGTACGACCCTATCAGGAAGGCCACAAGTCTAGTCCTCGACGGTCAAACCCTGATTAACCTAGAAGTCTTCGCCAATTCCTACGACGGTGGCATTGAAGGTACACTCTTTCAACTTCTCAATCGCTGCATCACACCCTTTGGCAAACGTATGTTCAAGCAATGGGTCTGCCATCCACTCATGGACACCAAGAAGATCAATGCCCGACTGGACGCCGTTGACTCACTTAATGCGGATGCAAAGGTTAGAGACCGATTCACCTCGCAAATGACAAAGATGCCAGATCTAGAGAGATTGATCTCCCGCGTCCACGCTGGAACCTGCAAAGTTCAAGACTTCGTCAAGGTCCTTGAGGGCTTCGAACAGATTGACCATACCATGTCTCTCCTCCGGGACGGCACAGGTCAACCCTCAGACAGTGAAGGTGTAATCGGGCAGCTTATCTCGGCTATGCCAGATCTCCGGCCCCGTCTCAAGTACTGGCACGATGCCTTCGACCGCCAAAAGGCAAAGGAAACAGGCATCCTGGTCCCTGAGCCCGGCGTGGAAGAGGACTTTGATAACTCCCAAGCCACAATCGATTCCATCAACAAGAAATTTGATACCCTCATCAGCAAATGGCGCGGCGAGCTCGGGTCCAGTAAAATCTGCTACCGCGACAACGGCAAAGAGATCATGCAGATGGAAGTTCCCCTCAAGGTGAAAGTTCCTGCCACTTGGGATCAAATGTCTGCCACCGCAACTGTCAAGCGCTTTTACTTCCCTGAACTGCGCGCCCTGGTAAGAAAGCTGCAGGAAGCGCAAGAAACTCATTCCCAGATCGTCAAGGACGTTGCACGCAAACTGTACGCCAAATTCGACGAGAATTACGACATTTGGCTTGCAGCGGTGAAAATCATCGCCCAACTCGATTGTCTTATTTCCCTCGCGAAAGCGAGCACCAGCCTAGGCCATCCTAGCTGCCGTCCCGAGTTTGTGGACGAAGATCCCGAGACCGGCAAAGCGACGCTTGAACTCGTCGACCTGCGCCATCCCTGCCTTCTCACAAAAGTCGATGACTTCATCCCCAATGATATCGTCCTCGGCGGCGCAAGCCCAAGCCTGACACTGCTGACTGGCGCCAACGCGGCTGGAAAATCCACCGTTCTAAGGATGACCTGCATTGCCGTGATCATGGCTCAGATCGGATGCTATCTCCCGTGCGCGTCCGCCCGACTCACACCCTTCGATCGCATCATGTCCCGCCTCGGGGCGCAGGACCACATCTTCGCCGCTCAGTCGACGTTTTTCGTTGAGCTGGCCGAAACGAAGAAGATCCTCGCCGAAGCCACGCCCCGCAGCCTCGTGATCCTCGACGAACTCGGCCGCGGCACGTCCTCGCATGATGGTGTCGCTGTGGCGCAAGCCGTCTTGCACCATCTCGCCACGCATGTCGGCTGTCTGGGCTTCTTCGCCACACATTACCACAGCCTGAGCCAGGAGTTCGCGCATCATCCCGAAGTCTGCGCCAAGAGGATGAAGATCCTGGTCGACGATGCGGACCGCCGGGTCACATTCTTGTATAAACTGGAGGAAGGCACCGCGGAGGGCAGTTTTGGCATGCACTGCGCAAGTATGTGTGGGATTCGAGAGGGGGTCATCGAACGGGCAGAGGAGGCAGCCAAAAAGTGGGAGATCAGTCACGTCATGCAGGCGAAGGCGAATAGAGAGACTGAGAATGAGAAGGAGAACAATTTGGAAGAAGCCCCGTTGGGCATTCTCAGCGACATTGCGTGGATTTTGAAGGCTAAGGACGAAGACATTGGTGGGCGCGCCGTGGAAGTCTTGATGAAGTGTATTGAGGCGTTGTGAGGCCGGAGGGGTCCCTGGACACCACGGGTGCCAACGTGGCTCTGTACATCGAGGAGCGCGTGATCATTGCGTGTGAGTTATGTGTGTGCCCTGCCATTAGATTTGTATCAGTGTGTCTGTGACTCAGAAGACGGGCGCGAAGGATTATTATTTCGTTTTAGCAGGCGGATTGAGTCGGGTTCGGAGTTGGAGTTTTAACTGAGAATCTGAGAGATCGAAAATCCTTGTACAGGACTTTGTTGCGCGAGATTTTAAAGAAGAATATTTGTACGGAATATAATACTCCGTACCGAGGACAGAAATCCACAAAGAATACAAAGGTGATAACTCAGGTACGTTGTTACTCTAGCTCTGCTTCAGGTGCTGCTCTTCGCATTTCTTAACGTTCCTGCGGCAAGGGAATTTGCGGACCCTGGGCTGTTCAGCTACATATATACCCACGCCGAGCAGTTACGCGTGCAGACGGAATAGAATAAGTGTATACAGGGAATGAAGATCCTATGGTAGGATTTGGGGATGTTGCGATAATAATGCACGAGGGATGAGTGAGCCGACAATGGAAAGTGAAAGGCAATGTTTATGTCAGTTTCGGGTTCGAAGTCATGAGATGAATTTTCACTTTTCGCTTGGCTTGCTCTCACGCGCCTTTCCCTTCCCTTTCCGCTGGATTGCATGTTGTTGCTCATATTTGAAATCGATGCCATGATCACTCCGTCTCCTAGAAGAAGACTTCTGAGAGCTCCCGCCGGTCAATCTAGCTCATGTTCTGCGCTGGAAAACGGTGACCGACTGTCCAAGGTCTGTGTTCCCGAGTTCATCCTGTTCAGCACTGGAAATTCAATGTCTCCGTATCCCTTCGGTGTGGACCCGATGATCGTTAGCTCATTCATTCTCCTGGAAATTGTACCATGTGTTTGTAGCACGCCGTGGTGATGACCGGATGGTTTGAGTCGATTTGGACCGAGAGAAGAGTAGAGCCAGATCTCAAACCTCGCCAGCAGCGGCGACGACTTGAGTATCGGTAGAATCTGCCTCGGTGGTGCCACCCTCCTCAACAGCAGCAACAGCAGTAGCATCGTTGTCGTCTTTGTCAAGGGGGCTGGTGTCCCTATTCGGTCAATGTTAGTACTTGACTCTGGACGTAAAGAAAGAGAGTAGGACACATACTCAGACTTGGGAGCAGGCAGATCTGGCTTGACAGTCTTCTTGCTACGAGGGGCAGCGTTTGCTTCTGCCGCATCAGTGGCATTGACCTCTTTCTTGACCTTGGTGACCTCTGCAGCAGCATTGTCGTCAGGAGTGGCAGCAGGCGGAGCTGGCTCCTCCTCGCCAGCAGGTTCAGACTTGATCGGGTGAGCAGGAGCAGCTTTCTTTTTCTTTGCTGGAGTAGCCTTGGCTGGAGGAGCTTTGGCTGGAGAGACCTTGTCTTCACCTTCGTATTCAGTACCACTCTCGGCGGCGGCGGCGGCGGCGGCGGCCTTCTTCTTGGCGGGAGTTCGGCGCTTCTTTGGCGGCGGCTTCTCATCATCTTCGTCATCGCCAGCAGCTGGGGTCTCACCATTGGCAGCGGCCTCGGCCTCCCTCTCAGCCTTGGTCTTGCGGCCACGCTTCTTGGGAGTGGTAGTAGTGGTCTTCGGTGTGGCTGCAGCATCTGTTCAAGGGTCAATAAAGAGTGAGTGAACCGGAGGGGGAAATAAAATAATGAGCAAGAGTTGGAAGAACAAAGTTGTTCGTGTTTCAGATATTGGTTGTAACTCACCCTCAGACTCGTTCACTTCGCCGTTTGCCGGACCGGTAGAAGTAGCCTTGGCCTTCCCATCGCCTGAATCGTTCTCGTCGTCGTTGTCACCAACCTGGGCCTTGACAGCTTTTTTGGCAGCAGGCTTTCTCGGGGTCTTTGGTTTCGGAGACGCCGCAGCAGTAGATGCCCCGTCGGTCTTTGGGTTAGTCCCGAAGAATTTTCTCTTGACGGCACACCAGGCGGTGTTGGCAGAATTGCTGTTCTTGGAACCGAGAGCTACGGCTAAGCCGTCGTAGTCGACCTGAGAACCGTGTTAGTTGAGACAAGCACATCTGCTCGACCGGGACTCACCTGAATTTCGACGCCGTTCTTGAGATTCTGAAGGCCGGCGAGGAGAACTTCTTGCTCCCGGGGAGTCAAGGTCGCCATAACTCCCTTGCTCTTGCTGTCTTCAGACATCGTGACAGCCGCACACGATTGTAGATGTGTGTGATGTGGTGAAGAGCAGTGATGATAGTGAGTGGTAGAAGATTGAAGTCAATGTGTTGACAACGGATGATGAAAAGAGGAGATCCAGTGAGAGGAGACTGGTGTCAAATGTGGAAGAGAAACGGTGAAGATGGTCACATTTATAGTTGAGGGCTGAGAGCCTCAGTTCCAGGCCAATGCCTATGCTTGGCTTACTGTTGTGCCAGTGAATATGTGGCATACTCAAATTCTGCCGGACTCTTGTCCAGTGACATTGACAGTGAGGTGAACAGCAGCTCATAATGCTTGGGGTATCACTTATCGCCGCCATTTGGACGTGACGTTACTTTCGACTCCGGTCAATCGTTCGTACACCTTGGACCAGATACCCGGAGTGACATCTCGCGCCGCTCTGCCTCCAGCTGATTCGGGCCGCACATAGAACTGTGTTGGATTTGGCCTTAGAAGGAAACCTCGAGTGACAAGTGGTCCTATCCATTGAAAGCTTACAGGCCGCCAAAGGCTCCTTGTAGGCCTGGTATCTGCAATCTTCAACGACACCACATCTGTAATCATAGTGGCCCTCATAAATCTCATTTCCAGCGTGGCGTCTGCTGGAAGATTCGTGGCATAAGACATGGCCAGCTTAGGGGAACCTTGGGCTGACGGTGGAAGTCGAAGAAAGATCTCGGTCACCATCGGCCTGAGAGCCCAATTTATGCATACGAAGGGCATAGCACCGGCCAGCCATACTATAGACTAGAGTTAGCGGAGCAATTTCTGAGGTTGCAGCAAATACATACAGGCAGCGACGGTCCACATTGAGCTGCCACTGACCCAGTGGGCCGGAGCTACTATGATAGTGACAAAAGCCAGGGCCATTATGCTGGTGAAGCGAAGGAAGGTAAGCATGTATATCCTGCCATTCCCCGCCGTGTATATGCGAATTCTCCTCTTGTACACTGGGGCCGGTCAGCAGTCAACGAGCGAGAGAATAATGGCAGGGACTACCTTTGGCGTCCAGACGAGGAGGCAACCTCCTTGTTAGCTGCTCGATGTGAAGCCGCTCTTTCGGAGATAATGTCAGGCCAGGCGCGATGTCGGCCTTTGGGATGACCTTGAGAGGCACTTGAACTTTCCGGCCATTGTCCAGCGATTTCGCCTCGTCTGGACGTGTAACGAGTTCCCTGCTAGCTGCTGAGGGCGTGGCTGAAGGCTCCGAAGGCCGGGCATTGTCCTTTTTCTGGGCCTGTAGCCGATTGTGAACAACTTGTATAGGTAAATTCTCATTCTTCCTTGGTTCCGACTCTTTCAATTGCGGTTTGAAGGTGGTAAAACGAGCTCGTCTCGAGGCAGCATGCTGGCGTGAGCAGGCGTAGAAGGCATGGCGGATATCGGCCACCAGAACCGGAGGCAGGCTTCTCATTGACCTGTGAGATCGATGATCAGCAATACAGTAGCAACAGATCTGTCTCAGCGCGGTCGTAACAACCATTGGAGTTGGAGATCGCACGCGTTTGTGAAACTCGGCGGAAACTGCGCCGAGAAATGGAATCGCAAGGGATGACCTCCACCCTGCACTGTCCTCTACCTCAGTCGCTCACTCACTTACATGGTCGCCAACAATGCATTATAACAGCAGGTGAGCTGGAGGAGAGACGCTGCTGCAAGCTTTCTCTGAAAATGTGGCAACGGCCGGTGAGATGGTGCTTGACCGCGGTCTCACTCCTCTCTCTTCTCCCCTCGCAAGGCCTGGGTTACACTCCTCTCTCGGATGGCACCATCCTCGACCGCCTCGCCCAGCCAGATACGGCCGACTTCGACATCCATACAGGCAATCTACTCGCTCCGATTTTGATTCCTCGAGTTCCAGGCACCGAAGGCTCAAGGAAGGTGCTCCAACACTTCGTCGACTTCTTCCGCAGTTCACTTCCAGATTGGACTGTATCTTTCCAGAACTCGACTTCGAAGACACCTACCCATGGTGACAATGAAGTCCCCTTCGTGAACTTGATCGCAACCCGAGACCCGCCATGGGCCGATCCAGGCAACGTTGGGCGCTTGACTTTGGTCGCCCACTACGATTCGAAATACCAGCCGGAGGGATTCATTGGAGCCACCGACTCCGCTGCGCCATGTGCCATGATCATGCATGCCATCAGATCTATTGACGCTGCTCTGACCAAGAAGTGGGACACAATGCGAGAGCAAGGCTTCACTGATCCCGATTTTGAGGAGCACAAGGGAATACAAGTGCTATTTCTCGATGGCGAGGAGGCTTTTCTGAGCTGGACAGCTACGGACAGCATTTATGGCGCCAGGTCACTTGCTGAGGAGTGGGAGCACACCATACATCCTGCAACGAGTATCTACAAGAACTACCTCGACTCCATTGAGCTATTCGTCCTACTAGATCTGCTTGGCTCCTCCGAAGATCTTCCCATCCCATCATGGCAACATAGTTCTCATTGGTCTTATGTGAGGATGGCCGAAGCTGAACAACGCCTTCGCAAGTTGGGTCTGTTCAGGAGCAAGTCCCGTACCTGGCTCCCGGAGAAGGACAAGAAGGAAACAGACCGATTTCAAAGCTATGTCATGCAGGACGACCACATCCCCTTCATCGCCAGAGGCGTCCAGGTCTTGCACCTCATCCCTGCTCGCTTTCCTAGCGTGTGGCATACCATACGTGACGATGGCGATCATTTGGACATTCCGACCGTGGAGGACTGGGCACTCCTCACAACCGTGTTTGCTGCCGAGTACATGGAACTGGAGGGCTTCTTCGAGGAAAAGCCGTCTTCCCAGAGAACGAGTAGGCACGAACATACCAGTAAGGATGAACTTTGAATCCGCTGTCCTCAGATTGACCTATCTGACTTCTGTGTTTCAAGGCTGAGCGCCGCGGAGCACAACATCAAATACACTTTGGTACCACGTCCTTTGCCACCGTCGACCCGCAGACCATAACCTCGTTCGAAGTGGCGGAGGCATATATTCTCGAAGATTGGCTCGCGCCCTGCTCGACCGAGTACTCTCATAAGGTCCAAGTTCCCAGCAGAGTCCGAAGCCGAGCTCATAAGCTGCGGGAGCATCGACGCGTCCTAGTCGCGAAAGCTGCTCGGCATGAGTACGACGAGACGCCTCAGTGACCAGTTTCACGAAACGCAGCTGCCCGAGGAGCCAGCTCTATATGTGCACGGAATATGCAGGCTATATGCATGCTTTCTAACCCGCCTCTGTATCGTTGTCGGATTTACCCTTGCCGTGCTCATGTCACCGCTACATGGCAATGGGCTGCTGATCTCGACTAAACTATCTCGATTGGCTAGGCTTCTCGTTCACGAGCTCTGGGGGCGGAGATCGCAGGCTCCACACATGAAAAAACTGGACAATACGGTCTAGTTAGTGGAATCACGTGGGTGCATCCGAGCAGGACACACTATTCTGATGGTACTCTGTATCAAATCACTCATGTTAAGCCAGGTCCTGAGGCACGGACTGGTTGATCCGCGGCGCAAGGGCAATCATACGCTTTCCTCTCTTGGGACGACTTCCAAAAGAGAACACGTTTTGAGGCAGCCTTACACCTCCAGCCTCGCCTCGTGTAAAGCTTCAACATGGCGATGTCATTGAAACGCGGTTCCACCGCTACACAATTGTCCAGCATGACCTCATTCTCTTCACAGTCGCACATTTCACCACATACGGTTTCCTTTCTCGCTAATATCCTCCTTCTTGCCAGACATTAGCCTGCCTCTGGCTTGAAACTTCACCTACCATCTGCTGCTTTCAACTTATGACCAATTCAATCATTAGCTATGGTCTATGTCTTCGATTGGCCCTCCTGTCTATGGAATTGATTGCTCATGCTTTGTCGCGGGTTTTCTGATAATTCCTCACTATTGAAACAGGCCATTCCCTGCAGCAGATTTGTAACGATGCCGTCCTCGACATGCACGCCTTCCCGTTCCAGCTCATGCACATTTTCCGTCACTCTACGACCCTCTGCACAAAAGAACATCCCTGTTTCTCCGCTGCGCCTTCCCTTCCGGTGAACAGGGAACTCCGCCTTTTGGAGGACTGGGTTACGTTGGCCTTCCAGTGTGAATGACACCTTCCCTTTTCTGAATTTGAGCGTCTACCAGTTTGAAGACGCCTTCCTGAAGTATTTGGTCCTCTGCGCCTACTGTTTCTGGCGCCTTTACGGTTTCCCTGTTAGAACACACCGTTTATGTTTATGTTTATGTTTCATGACCATGCGAAAGTGGGACGAGGCTGACCCTGCTGCAGCCAGGCTAAACTGATCGCCCAGTGGGAGTCTTTCTTCGGATCGGTCACGAATGTCGTACACCATTGATGCCTTGACTTGACAATGCTCTCTCGTTGGACATTCGCAATCCTCACTCTTCTACTGCTGTCGAACCTCTAGCTAGCGGCCCCTACTCACACCGAACCAGGTTTCGAGCATACTGTTTGGGCAGCACGGGGAATACATCACTCCCGGAAATGGACGGAAGTCAGCGGATGGTCGACCACGCTGCTATAATCGACGAGGATTATAAAACTAAAGTATTAAAGTATTAAAGAAGAGAGGAAAACTATACTTATCCCACTAGCCGATAAAGGAGACTCTATCCTTAATGATCTACTTCAGCACCCCCTGTATCCTGAAACGAACCCCAGAGGATTCGGTCTGTTAGATCAGCACAGTCCACACCTTTTTACGAACGTGTCGGATTGGTAGTATATACACCTTTGCTCCTAAATAAGTGTTGCTATATACAACCTCCAGTCAGCCTCTAGAGTCCCCAGATATATATATTTTCGGTCTTCGATTCACGACCCTCCCTTTTATACCCAAAATTAGTCTTCTCGTTGGAGAATCCATGTCAAATTTGAGTCTCGATGCTCGAAGGCTGCTCTCTCTTTTCCTCGAGTACTATTCTGTGATGGCGTCAATGAGCCTCACCCTGGGATAGACCCAGGACCCATTAGTCATCGCTGGCTGCGCGCCGTAGAATCGCACTATTCATTTCATAAGCACATATCTCTTGCGTAGCTGCACGATTGTTTGGTTTTCTATAATGAAAGCGTAAAAAAGGAAAAAGGAGGGGAGCTCACAATTGACCGAAAATAGATCGCCTCCTGCTGGTGATGGTAGCCAGCTAGAGAAATAATAGATTAGCTCGTAGGTCGTGTTTGGTTTATAGTACATATCCTAATGGTACTTACTTGCTAGTCCAGTTTGAAGGTGGCGTCAGATCCGCTGGCTGAATCAAAATCTGAAATGGCCTGTTGTCATCCATAGGAGTATCCCTCAACCGCGTACCGTCCGGGTAAGTCATGTTATTCCGGTCGCCCAGCGCATATCGACCCAAATCGTTTGGAATGAGATATTGGTCAGCATTGTAAGCAGTCAAGCTCCAGAAGCCTGTAGGGCGCATGACGGGTTTCCGGGAAAAGGTAAGGAGATAGGCCCTATTGGGTCCAGGATTGAAGCTTGCTGTCCCCAGTGTACCGTAGCTAGGGTAAATTGCTTGGTCCGAAGTCAAAGCTAAGTACCCTGAAACAGCGATATCATAGCGAGCGGCGTAGAACGAATTGTAGTTTCCAATGAGTTGAGGCGCGGAAATGGTCCAGTTGTTCCCTAAACTCACCACAGAGCCGGCGGAGGAAATAAGAGCCGACGCAGACGTGCTGGCGGCCTCTACAGCAGCGGTCAAGTTCGTGCCGGCCGGCTGAGTCCAGGTATCATTAAAGACACCGGCATAGCTGAGTTGTTCAGCGACCCAACTTCGGTCCTGGATGACAATGGGGAGATTGTACGGTGCAAGAGCTGCAGTCAATCTCAGCGTAGCTGCCGCGACGGACAGGTTGGCTGAGGGTGTAAATTGAGGCTCGCTGAACATGCTGAGATTGAAATTCGGTGCTACGCGACCGCTGCTTCGTGGCACAGGAGTGAGTTTCATTTGATTCTGGAACTGGCTCACGGCGTCGGCGTCCGTGTTGTTGTTCTGGACCTCGATTCGGACGATTGTTATGCCATACGGAGTGGGCGAGTTTATGTATTTCAGGTAGTCGCCAGTCACGTTCTCTGTCTGAATGCCGAAATCTTGTTGGGTGTATCTCAGGAGGTATTTGCCCGCTTTGTCGTTGGTTACGCTCCCAATGTTGGCGTAATTGTTTGCATACCTGGAGATAACAGACTCAGCCACCGGGTCAATGACAGTTCAAGTGCAGGATGCTTGATGGAGCCACGCACATATCATAAACAGGAAACACCCAGTATCGATCATCCATCTGAGGAAGAGTAACAGACAGATCCGCCGTCGACAGGTCGAAATACGCCGCTGAATACAGCGTATCTACATTCGGACGAACCACGTTCATGGCTGCCGGGGAAGAAAGGCGCCGACTATGGTAGAGTGTGTTGGTCTTGCGAGCAGCCCCAGCACTGCCTATGCTTCGGCCATATGCATATAGTGGGAATCCGTACTTTTGAGACAGTCATGTTAACGTCGAACGTGCTCGTTCTGGATCAAAGGGCAGGCTGCCAAAGACCTCCAAACCTTACCTGATAGGCAAAGGCCAGGGCGGACTGCCTGCAGCTTTCTGAGCAACTTGACGTCTCTGCCAATGGAGCTCCGAGTGTCAATGTAGTACAGAGCAACACCGAGAGGCCTGCTATATTTGTTATGATTGAAAGCATGCTGAGAATGTTATCACTCTGACAATGAAGCTGGGAAAGCGCTGAGTGTGGTGGGGGTCTGCTCTGTTTTTGAGGAACTCGATCATGAATTCTCTCTCCAGGTCTCGAGCCATAGATATACTTCCAACGAACTCAAACAGTGATGAGGGTATTCGGAAAACGGCACATTTGCGGCGAAGAATGTCCAGCGAATACAATAAAGGGTCGACGCAATAGGTCCATTTCCCGGACACCGATATCCTTACCAAGGTAGCTACCGAGGTTGCCTTGGTCTTCTGGTCATTTGCGGAGAGCCACTAGGCAATGGGAGCCCCAGGTCCCCCAGCCTAGCCCGACTTCGTTGAGCCCCTTCTGCGATTTTCCATCGGCCGGCCTGAATGGGAGGGAATACATGCGGGGTCAAAGTCATCGACGGGAGGTTGGCAAGGTTCGATTCAAAGAGGGCCGAGGTCGAAGAACTAGAAAACACTGTAATGGCCACGGTTCTGGTAGGAGGGGGTAGGTTCGGAGGAGGCCTTTCAGGCCACTGGCTTCTGTGTATCTCCTGTATGTAAGTGTCCTTGTGCAGTCAAGTTTAAGTTACGTGTGTTGGTGTGGCAGAGAGAGGGCCTTGCATATAAAGCTGAATACTCGGCAGTGCTGGATTAGTACGGCGAGCCTTGGCCGTACTCAAGCGCACAGCCTTGAAAGGGAATTTCTGGGCCACTATTAATTATCACACAGGTATTACAGGGGAACGCAGATCCTTGAGCGGAGTGCCGTGGTCTTGTACAGTCACATGCAACGAGTGCCTGGGAGGTGTCGGCTATTAAATCTCACTGCAGGTCTCGGTTCGCGTTGGCAACAGGGCGAACACTCGCTAACGAACCCCCAATCACCTTTCTACCATCATTTTCGACCCCCTACATTCCAACTCGTGCCGGAAAGAGCAGCCGCGCTTCAGCCGCTGAGGATAGGACGCTGAACACTGGAAGAATGGCCTTCAAGTCAGACTACTACGGTAAGTTTACTAACACGAGATTCCGTAAAGACATAGCAAGCGAGTGGGACTGCACCGCGAAGTGCCTCCCATCACATTGGCACACAAATCGCGTTACCTGCTCTTGCTCTACACCATAATGAGACTATCGGGGACTATACTTAGGAACCAGTTGTTTGAGACAGCATTGAAAACTCTCGGTTGACTCGACAACTGTGGCGTCTTTCACAAAGACGAGGTTCAATGACTTGACATGGAAAAAGAAAGGATTTTTGCTCAAGTGGATGGGACTGAATTTCCAGCTATATCGGGTAGTGGCCTCAACTCCATGCTCATAATAACACAAATTTTGGACTCTATTCATTACACATGTCAATTTTCAACCCCCTGAACTCATTAACGCTCAACGCCCAGCGCTGGTCCATCTCTCTCTCTAGCACCATCGATCCGCTACCGCTACCGCTACCGCTGCGGCCGCTGCGGCTGTTGGGAAGAGGGCAGCTCGGATATCATGCTCATCCGGTCCGTGTTGCCGGAATAACCCGAGGCCGCTGACACCATCGACTGTGGCCGGTCCATGGGATATCCGTGAGCGTTCAGTTTCTGTACGTGGAAATTCTCCGATACCAGGCTACTCTGGTCTGACTGCGCTTGTAGGTTGGGCGAGCCCATGTAGGTCCCGGTGTCGGAACCCGACAGCTCAGACATGGTACTCAGCCGACGGTCGATCGGGGGAGAATCGTGCGTTGGCGGTGCAAGATGGCCCGTGTGGAACGTCGAGCCCGGTAACTCGGCTATGAATTGTTTCGGTGGTTCCGGCTGCTTCAAGGCAGCGTAATAACTCATCCGCTGTGGCTGGCCCATGGGCTGGTAGCTCATCCGCTTGTCGTCGTTTCGGAAGGCCGGGTGATTGGCCATGTTCTGCCAGCCCATGTCTTGCTGCGGTGACAGCATTTGCGGCGACAGCGGTCTATTGTATATTGCGGGCGCGTTCACAATCTGCGAGCTGGACATGTGCGAGCCGGCCTGGAATCGGGGGGTCCCGGGCCCAGGGGTTATTGGCGTAACTCCAAACGACTTGACCGTCTCCTCCACTCGTTCGGCTTTTTTGAGAATGCGCTCCACCAACACCTTGTGCGCATTGTCGAGGTTCTTGCGCACAAACGAAGTCATCAGCATGTTGCACTTCATGTCACCGTCTTCTCGGATGTACAGGCCCTCTCGGGGAACGTCGAGACCGAGTTCTCTCGGCTCCGGGGGTTCGCCGGGCAGAGATCCCCCAATCGTCCACTTTTCCCGTATGTCCAAGCCCATCGGGGCGTATATGTGAGTTTGTAACCCTGTCGGCATGTCGTGGAAGCATGCTTTATAGCTGACTTTGCCTTTGACCATCCCACCGGGCAGAAAGTGGATCTTGTCCGTCAGCTCTTGCCAGGCACAGTCGAGGAACTCGTCGGCGGGTGCGTCTCGGGGGGTCTTTATGGGGTGATGTTCGATGACGAGCGGGTTCAGTTCGATCATTTCATTGTGGTTATGCAGCATCGCTATCGCGACTTCTCGCGATACCTGCGGAGGGAGAGGGGTAATGTTGGTGAAGAGCGTGCGTTTCGGCATGGCGACAGCTGTCAGTCAGCTGGACGTTTCTTGGTTGTCGAACAAAACTCGTAGGCGGACAGTGCGGGTGACTTTCTCGATTACGGAGAATGATGGGTGGTGGGAGGTTGAAGGGTTTTTTCGTCTTCTTGCTGCTAGGAGAGACTCGTATGGTAGCGGACTGTAGCGAGAGTCTGCGTCGGGGGGCAGTTTAAGGGATGATGTCGCCCAGACCGGCAGCTTGTCTGTGCCTGAGCTGGCAACCTCTGTTTAAAGCCCGCTAAGCAAATGGTCATTTCTTGGTAAGGATAGACCCCTCACCGCCCTAAGAATAGCTAGTGCTTATCAGCTTTTGGAAATGGTTAACGCTTTGTGGCTGACGGCATCTGTATTGGTCGAGGCCCTGCGACGTCGCCAGCTCTGGAGCTTTCCTCGCTTCAGCCTCCTTGTCGCGTTGATACCCACCTTTTCGGCTAGTTTCCTGCGGATACGGTCGTTGATCCTCACGGTCCTCTGCTTTCGAAACACACGTTTCGGAAATGTCAGAGCAGTGCTTGGCGGAGGTAGTGTCCCCGGTGCGGAGGAAGCATGATATAGCCCGTCGCTCTCGGCGTGGTTGCGACTAGGGGAAGGAATGACTGACTTGACTGCTCCTCATGGGCGACCGACCACCTTGTTACCCAAAACCCGCCTACGGTACAGTAAGTATTGCGTCCTGTGTAGGATGGATGCTGCGGACGGCTGCGCTGACCACCAAATACGAGCATGACCCTCCACCTTCTATGTAGGACCGCACCGCCACACCGAGCCCTGTTAGAAAGTCGTTCTACCGTATCTCGCACTCGAAACTCGTATAAAAGTGCAATTTCGCCACTATATCAAAATCTTCATTCTTTCTACAGCCTCGGCGCTCATGCAGAACGTCGGATCGAACGCCTTCAGCCCAGGCTCGTTGTATATGGCCAGCGTCGCGAGGCCGAGATATGAGTGCAGCAGATCTAGGATAGGCCTCTTAGTGAGCCGCGAGCCTTCGAAGACCTATTTCGCAAGATCGGGGGCCAACTCACCAGGAACTTCTCCGGGTCCTTTACCGAAGCCGCCAATGATATGGGTGACTTTCCCGAGCAGATATCTTCGCATTGCCTCGGTATCAACCATATGATGTTGCTGAAGGATCTGCCAGGTGCATCAGTTGGGAAACTTGGAACAGACTCGTTTGGGTATGTAGAGGCACTGACCGCGAGGGCTCCCACATTCCAGAAGCAGTAGCACGTGTCTGCTATCTTTCCACACCGGCCACAGAACCCGGCGATCAATTTTTCGACGTCCAGGCCCTGCTGCATTAGAGACATGTCAAACGATGATGGCGGACCTTTTGCTTGCTCATGTTGCTTCTCCGCAGCGGCTTGGTCTTCGGCCTGATCTTCATCCTCGTCGTCGTCGTCTTCTCCTTCGTCATCCTCGTCCTCTTCGATCCAGGTGGTCTGCCGATCCAGCATCCACCGTGTACAGCTGGCAAGGTCGACGTTGGCCTGTTTGGCGATTTCGTCTATCGATACGGCGGGTGTCTGAAGAAGGCTGAGAAACGAAAGCGTCGCGATCCCGCAATAGTTCAGCCCGGCTACACCAGAAAGTCAGCACGTAGGTAGTCCGACACCACGCAGGCTGAGAGAGGGACGTACAATGCGGCTCCAGCAAAGGAGCTTGACCGATCCCACCCTCAATAGACTGAGGTAGACGCAACTCGTCAGCAGGGGCCGCTCGGGTAGACTATTGAGACAACTCCTCACCTGACAATTTGCAATATATCGTCGCAACGCCAGCTCGTCGAAGGGCTCTTTCCCTCCGTCGTTTTCCTTCTCAGCACTCCCTCCCTTCCCTTGTAGGATTTTCATAATCCCCACCGCGCACATGCAGTGTCTCGGATCATCCGCCCCTTCTACGGCGTCGTCCTCGCCCAGAAACTCTCCGAAGCTCCCATTCGGCCGTTGCAAGCTCCTCACCCACGCGAGACACTCGCTCTTCTTGACTCTCGCCAGATCATCCCCCAACAAGACGAGCGTAGCCAGCGCGAAGAACGTGTTGGGCAGGTTCGCCGGATCCCAGTGCCAATTGTGGTAGCTGCGCAGCCCGCCGAGCATCGTGCCCGTGAAGCCGCGAAACCCGCCCGTGTGCACAACCTGGCAGGCGTAGATCCATTCGATCCAGCTGTGTTTCTCGGCCGGGGGGACGACCGTGTCCAGCGCGCCCAGCAGGTCCAAGGCCGCGACGATGAAGAAGCCGAAGCTCATGCGGCTGGATTCGCCGGACGTGTATGGCTCGGGCAGGATCTGCGCGCACCTTTTCCAGTACTTGATGTGCCGGTCCTTGTCTAGGCGGTACGGCTCTTCCTCTGGCGGAGGCATGACTGTGTACCTATCTAGACTAGACTAGACCATGGAACACCGGAGTGAGAGGACCAAATTTAATCATGTACCATACAGCATATACCATATAATCACCGTATGGCGTATACCGTGTATCCGTATGCTCAAGTGATTCCTCGATTCCAACGCCTTCGTCAAGAGAAGATGAGAGTGGTTGGCGAGCGAGCTTGAAGCCGAAATCCTGCTAAGGCCGAGGGCGGTCGAAACAGCCAGGAAGGACATACGCAGCGCGCACGGCACCGTGGATGATCAATGGATCGTGGAAACTTCTCTGTTTTATTCGCGGTGACTTTGCTTTGCAGCGCAGAAGACTGAGTCCCAGGACGTATCCAGGGAGGCGTGCATGATTGGAAAGTGTGAGTGTGACACCAAAGATGGATAGGACGTAAAGTGCTGGAATAAAGGCTATCTAGTCTAATGTACTCTGGGACCGTACCAAGAATTGAAGTCCGTCAACTCGGTCGAACAATTACCTTTGGATCGCTCGAAGACCAGCTTTGAAGAAGCAGTGTATGTTTGTTACTGAATGAATCTGAGTAAACCGCCTGCCTGCTGCTGATAGCTCCGGTCTATGTAGTCGTCTCTGCCTTCAATTCATTGCCTTCGTCTTCTCGTGAAATTGGCTCGCTCGAACCGACTCTACTTATGCAATATCCCGAAAAGAACCTGCGCCTGAACGTTGTGGTGTGGTATGTGTGGTGCGAGATGCATCCAAGAATCCGTCTACGAAAGCCACGTCACATGAAATCATCCTCACCCAGACCATCGTCGTAGCTAGTTGTGTCTGCCACCCCTCTGCCCATATCCCGCGTTGCTGCGAGAGAGGACTTGGTCTTCGCTGCCTTGCTCTTCTTGCCGCCCTTCTCCTTCTCCTTCTCCTCCTTCATCTTCTCGTTGCTCAGCGCTGTCAGAGCGCTCGCCGCCTTCTTGATTTCCGCACTAGGTAGATCGGCGCATATCTGTTTCACGAAGGTGGACACCCAAAGCGAATAGTGCGGTTTCGACGACGCGGCTGTGAGTAGGGGGACCAGGGTGGCCGAGAGTGCGTCAAATTGCGATTTCGTGGTGGGTTTGAACAGAGGATACTTGGAGAGATCGATCGCCTGGCCTGGGTTCGCTTTGTCTTCTATTATCACGGCCTTGTTGGGCGCGGTTCGCGTTTTCGGCCCCATTCCAACGTTGGCTAAGAGATCTTGGGCGTGTTTAAGATCGGCTTCCTGTTCGGTCTGTCGTAACCTTGCACGTTTTTCTGCGTCGTCCTCTTCCTCTGAGCTCTCCTCTTCTTCTTCCTCTTGGGCGCGTCTGCGTCGGTTCGCTTCACGGTGCTCCTCTATGCGCTGAGACTTTGGCTTCTTGTTTGCGGCGGCTTCGGCTTCGGCCTTGGCTTTCGCTGCGGCTGCTTTCGCGGCTTTCTCGCGTTCGGCTTCGGAGTCCTCTTCTTCCTCCCAGTTATCAGCAACCTAGAACTTGTCAGTCTCGCCATGCAGTTCTCTTCCTCGAACCTGCCTACGTACAGCGTCGGAATCTTCTTCGTCGGCAAACTTGCGGCGCGCAACAGGCACGTCTACAGATTCTTCGTCAGAGGACTCCTCAGACTCCTCGTCTGCATCGCAAGACGGTTAGCAACATGCGATGGGGGCGCTTCTGCACGATGCGAAGGCGAATTGCCCCGCCATGCGTTCAAGGCGACTCACCCCACTTTGAAGGAGCCATGATTGTGTGGTTACGCGAGAGGTCACGGTCAATTTCTCGTTGTTTTGTGGCGAGGTCTGACTGCAGCTGTACCTGAGTATCTGCGCAGATTGAGACGGGTTCGTATCGAATGAAGAATGGGATGGAGACAACGGCAATTCAATGACGAGGAATTTTGAATTGGAACTTGGAAGGGGGCGCTGCATGCCAAGTGTTGGAAAAGCTGTTGCCGCCCTGTGCCCCACCTCCGGCTCGCCTGCGTGTTTGGGGCTAAAGGGCAAACAAAATCCGCTCGAAGGCCACGTCATTCGTTCACTAAAGCGACGCCGCTTTAAGACGATCTTCTTCAACTCATTCTCTACCAGGCGAGGGCTAAATCAATATCCTCGAGAGAACGCTTGATTCTTTACCTTATTGTTCTGCCCCTGCCTTCGCAGTTGAAATGTTGCTCCGGAAATCCAAGAATAAAACAACCAGTTCTGGGCTTGTGGCGATTTGTCGCATCGAGAATCGGCCTGGAATAGGATGCCCTTTGATAGTCGAGGACCGGAAAGACACGTGTGAACGCTCGTCTCGGGCAGAATGCGCATCCCCCATAGATCCTAACGAGAACAAGCCTAGGCTCTCTCCTTACGTCGAGGTAGAAGACCGCTACTAATCATCTTCCCCGAGGCTGGTGTGCTTGTGGATGGAGCCATTAGAGGTCTGAGGGCGTGTGGGTTACTGCATGGAAATGAGCTACGTACTGCGTGCATGATCAATACTGCACCTCTAACTGCTGAGCCTTAGGGACAGTGACGCTTGAATTCCCACATCAAACCATCGATGCTGGAGTTTGAAGCGCCAGAGTATGCATGTTTCCCATTTTTCCATTGCTGCTTCCTCATTAGCACTTATCCTGCCAAGGCGGCTTTCTTACTCTCGGGGCATGAGGCTACCTCAGATGCGTGTCTCAGGCATGGGAATCTCCTACTGCTCGCCTAAGAGAACTGAAATACTCCATCATATCATGAGTTCATATCCTGGGCGCATGCCGAGGGACCTAGTTTGGCCGCCATTACGTACATACGATAATTATACCCTATTATGCCGGACCAAGTTTATTCTTATCCTTCTTCTTTGCAGAACTCATCCTTGTCATCTTTTGGAGGGAAAGTTCGCGGCTCGAACCCCGCTGGAAGGCGGACTTTGTACGCCGACGGAAAAGAAACCAGTTGTCCTTGTTGGCGTTGCACGCGGTAGATAACAGTATAGAAGGTGAGAGTGAAGGTGGTGAGGTGAAGGCGAAGTTTTGAGAGAGGCAGATTGTTTTTAAAAGCGGCACGGCCCGTATGAGTCGCGTGTGACCTTGGATTCCACGGATTCTTCTGATCCTTCCACTTCTTGGGCTGCCAAGACGAGTAAAAACTGTGCCCCGATTGGGACTGGGATGGTTGCCGCCCTGTTCTCCCGACTCACCCCGAGCTCGCACGAGCTGGGTGTGGTTGTCCTGGACGAGTACTTGTACTGGCTATAGTCAAGGCACTGCGGAGATTTCAGTTGGCACCGAAAAGCCCGAAGCAAATTGTCCGGAGCCGCAGCCCAATACACATCCATGACTTGATCATCTTCTGCCACCTTGGCCGAACGCCCAGGCATCACATAGGCGGGGCGAATCCTGCGAAAACAAACCCGGCAGTAATGAAAGAGACAAAGCCCCGAGTCGCCACAGAGTACCCGTCGAAGTCAATCTGTGTCTCGGGAAGGAGCAATGATGGCATTCTGCCTCGGTCTGGAGGGTTTTCATGGCGCTCTTTGCCGGCTAGGACGGCACCGATCTCCGAAATGAGGATAGCACCAATGTCACTGGAGACTTCTCTGTTCGACTTCAAATCTGCTCTTCACGCCGAGAAAGTTTGTCTGTGGTGTCAATATGCTTTGTCTTAGGCTGAAGCATGTCAGTCGACCTCGAGAAGCCTGCTACACCTATTCGCCGCCCCGAACATGGTCTGCGTGAAAAACACGTTGGCGGAGTCGACGGCGACCGGGAAGTCGTTGCGGCGTTTGAAAGTCCGTTCGATCTTCCGACATGGCGGAAATGGGTCATTACCACTCTGCTGGCGTTGATGACTACCGCCGTCACGTTTGCGAGCTCTGTCTGGTCTGCTACTATCGCCGTAACGTCAAAGGAGTTCAACGTCAGTGAAACAGTTTCACTCTTGGGGGTGTCGCTTTATGTGTTGGGATTTAGTCTGGGTCCTATTGTTTGGGGTAGGTTTGCCAATGTTTCCGAGTCATCGCCTTCTGTGCTGAACTAACGGTGCGGTCGCTGAAGGTCCATTATCAGAATTCAAAGGACGTCGGTTACCACTCTTCTCAGCCTTCTTCGCGTGGACGCTCCTCCAAATACCCATCGGAGTGGTCAAAAATCTCCCTGCACTTCTTGTCTGTCGCCTGTTAGCCGGCTGCTTCGGAGCTTCGCCTCAGGTTTTGGTCGGTGCCACATACGCTGATTTCTGGGAACCAGCGGAGCGGGGCGTCGCAACCGCAGTCTACTCGGTAGCCGTCTACGTCGGCCCTACTCTTGGGCCCATCTTTGGAGCCCTTCTCACCGAAAGCAGCCTTGGTTGGCACTGGACAGGCTGGGTGTCCCTCATTCTTGGCGTCGTTGTTGGGATTCCGGCATTCCTCTTTATCCCCGAGACATATGGCCCAACCCTCCAGCAAAGAGCGAACGAGAAACTCAAATTGGCACAAGGCTCCTCAGCATCGACCGAACAGAGCATCAAGCAAACTCCAGCCTTTTCAGAATTTGTCCACAAGTACATGTTCAAGCCGGCAGTCATGTTCTGCGTCGAGCCAATGCTCATGGTCATGGCGCTATATATTGCCATCGTCTACGGGATCCTCTATCTGACCTTCTTCGCATTTCCATACAGCTTCGTCCAAGTCCGTGGTTGGGATCCCCGTACCGGGACCCTCCCATTTTTGAGCATCTTGACCAGTGTGGTCGTATCTGCAATCGGAGTGGCGCTGTATTCGAAACGATATTACCGTCCCAGGCTACGGGCTCGCGGATCAGTCTTACCGGAGGACCGCTTACCCTTGGTCATGCTCGGCAGCATCATTCTGCCAATCGGGCTCTTTTTCTTCGCCTGGACTTCATCTGCCAAAATCTCCCCGGTTCCGCAAATTGTCGCCGGGTTTTTCATCGGAAGTGGCATCATGCTCATTTTCACCAACGCTGTTGCGTTTCTGGTCGACATCTACCTTGAGTCCGCTGCCAGTGCGATGGCGGCAAGCACGATCGTGAGGAGTTTAGTGGCGGCCGGCTTTCCGTTGGCTGCACCACGCATGTATCAATCTTTGGGCACAGCATGGGCTACCAGCGTCCTTGGCTTTCTGTGCGTGTTGGCCATCCCAGCTCCGTTTCTCTTCTACAAATATGGGCGGAAGCTGCGACAGATGTCGCGGTTTGCTCCGATGCTAGAATAGCTATTCTCCACGACAATGCATGCAGTCAGATCATGATTGTCCTGCGTCACCGCCTGGGACAATGGTCCCAGCAGCTTCTAGCCGCTTTCAACTCGATCTCAGTTCTTCCATATGATGAAAACGACGCACCATCGTACAGCTAAAATACTTTTGTCGGGGACATATAAGATACGCTGCAGAGCTGACTGCCTCCTCCCGGAAGCGACTTGTGCAGAACATAGGTTCAGACCAACAAATTGTCCAATTGGAGGGTCTCTGGAAGGTATATTATTTCTTCGGAAGCCTAAAAAGGAGTCTTCCTTCCGATCTTATGCCTCTTCCTCCAGCTGGGTCCAGATATTGACTCTATTTACGCCATGGACTTCATTCTTATCGCTCATGCTCTACATTCAGGCCTTATCTGGAAACTTGGTCGGTGTCACAGTGCATGTTCACTCTCCAAACATACATGGGCAACGCCGCTGACGAAGGATGATAAGGGAGCGACAAGGGAAAGCCTGTGAGGCTAGAGTCATATACTATTCAACGGTTGGGAGGTTGCTGAATACTTTCCAGGTGGATATACTCTCTTGTTTCGTCTAGTAGATATTCCATCTACGTGGTCGAAGGGTCGAAGAGGCGTCAAAAGAGTGACCGGCGCGCACTAACAATTTTAGATCCTCCACCCTCGTTGACGCTGGATGCGGTGGAGTAGATTCAGGATGACGGCACGCTCGGGGTGAGTCGCACATATATGAGCTCCGAGCGGCCTTTAATTACCTTGTACTCCGTACTCATACGGAGTATTTGCCAAACAAGCAACGCCAGCGCCCCACACAACCAGACCGGCTTTGCAGTCAACGCGCCTCGCCTGCATTCAATCCCTCGAGCCTTGCTACTCCGTAGTTGTGCAGTCCTTCCGCGCCGACCGATCGACCCATCCCACTCCTGACGTCTAGAATAGATCCCATCCTGGTGTAACAACGGGCTCCTACAGCAATGGAACGTCTCGAATTGGGAAGATGATAACCGGGTGGAATTTACACCTACGAAGTCAACTACATCTAAGATCTGAAGGGCCCGGAAAAGTGGTAGGTTTACTTATGGTCTACGCGTAGCGTACGAGTTCCTGAATAGCACTTGGCTGTTTGATCTACTCATTGCACTGTAACTAGGTTGAAGAAACATCATGCTGAATATGTCTAGGTGAGGAGGGCTCGTGATTCGCCTACAATGTTGAGAGAGGAAGCGACCAGTTGATGGACCACTTTCGCCAATTGACCTCCGTTCGACACGAATGGTTCCGCAACTTGAACAAGACGACAATAACGATGATGGACTAATCGAGAACGCCGTATCAATGCCTCAAGTTGGGGACTTGGGAGCACTAGTTCCACCTCAGAGTCCGAATAGCCTACATCCAATACCGCCGGTTGCGGGCTTGGATGCAGAAGAACATGCAGTATTGGTCCTCCATCGCCATATTTCAGTGGACAACAAGTCCACCGCAGCAGCATCAAGACCTTGGCACGAAATAAAACTGCTATCAGCGCACGTCAATGCGGGTGCTGGGGCTGAATTGTTCGAGCCTCCTCATGTCGAGCCCGGAGGCCAGTATCCTCGTGGTGCTGAGTTTCCAATTGTGGTGTGTTGTTTCACCTGTGGTGACGGGACCATGGCGATGAAGTTCTAGATTGCGGTGAGGCTGATCCCGGCATCATAACTCGCCTCTTTCCAGGATCAACCTGAGCCCAAGCGGCGATATCGTGCATGTCACTTTCGACTTCGCCGACTACCATTCCGCTCACCACCCTCGAAATACTGCAGCCAAAGTCCTCGCGCACAAACAGGAAGCTGACGTTCTCCAAGTTGGTCTTTTCGAGCAATCGAGCCCACTGATTAGTCGGCAAATCACGGTGCCCCCCCATTTCCCGATCACTCTTGCCAACACGGCGTCGTTTGCATCAGACGGATGCTACAAGGAAAGAAAAGGGCGACACCACATGTAGGACGGCATCGATATGCATACGCCCACCTCACTACTTTCTCCAGCCGTTCTACCTCGTGGCATTAGGCTGGCTTGGCTTGCATCAAGAGTGTCCGAATCAGGCAGGCCACTGGTGCTCAGCAAGCCACAATGCATTGCGCTGAACTCGTGGCCATTTTGAATCGTCAAAAATGTGACTTGTTATCAGCCAGCCACTGAGCACATATCCTCTGGACATACCCTCTTGACTCGCCTTCGGCCGAATTCTATGACTCGGTTGTCCTGGAAGAACCTCAGCTTCCCTTGGCTTCAATGCAAGATGGGCAGACCTGAAGTTCTGGAACGGCGGCGCCCAGCGCGAGAACTCACAACCACGGTATTGGCGATGGGGCCCTTTGGACCAGTTCAACGACGCGGTCCATGGCCCGGCTCAGCTCTTCGAAGTTGATATTGAGTTTGACCTTTTAAATAACGGTCTGCATAACTCTGGTCCAGGTTGATTGTCTTTGATCTTCAGTAAGTCACCTTTAGGTTTATGCTTTTTCTTTCTGTCTTGTTGTCATTATGGGCGCGGGCGAAACAGTCGTCGTATCCTCATATCCTCCGATCGACCATGATCTGCAACAGCAGACACCACCTCTGCCGCGTCGGGTCGTCAACGGCACTCGCTTTTGGGCGTCAAGGTTCTTCCCATGGTCCGCCGACAAGGCGGAGGTCAAGATTCAGGACATTACGAAGGCTCGATACATCCCATGGCTAGGACTTGGTGCTCTAGCACTGTCTGGGATGACCATTCTATTCTCTTGGATCGTACTCTGGGCCATCGACGGACATATGCAGCAGGAGGAAGAATACTTGAAGCCTGCCTCGTGGCTGTCCGCGATCTTATCTGCTAATAGCGTTTTTCTCGGCTTCGCGATAAGTGAAGGTGTCACTATAGCTTGGTGGTATACCGTATCCCGGACAGACGCAACCATCCGCGACATTCACGAAGCTTGGTCGCTCGGTTCCAGCATTTTTGCGGTCCTCCGGGCCGGAAAGAGATTTAACTATGTCGCATTAGCAACCCTCTTTGTGGCGTCGGTTCCTATTAACGGTAAGTCTCCCAGGCACGGCTCGGCTGTTTTGGCTAAGTTTCCCATAGGCTTCCTCCTGCAGAACGCCATCACGACTGTCCCCGGCACTCATCGCAACACAACCATGATCAGTATCGGCATGGCGACCGACCTACCCAGAGGGTTCTCCGCCGTTCTCTCTAGAGGCTCTTTCAGCACGTATGGCGATGTCTTCTCGCGAGCTCTTGCGTTGATTGATCCAGACACGGGTGTCATTGGTTCGGACAGCATGTGGTTCAACGAGCCGCCGTGGAATGGATCTGGAAGCTGTGGTGCCGATGACCTGTTGGGCACGTGTACTGGCCGGGCTCATAGTCTCGGCTTCGGAGCTGATTGTACGGACTCCACTGAGCCATATGACATTGACCCTAAAAATCACGACGGTCAACCATTTCCCGCAACGATCTTCTCCAGCAAGGTGGGCTGGGACGCCAACACTCCAGGCGAATTCAACCTGATGATACGCCTCAAAAACAGCACCGACTGTGTCGGCCACTATGCCGTCCGAAATTGCATATTCCGCGCCGCCCAGCTATCATACCCCATTCGACTCATCCCTGTTTCGAAAACGGGTCCAAAGTCCAATCTGAGAGGATCTGCGAAGGAGTTCCCCACAAACGTCCTTGGGCTGGATCCCGATACCAGCTTCGACGATGACCACGTTCGGTCTTACCTCACGCTTCCTTCCGAGGCCGATTCGACCAACAGTACCTTTGGTGGGGTTGCGCATTACCTGCGAAGCGTCTACGACGCCGAATTGAACTGGGTCTGGAACGGCACGAGTTGGCGCGTCAACTCCACGGGGAAGCAAGCCGAGAATGCTGTCGTTGACTCCTTTTTCCTGAACTACTTCACACCCGACGAGCGAGTCGAGAGCGATTTCCCCACAAGCTCACTTGAAGATCCGGACTATTGCAAGAACACGCTCTTCGGCTACCAGGACGACCGTGGTCGCATTGCGGTGGAGGATCAACTCAAGGATCGGCTGAGGAATATCATGTTCCTGTCCAGCGTGATGCAGAATTCCCTCGACCTTGATGTTTGGTTTCAACAGAACGTGACCGTCAATCGAACCGCCGATGTTGCCAACTACAAGATCATTTATGGATACTGGGCTGGTTCCCTGGCGGTCACGACCACCGTCATTCTCATGATCATCCCGACATTCTGGGGCTTTTGGCTGTTGAGCGGCAAGTTCACCTTGAGCCCTGTCGACACGGCCACGGCGCTGGAAGCACCACTTGTTCGCTCGGAGAGCCGCGTTGATGATTCGAAGGCTCGGCTGAAGGAAATTGGGTCGCGGCCACTCTACCCCGTGCGACGGGACGGATCAGGCCCTACTTGAGATTCACGTTCGTCCCAGGTCGGAAATTGGGCCTGATTGTCTGGATGACTGTGACGGGCGTCAGAGTTAGCTTAGGGAGAAAGAGAAACTTGCCAAGGCAGTTCAGTTGAGGTTCAAAGACGTTGCCACTTCTGAATCGGTCGCGTTCACTTGTGGTAGAGCCAATCAGCAGGAAATCGGATCATGCTGGGGGGTAAAAGCGGCATTTCACTCTTAAGGTTCAGGGCCACATGTCTCGGGATACAACACTGCTATGGCTCGAGACTCATTGTATTCATACGTCATGCACTATCGAATCACTTTCTCACAGGTTGCTGCCCGTCCCACGAAAGCTGTTGGGATGCGGCGCATTCTGGATTCATGTTCGTTTTCTTGCCCCAATCCAACCAAAGCTCGCCGCGTCTGAAGCGCTGCAGTCGTACTTACAAGGTGACGGACTTGCGGAAGTTGCTGCCAGCATAGATAGCATTCGATCCCAACTCTTCTTCGATGCGCAGGATCTGGTTCAGCTTGGCAAGACGCTCGGACCGTGCTGGAGCACCTGTCTTGATCTCACCAGCTCGAATACCAACAACGATGTCAGCAATGGTGACATCTTCGGTCTCACCGGAACGATGTGACACCATCACACCCCAGCCGGCAGCATAAGAATCTTTGGCAGCTTGGATGGACTCGGTAAGAGTGCCGATTTGGTTGACCTTCAGTAACAAGGCATTGCAGGCCTTCGACTCAATGGCTCTCTTGATGCGCTTGGGGTTGGTCACCGTTAAGTCGTCGCTATTCATGGTTAGTCATCGTCGTAGAGTCTGGTCCTGGCTCAAAAACTCACCCAACAATCTGGAAGTCGGATGTCTTGAAGAAGTAGCTCCAAGCCTCCCAATCATCCTCAGCGAAGGGGTCCTCGATCGAGACGATTGGGTATTTGCTCGCAAGGGCCTTGTACTGATCGGCCAGTTGCTCGTAGGTGATCCATTTGCTCTTGTCGCTATCGGGGTTCTTGAAGTCGAGATCGTACTTCTTCTCATCTTCCTTGTAGAACTCGCTTGAGGCAACATCCATGGCGATGTTCATCTTGCCCTTGTAACCAGCCTCTTCGATAGCTTGGGAGATGAGGTCCAAAGCCTCTTCAGCAGTCTGGATATCTGGGGCGACACCACCCTCATCGCCAACATTGCCTGCTGACTGACCGTACTTCTTTTTGGCAAGAGTCTTCAGCTTCTGATAGACCTCGGCACCCCATCGGAGACCCTCAGAAAACGATGGCGCTTGGCTATACTCCCCATTAGCATTGCATAATACAACAGGGTTGCGGTCACTTACTCAGGGACAATCATGAATTCTTGGAAAGCAAGACGACCGCCTGCATGCGAACCACCATTGAGGACGTTCATGAATGGGACAGGAAGGACATATGGCTTCTTCGTGCCTGCGAGGTCGGAGACGTGTGCGTAGAGAGGCACGCCCTTTTGAGCGGCACCAGCTTTTGCAACCGCAAGGCTGACGCCCAGAATGGCATTGGCACCAAGGTTGGTCTTGTTCTCTGTTCCATCGAGCTCAATCAAGAACTTGTCGACGCTGGATTGATCGGTGACGTCGATGTTCTTCTCAATCAATTTTGGTCCGATGACAGTGTTCACGTTGTTGACTGCTTTCAGAACACCCTTTCCCCCCCAGTGTGACTTGTCGCCATCTCGGAGCTCGCAGGCTTCGTGCTGGCCGGTGGAGGCACCAGAAGGGACAATGGCGCGGTGGAGGCCGGTCTCGGTGACGACGTCAACTTCGACAGTCGGGTTGCCCCGGGAGTCGTAGACGGAACGGGCGTGAACTTTGACGATAGGCATGGCTGCTGGTGGGTTAGTGGGTGGAAAATATCGGAACAGTGACGAAAATGTATTGAGAGAGAGAAGCTGCAAGCAATCGACCTCGAGAATAAGGTCTGAGAGGAGCAGATAGTGAAAGGAAGTGAAGCCAAAGAGCTTGTTGCGCAAGCTATGAGAGAGGCACGTTGGACAGGGCGATTGGGTACTTCTTCGAGGAGTATACTTACTGGCTATTCTCAGTGGTGTGATGGACGTGTTGAGTCAGTAGCTAGCTGCTTAGTGATGTGTCTGAAGAGGTAGGAGGGCTTCAGTTTGTTTCCTCTTTGAAGATGACAATAGTGAGGAATCAGGTGAACAGGGAGCAAAGATTGAGAGAAGTGAAACTTTGTTTATTTTGGTGGGGGTTGTTGGCACGAATAATTGAGGGTATTGATCGCTACAAATTTACTTGCATCTCAGCAGCAATTCACTCAGCAGCTCGCAGGTGCGGGACACGAGCGACCCCTCCAAAGCTGTTGACGGTGACCGATTCGCGCATGTCCCAGCATGGGGTCCGCCCAAGCCAAATCTGTCCCTGTCAATGCCCAACGTCACTGCAAGCTCAGGGTCTTCCCCCGACAATCGAGCTAAGCCTTTCAAGTTAAGCGGCAAACGTGACCGCGTCGGAAGACCTTCCCACTGTTGGCTTGCGCCAGCCTTCCTTCGCCTCGCCGCGTCGTCGCTTTGGTACCTGCGCAAGTTCACGATATCGAGTGTTAGTGAACCCAAAATATCAAAACCAGCAAGAACATCAGCCTCAGGAGAATCCGGCCCCGTGTCCTCCATCGTTCAACTTGCCTCGGCGTCATCTTTCCTACTTCACCGCATCCTCGTCCGCTCACCTCAACGACATCTACAGAATGGATGGAAATGGAGATCCTGAGAGGCAGCAGGCCCTTGAGCAATACAAGAACAAGCTACTAGAGTCTCGAGAATGGGAGTCCAAGCTAAAAGCTCTTCGGATGGATATCAAGGGCCTTCAAAAGGAGTTTGAAACAACAGAGGAGAACATCAAGGCATTGCAAAGTGTCGGACAGATCATCGGCGAAGTATTGAAGCAGCTCGATGAAGAGCGATGTAAGTGCTCTGAGCTCTCGTACTTCTGACTACTAACATGCTCTAGTCATCGTCAAAGCGTCATCAGGTCCCAGATACGTTGTTGGTTGCCGATCGAAAGTCGATAAGTCCAAGTTGAAGCAGGGGACGCGAGTGGCGCTTGACATGACCACTCTGACGATCATGCGTATGTTACCTCGAGAAGTCGATCCTTTGGTCTACAACATGTCGCTGGAAGACCCCGGCCAAGTCTCCTTCGCTGGAATTGGTGGCTTGAATGAACAAATCCGAGAATTGCGAGAGGTCATTGAGCTACCCCTCAAGAACCCCGAGTTGTTCTTACGGGTCGGCATCAAACCACCCAAGGGTGTGCTACTCTACGGACCCCCGGGCACCGGAAAGACCCTGTTGGCACGAGCAGTAGCGAGCAGTCTGGACACAAATTTTCTGAAAGGTACATCTACAAATACCCCTGTCTTCGACGGCTGGTGCTAACTCTGCGTTAGTCGTCTCATCTGCGATCGTTGACAAATACATTGGCGAGTCCGCTAGGTTGATAAGAGAGATGTTCGGCTACGCAAAAGAACACGAGCCTTGTATTATCTTCATGGATGAAATTGATGCCATTGGTGGAAGACGGTTCAGCGAAGGTACATCTGCCGACCGAGAAATCCAAAGAACGCTAATGGAACTCCTGAATCAACTCGACGGTTTCGACTACCTGGGAAAGACTAAGATCATCATGGCCACCAACCGACCCGATACCCTGGATCCTGCGCTATTGCGAGCAGGACGACTGGACCGAAAGATAGAAATTCCGCTGCCGAATGAGGTTGGTCGATTGGAGATCCTCAAGATCCATGCCGCAGGAGTAGTGACCGAAGGAAACATCGATTTCGAAAGTGTGGTTAAGATGAGTGATGGCCTCAACGGTGCTGACTTGCGAAATGTGGTGACCGAAGCCGGACTGTTCGCCATCAAGGATTACCGGGATGCTGTCAATCAGGACGACTTCAACAAGGCCGTAAGAAAGGTGGCCGAGTCGAAGAAGCTAGAAGGCAAGCTGGAGTACCAGAAATTGTAAGATACAGGGAGGCGGCATGGTTTTAGGTATTTGCATAGCGTGAGGCCTTCCCGGGTCGCTCCACGATCGAGTTTGGTGGCATGCAATAATAGTAAACGATGGTGGCCTTCTGTGGCGCCTTTCATTCATTCACAAAGCCCATCGCAGCACGCCACCATTTCTGTATACCTTCTCTCTCCATATGAGCAGCCATTTCCTTCACAGTCTCAACTTCCTGAAGCAATCCGACCTTGGTGAGACCAGATTGCACATCGGCTCCAGCGACAGCGGTCACAGGCGCAACGAGTTGATAGTCCTTGTATCTCAGACCATGAACGGTGTCAACCCACTTCTGTACCCGGGATTGGTCACTTCCGCGGACATACATGACCCCAGGAATTCCCCCCGATCGAAGGAGAGCGTAGCATTGCAGCTGTTTGGCCGCCGCTTTGAGGCGAGCGACCTTCTTCCGGGATGTTATGTGGTGTGTGCGGATGAGTGCATGATATGCTAGCATGCTCTTGGAATGTGAAGGGGAATGGGAGTACTGTAGCTTAGAAGATCGAGGAGTCCAACTCGATCGAAAAGAGGTTTGATGCTGACCGGCTAATCCCCGGGTGTTGCATGATGTGGCCTTACTATTGTGAACGAGGACATCTCTTGCTAAACTCGATAACTTCATGTTTTTGACCCAGTCTAAACCGAGCCGCTGTAAAGCTACGGCCAAACTCTTGTCGGATGCTCCGACGTGACTGTCATGGTGCTTACATGCTGTGCCGATGCTGGCTTTCAGGACCTCAAATGTTCGGCCCAGATGTTTACCCGCGCCACTCCAAGTTCTGTTGGAAACCCTTCCTTTGATCAACCTCACTCTACTTTCTGTTATCTTGCACCACGTCGTCAGAGCCAATACACTCGGAACATAAGTGTTCCTATCTGGTCCAGGTCCCCACGCATAGCTTGCAGGATCCTGAATCGCGACATTTATTAGAAATCACGGACAGCCACCTCCGGATGCCAGAGTCCTGCGCCCTTTGCCCCCATGTCACCGATGCTTGGCGGCCTCCCCCGCAGCAACGGCGAGATCTTGCTTAGACTTGGAGCTGGAGTTCAGACTTCACATTCTTCGGCACAGACTGAATTTGCTGCAAAGCCGTGATTTGCTCGGATATCTAGGAAACCTCTCTTGGCGATTATAACACCTTGCACATTTTCACGAGCGAGACTCTACTGCCAAGGTGAAGCTCGCTAGCAGTACGCTCATGTGCCTTCCGCGCGAGCAGGGACGCACGCCTCTTGGACGCGTTGCATAATTCCGCTCCTGCCGTTGGATACTAACCGGCAAAACGGCAATCCAGGCCTCGGTACATGCATCACCACAGCTGGCACCTCCCCCTCTCTAGCAAATGGAGATGGCAGTTCAGCATCAACGCCATATGCGGAGTTGATTAGCGCGCCTTCCCACTACGATCGATCACTTACAAATGTCCATTCCTTTCAAGTGTGCTGTTGGACTTCTCCGCCATCCAATTTCTGCTACAACGATTCCTGTTATATATTATATCCTCGATCTCGATCATGGCGCACGCTCAATACGCGCCGTCCCATCTTCCAGCGCTCAGCGTGTGAGCATTCAGTCGTTGACTCATTTTTGCAATTGGTTAGCTGCATCTTCGGGCGTGGATCTTGCCATCAAGCGGACAAGGAAGTCCGAATCATTGTTTGCATTTACAGGAGGCTCTCTTCAACATGTCTAGTCCATATCATGATGTCTTGAAAGTTGTGGTACAACCAGCTGAAATGAATGAAAACGTGAGCAAAGAGGTTGCTATTGAAGAGGATGCCGTCTCCTTACCTCCACCACCATTCAAAGATGGCGGTCTTCGAGCTTGGCTTCAGGTTGTTGGATGTTTCCTCGTCTTTTTCAACGTTTGGTGAGAGCGATGAATCTGTTCCTTTACCACGACCTCTAACAGATTCCATCCTAGGGGTTTCACTTTCGCATTCGGTCTCTTCCAAAATTACTACGAGACGCACTTGCTCAGCAGCAGTACTGCATCTGAAATATCCTGGATTGGCACACTTGCATCCTATCTGCTGATTGTTATTGGCATCATATCTGGACCATTATTCGACCTCGGCCATTACCGGACCATGCTCTTCAGTGGCGCGGCCATGGCATGTTTCGGAATCTTCATGTTGAGCTTGTCGAAGGAGTACTATCAAATCATATTAACCCAGGGTATCTGCACAGGCTTGGGATGCGGTGTCTTGTTCATTCCGGGCATGGCGCTTGTCAGTCGCTCGTTCAACGCGCGAAGAGCAGTTGCCCTGGGCCTTGTCAGTTGCGGTGCGCCTTTTGGTACGTTGCAGGTATTTGTCATTACCTGGGGAAAAGGCTTACTAAGAGACAAAATAGGCGGCATCATCTATACGGTCGTTTTTGAACAACTGATCGATCCACTTGGCTTCGCCTGGACAGTCAGGGTAATGGGTTTCATCATGACAGGCACGTTCCTTACTGCATTTCCTCTGCTGCTGTGGGGAGCGAGCAACACTGGCGATATCAGCTCAGGCACCACTCGGAAGCTCTTTGATAAAGCAGCACTAAAGGATACTGGGTTTTGGTTCTACACTTGGGCGAACTTCTTCGTACGTCTTCTTGTCAGGAGACTGCCGAGTTTATCCAGGAGTGCTGACTCTCACAGATATTCACCGGCTACCTTGTGCCTTTCTTCTACATCCCGAGCTATGCACAACTTTCGCTCGGCACATCTCGCGCTCTGGCGCTCTATTCAGTTGTGATCGCTCAAGGCTCTTCCGTCGTAGGGCGAATGATATTCGCAACACTTGCACTTCACATAGGAGTGATGATCCCTTGGTTGATGTGCGCCTCGGTGTCGGCCATCCTCTGCCTCGCCTGGATAGGTATCAAGACCACGGCTGCCTTCTGCGGATTCTGCGCCTTGTACGGTGAGTAGCTTCGGCTAAGTAGCCTCCGCCTGCAGGAGCAGCTCTGACCACTTTACAGGATTCTTTTCCGGTGCCCTTATCCCTCTTCCACCTAGCATCTTCCCAGTCGTCTGTCCCGACCCTAAAGTCCTTGGTACCCGACTCGGAATGGCCCAAGCAGTTGGTGCTACAGCATCCCTAATAGGTAGTCCAATAGCTGGCGCCCTTGTTGGCGACAACGGACAGCATTATATTGGATTGCAACTCTTCAGTGGTCTCGTCATGCTGATCGGCACGATCTTCCAGGTCTTCCTGTGGATCAACCTCGTGAAGAAGAGGAACTGCAAGGTATCCGTTTAGCTGACACGAACGCAAAAGGACCAAAAAGCCTCGAGGATTTGCCATGGGGCGATCTGTCACCGCCAAAAGCATCCCAAGAAGGTTTTTAGTAAATGTGGTAGCCAGTCACCGCATTTTGTTCCGGTGAGCGCCGAGGCCTAACCATAGGACCGAACGGGAGTTACGCGTGACCAGGGCCCAGCCCAGGCACGCCTGACTAGCCTCGAATGGTCCGTTGGTCAAGTGGACGAACAGATCTCTGATGAGCCTATATATCGAGCATGTCCCCTCAGAACAGGACTGTCTCTCACGAAACGTCTGCAGCATCATAATCTGCAAATATGCCCTTTGGAGTCGATGACGATGAACTCGGGGCGTATATCGACCTCCATAAAAGACGCCAAGATCGACTCGTAAGGATGAAGCAGAGGAGTTTGCTGACTCCAACGGTATCTACAATGTCGCCGTCGAGGTATACGCGACATTTTATGGTTCCGGAGTCACCTCCACCAACGCCGCCGTTAAGGCAAGGGCCACGTCCCATGACCTCCCATTTGCCCTCAACGTCGTCGCTTTCAACGCGAGGCGAAGATCTCACGGTGTCCGAGTCGCCTCTAGCACCATCGAGCACGGTACCAAGGAGACCATTCTTCTGGCCCTCGGACACGCCCTACCCTCCACCCAAGCAGTGGTGGAAGATGCGGGAGGAGCCTGGAAGGAGCGCCCGCAGCTCATATCGGGACAGACGGCCCCTCGCCGAACCTCCTCCTCCTCCTCCTTACATTGCCTCCGACCAGCCACCGTCCTATACAGAGGGAAGCTCGTCGCCAGCAGACCCCCTTACGGGAGATGGATATCTGAGCGACCGGGGAGGCGACGCCATCACGCTGCCGACAGTGGCCACAGCGCCCGCTCATAGTTGTGTTGGCACTTCGCAGGCATGCTCTCATGGCAACCATGCCAGTGAGCATTGGCACAGCGAGCAGTCAGTTGCCCCATACCGAGCACTTGGATCGGCACCAGCTACAGGCTATCAGAACTCGCTTGCATTGAATCTTTGACTGTCTAGATGAAGCCTTCACATGAAACAGGCGCATTTGGCCAAGCCTGATTCAAGTACAAGTGAGATGCTTAGATATAGGAGATATACCTCGGGCATCATGGCGATGGTACTGGGCCCACTTGAGTCGATACCGAAGACGTGGAGGATACCATTGTACATGAGGCCAGCCACCGATGGATATCGACCGTTGATAAATATGATCAATCATACTGTACAGAGCAGATCCAAAGACCCATCTATCATGTTGTCTTGGAGACAGAATACACCAAGCTGGAAAAGCCGCTACACCAATTTAATTCTTACTTGCTTTCGAACTGGGGTACTTTGCCCACCCCCTACCGTGACCTTTCTGCTTCCACTCCCGAATCAGCGCAGGCATATTCTCCATTGCTTTCCGTCTCTTGTCCAGCGTTGTGCCGATCCGCCTCTCCCATTTATGGCCCTTGACCTTCTGTCCCTCACCCGTCCCCTTTATCCTAAGCCCACGCTCCAACAGGCGAGATTCCTTGAACGCAGTGGATTTCTTGCCCGGCGGCAGAAGTTCTTCAATGTTGTATTGTTGCGCGAGCTTCACGAGATCGGCTTGGGTGCGCAGGCCGATTTTGGGGCCTGACCACCGGCCGGTTTTGAAGTTCTTGCGCGGGAGGAAGGGGTTTGTTGGGAATTTCTGGAGGGATTGGGATCCGGGAAGTGGTATCGAGGGTTCTGTCTGTTGTCCCTCTGGTAGGGTTTCTGAGGGAGGTATAGATTCGGACGCCGAAGGTGTTGAAGATACCAAGACAGGCTGAGCAATTATGCCTGGGTGTGCTTGTGGAGTGGAGGATATGGTTGTCTGGTTTTCTAGGAGGGCGGCTCGCGTGACTGCCGCTTCTTTGGCATCTCTTCGCGTCAAGGGGATCTTGATGCCGGTGAACTTTGCGGAGTAGAGTTGCGGAGGGTAGCGTGCGAAGAAGTTCTGTAGCCGTAAGGGCAGAGCTGTGGTGGTCATCGTGCTGATGTAGCCGGGTCTAAAGAGACCGAGATGTCGCGTTCAGGAGACAAGCCACTTCGGACTATTGTGTCTAGACAGTGAGCTTTTACGAGTAGAGGAGTTGCTCCGTACGTATTGTGTAGGTGATTGCTTCGAAAAAGGTGCAATGATGCTCTCCGTCCCTCCGTAACCTTGGCGGCTCGAAAGGAGGTGAAATTGACGCCGAGGCCACCTTGGACCTCACCCGAGCCGCGCCGCTTTTACACCTCGCTCGCCTCGCGCTCTGTTCCGACTCCTCACCCTCGCTCTCACCCTCGACTTACCCACGACCCCAGCTCTCTGGTCTTCAGGTGTCTCTCCTTAGGCCAGCGAAATGTTGCTCTATCTTCACTTGCGCGGTGGAATCGTCCGCAGTGATCGTACCGACAGACTAGATTGCCTATGAGAGACGGCAGGCGATGCAATTCTTATGGCGTGGCAGTTTTTCATTATTCCGTCCTCCTTGTCCTGGAGCATACTGGACAGTGCTCGCGCTGCCCACAGTGAACCACCAAAGTTCAGCCTCGCATTACTCCTCGTATCTGACTGGCGACGACAACTGACTCCAGGAACGAAGTGTTCCATTCGCTGCTCCGGAATTTTCGTTCCTACGGGGCTTTGGGTCAAGCGCTGTGTGGTCCTCACATTGCCAGTCTTAAGGTACTCAATCCACAGAACCCGCACTCGCTAACAGCCCAACCAATTAGCTTTGGCGGCATTCTAATCAATATGGCTTCTCAGTATCACCCTATCTGTGTCCAGCATGTCTTCTGCATCCTTCCTGTCCAGAAAATTCTCTCTCCTCTGATCTGCCTCCTACCTCGCTACCTAGAGCCATGGCTGTACTGACACGACAGAGAGCCAAGTCTGAATCAGGCTCCCTTGATCAGGGACCTATCCCTGTGACCCTTGTCTCTGGCTTCTTGGGGAGTGGTAAGACCACGCTTCTCAAACATGTTCTTACTTCGGACCAGCACTCTCTTCGCATTGCCGTTATTGTCAATGACATGGCAGCGCTGAACATTGACGCTTCTTTGATCAGACGACATGTGGTCTCGCAGACGCAAGAACGTTTGATCCAGATGGAGAATGGATGCATCTGCTGTACACTTCGTGGCGACCTCCTGGAAGAGTTGGCAAGGCTTGCCCGAAATCGCGAATGCGAATACATCTTAATCGAGAGTACCGGAATCAGCGAACCGATGCAAGTCGCCGAAACATTCACCGAGGAATTTGCAGCAGCCATGATCGAGGCCGCAAACGATGGTTCACTTCAGGGAAAGGAGGACGATGAAAGAGTCCTGAAGGAAATGTACGGCCCCCCATCACAGTCTGTCGATGATCGATTGTGTTCACATGGCATTATAGGGCGGAGCTTGGTGGCCTGCAGAAAGTGGCCAAGCTCGACACGCTGATTACTCTGATTGATGCTTTCAACTTCTTTCAAAATTTTGCCACCACAGACTTCATCACAGATCGATGGGGTAAGGAAGGGGTTGACCCAGAAGATGAGCGTACAGTGACAGACTTGATGGTGGATCAGATGCAAGTGTTTTGTCCCGTTGCGGCCACAACCTTCTATGTGCTCACCTACTAACCAGCTCCCTGGCACACAGTGAATTCTCCAATACAATCATCATCAACAAAGCCGATAGCGTGGATAAGGAGGCAAGGGCTCGCATTCGGGCGGTCATCAAACAGCTCAACCCGGCAGCGAAAGTGTTTGAATCGAACTATTCAAAAGTCGACATCAGAGAGGTCATTTCCACAAAGGTGTTTTCTTTCGAGAAAGCAGCCACGAACATGGGCTGGCTCCAAAGTCTGCACGAGCTCAGCAAGCGTGAAATCAATGGGCAGATCAAAATTGCTCCTAAGCCTGAAACAGAAGAGTAAGAACAATGCTTTCTTTTCCGTTCTAGCTTTAATCCTATGATGCTGATGGAGTCTAGGTATGGAATCTCCAGCTTTGTCTACCGTGCACGCCGGCCGTTCAATCCTCGACGCTTGTACAAGTTGATTCATGACAAATTCGTCATCATGGAGGGCCAGATTCAGGATCAAGATGACGACGGAGACGAGCAGGGTGAAGATGAGGATGAAGATGAAGATGACGAAATGGATGATGCCGACGGCGCGACGAAGCCATCGACAAACGGCACTGACGAGAGCAATTCGACCTCGACAGATGATAGTGATGAAGACAAGGATACCGACGACTCGTCGTTGCTCAGCGATAGTGAAGAGAAAGACGATGGCGAGGACGACTTTTCCAAGTCTATCGATCCGAAGGTCCGTTGTTTCTTCGTTTGAGCAATTTTAAAAGATCTCCGTTGCTGATGCCGCCGACTATCCACAGGTTGTTGTCGAAAACAAGAAATCAAATCCCACTTTCGCCGGACTGTTGAGATCTAAAGGCTTCTTCTGGCTCGCCACCCGTCCTTCGTTGCACGGTGAATGGAGCCAGGCTGGGGCCATGCTAACTTTACAAGGCGGTGGCCCCTGGTTCTGCACTTTAGACGATGGTAAGCATCCCACTCCACACTCTCCAGCAGTGTCATTTCGTAAGTGATATTTTGACCCACTTGCTGATATGCCACTGTTTCAAAGCTCAATGGCCATCCGATGAAGCAACCCGGACTAGCATCCTTGCGGATTTTGCCGAACCCTGGGGCGATCGACGTCAAGAGATTGTGTTTATTGGCGAGAAGCTTGACGTCGAAGGTCTCACGGCCGAATTCGACCGTTGTCTGCTGACAGATCGTGAGATGAAGAAATGGGAGAAGACGATGAAGTCCTCGGACGACATGATGGTAGTCAATGATAGACTGGCGAACATTTTTGAGGGTAGGTCCACACTTTTCGTTGATCAGATCTCGCTTGGTACTCTTGAGAAAACCGATTCGTCTGACTGAGGTTACACAGATGGATTCGAGGACTGGCCGGAGCTGCAACATGATGAGGACGATAATGACGATGATGGACAAGACCATGGACATGCGCACAAGCATGTGCATCCGCAGCGCAAGGTCGCGGCGAAGTGAGAAACCCTACAGTAGAAGAGAATCACCACTGTGCACTGTCCATCGCCATCCCGTATACAGACGCATGGAGCATACTGACGCCAACCACGACCCGTCAATGGAAATAGAAAAGTGTTTTACCATTCTGCCCCACTCCTTTATTATAGGAGCAAAAGTCGGAAATATCTAGTATGGGGATATATAGGAATTGAACATACTGAGAAATACGCATTCTGAACCGATTAGGGAGTTATACAACCTAGGGTTGTCGTCCTTACAGTCCGGGACGGACACAAACCGTCCATTCCATTTGATGGTCACCTCCACTTAAGTAGATGCCCTCTCAGGTAGTGTCTCCCATTACATCAATAGCGTAGGGCACTGTTTCTTACTAGAACATGTCCTGCGAAAGATAGATCGACCAACGCTGTCCTACTTCGGTGTTGGAGGTCGATTGTGAGCTGACAGAATTGCATGGAAGAATGACGAGCTCCTAGGCACAAGGCTGGAGGAAGCAATGCCAGTGTGTTAAAGATGGCCGAGCCATTGTCTCGGAGAACGAGAAACTGGCGGCAGCTGAGAAGAGGATCGAAACACTGGAGGCTTTGTCAACAGACTGAAGCACTGCAGTGGACACCGGCCGACCTCTGATGTCTGCGACAATTCATTCCTTATGTATGAAGTGGACGCCGCCATGTTCCCTTCCGCACAGAGAATTGGCTTCATAGAAGCACCATGTATCTGCGAAGGTTGGGGTTCTGTACGGATTACATATAAGATATACTGGTTGCATAGTGGATGTGTCAAGAGGCGAAGGGGCACAGGGGTAATATCAGAGAAGTACAATGACTCCGGCAGAAGTTCGGCAAAAGTTTAACCGAAGTGCGTGCGGGACGAAATGCGCAACTGGCGGCGTAACTTTTGGGCTGAGAAGCGTCTTGCTTCAGCCTCTTGAATTTTCCCGCCTTTCACATGCGCTCCAAGCCCAATACCTCCATACCTACCATACCTGCTATCTCAATCAGCCGCGTACAGCATCTCTAGCCCTTGAGGACGCACTGCGCAGTGATTCTGCCGCACACACCTTTTTTCCCTGATCTCATTGCACCGAGCCTGCCCACCTCGATCGCATAGCCGACCTGCGCCGAATCAGGCAGCGTCCGGATGGACGCTTACGGTGGGAATGATGAGGAGAGCGCCGAGCTGCGGAAGCTGTTGGCAGAAGTGGTGCGTTGCGTCTGGACTGCGCAGCATCGAGTGAAAGCTGATGAGGTTTCAGAATGATGACGCCGACAACTTCGAGGTGTGGGAGAAGCTCGTTCGCGCCGGCGAGAGCCTGGAAGGTGGAATAAACAGAAACTCGAGCTCGCAGGCCATCACCACTGTCCGAAGCATCTATGACCGCCTGCTTGGCAAATTTCCTCTCTTCTTTGGCTACTGGAAGAAATATGCCGACCTCGAGTTCTCAATTGCCGGCACCGAGGCTGCGGATATGGTGAGGACACTCCGATCGTATTCAAGAGAATTGCATGCTGAATATTGGACAGATCTATGAGCGTGGTATAGCGAGCGTCACAAACTCGGTCGACTTATGGACAAATTACTGCTCCTTCAAAACCGAGACAAGCCACGACTCCGACGTGATCCGAGAGTAAGTACAACAGTCGCTCACACCTTCCTTCTCAGCGAGACCTAAATGCAGCAAGACTTGCCCGATCCAACGACAGTAGCTGGTTATTTGGTTCATGATGATGGCTACCGCGGCACTGGTGAGCCCATCATCAGCCACCTTCCTTCTCTGAGCTTGCATTCTCACTCATCACCAGTCAGGTGCTTTGATTTACTCTGCCCGAGGGCCCTCCACACACCCCCTGAATGCTTCAGGAGTCGTTCCCAGTTGTAGCGGAGCTTTTGAAGGACTTATCACATCACGTACTTACACCAGATCCCACGTTTGCTTCCTCCCATCTCTCCTCTCTGACCCCTCACCCTGCTGTGATAGATTATGCTGACGCGGTGCTTTCAGGCTTTTTGAAAGAGGTGCAGGATGCGTTGGACTCGACTTCCTGGCCCATCCCTTTTGGGACAAGTACATCGAATTTGAGGAGCGCATGGATGCACATGATCGAATCTTCGCCATCTTGGGCAGAATCATCCACATCCCCATGCATCAATATGCCAGATACTTCGAAAAGTATCGACAGATGGCTCAGTCACGTCCACTTACTGCCATTGCACCTGCTGGTACCCTTACTCAACTGCAAATGGACCTTGAGAATGAGGGCTTGGGTTACAAGGCTGGTCGAAGCCAACTCGAGGTCGAGCGCGAGCTTCGAGTCCGTATTGACAACTACCATCTCGAGGCCTTTAGACGAACACAGACCGAGACTACCAAGCGCTGGACCTACGAATCCGAGATTAAACGTCCCTATTTCCATGTCACAGACCTTGACGATGCCCAGGTCGTGAATTGGCGCAAATACCTTGATTTTGAGGAGTCCGAAGGAGATTACACTCGCGTCCAGTTCTTGTATGAAAGGTGCCTGGTTACGTGTGCGCAGCACGACGAGTTTTGGTTGAGATATGCCCGATGGATGCTTGCTCAGCAAGGCAAAGAAGAGGAAGTCCGAAACATCTACCAACGAGCGTCTTGTCTCTTCGTCCCGATTGCCCTCCCGACAACCAGACTCCAGTACGCCTATTTTGAGGAGATGACGGGGCGGGTCGATGTGGCGAAAGACATTCATGAAGCCATTCTCTTGCAGTTGCCTAATCACGTTGAAACCATCGTGTCATTGGCAAATACCACCCGCCGTCACTCTGGGCTCGAAGCTGCTGTCGCAGTCTACAAAGCTCACCTCGAAGCACCAACCACAGATACCAACGCCAAAGCAGCTCTGGTCGCGGAGTGGGCCAAGCTCGTGTGGAAGACCAAGGGTTCAGCAGAAGAAGCTCGCGAAATCTTTCAGAAGAACCAAAATTGGTATCTTGAAAGTCCTGCATTCTGGTCCAGTTACCTGCGGTTCGAACTTGATCAGCCCACCAGCAGTGGCGATGAGCAACAACATCATGAGCAGATTCGACGGGTCGTGGAGGAGATCCTGACCAAGACTGCACTACCGGAGGCAACGGTTCAGGAGCTCGTTACTGCCTACATGAAGCATCTGCTCGAGAGAGGCACTAAAGATGTCGCGAAGGAGTACATGACCCTTGATCGGCAGATCAACGGGCCAACTTCAGTTCAAAAGGTGCCCAAAGCGAACCCAGATTCGAGCAAGATAGTTGGACTTGTCAATGGACAGGTATGTTGTATTTCACGCCCAGCTCATCCGATTTTACTGACAGCTCCTCAGCAGCCTCCCCCAATCCGATACACATGAGTGTCTAATGGTCGGGAGCAAGGACTGAGGCCTTGGCTGACGGCGAAAGGGATCAGCATCTCGAGTCAATTGACTTGACTTGGGGCAGGGAAGGGCATGGCAGACTGTAGTATTTCATCTTCGTTCTGGTAGGAAGCCTTTGCATTGATGTCCTGAATGATATCCTACAATGATGAGGATGACATTGGCTGTACACAGGTTCAACGATGATATTGACATGAAGTTGAGGCCTCCATTAAACATCGCTTTTATCCGCAAACAAGCTTACCAGTGTCTGTTGTACGGTCTCCAGAGACCATGCTGATTGGTTTGCACGGTTACTGGCAAACACATCGTCATGGGAAGAAATCTACGGCCGACGCAGCAAAACGCTGGGCGTCCCAAGGGACGATCGATGGATACAATCCGCATCTATCTTTGCAAGTGCAGAACCAAACGTGGCAGAGACTTGACCCTCGGACTTTGTGTTTTGTGTGCCACTTTGTTGCTCTGTCGCGCTCACTGTGAAGCAAGGGGAGCTGAACCTGGCTTGTTCCCCCTCCTTCACTCGGCATCGCACTGTCGGCAACCAGACCCTTTAGTCTGACAAGTCAGCTGTGCGGGGGGTTACAATGGCGGTTGTTCCAATGGTGATGTATATGCAATGGTCAGTCTGGCGCCATCTTCGCCCCAATCTTCTGTTTCTTACGATTCGTCTCTTATTCTTCGTTCTCGTATGTTTCATTAAAGGAATGAAGAGTGTGTTGCACGCACCAAAGGCACTCTAGATTTATTCACGATTGACTACGGAGTGCGGACCGAGAGAGACCCGGTTGAATATGCTATGCGCCTTCGAAGGCTCGAACCACGTTTCTGTGCATGCATGGCTTTTCCTCGAGTAAGTACTGGATTACTCCCGATTATGCTTAGCGTATGGAGAATGCCTGGCCGGTGCGATCCCCGCGTACTATAAGTGCTAAGGGCTGACACCGTCTACCACAGTTGGCCTTTTCTGAGTTACTTGCGAATGGACCAGCCGCAATGGCTTTCCAAGTACCTGGGAGACGGCTACTTACTTATTTAGTAGCCTGAACTCACTGTCGCTGCGGACCCCATCAAGCTGGTCACCGCTCCGGAAACACTCCGCTGACGGTTTCGACGATGTGATCCTTGGGATGTAAGTACATGAGAGAGCTCATAGAAGTAGGTTGGGCCCCGGTCGTTCGTTTTTCAACTCTGTCATGATGCGGACGTTTTTGCTAGATTGTTTCCCGTTCTTTGCCTCCTTCCTGTCCTGTGTGAGCGGCGTCACTCTCGCTGCGAGGAGTCAAGGCACGCGACCAAAATGCCATGATTTCGACTTCAATCTCCATATCCCGGCCTCCAATGACTTTGGCTTCGCCGTCCCAGCCGCTATCTACAATATCAGCGCCACGTACTGTCCCCCCATCAGAGCCGTGGCTCAGCGCGCTCAATCGATCCAGTTCCTCATCCACGGTGCGACGGGGAACAAGCTGTATTGGTCGGCCCTCGCACCCGACGGACAAGGCTACCAACCATTCAACTATTCGTGGGTGGAATTCGCTCGCCAGCAAGGCTACCACACTCTGGCCATCGACCGTCTGGGGTGCGGCAATTCGTCGCGGCCGGATCCAACACTGGTGCGGACCAGTCCCGAAGTCGAGACCGTGTCTCAAATTCTGGGCATTCTGCATGGGAAGAACCGCACGCGCGAGGGCTATCTCTCCTTTCTGCCCCCGTCCTTCTCGAACATCATCTTGAACGGCTTCTCCTACGGCTCGCTGGTGATAGACAACTTCCTCAACAATCCCCCTTCGCCGTCAATGATCGCCTTGGTAAATGCGACAATCCTCACAGGCTACACCCACATCCCGAATGCGCATCCCGACCCCAACGTCACGGCAGCGACCCAGCAGTTCAGTCCCGCGGCCCAGATCTTCCCTACGCGCTTCGACGGCCTCGACCCGGGGTATCGCACCATCGCCAACGCGCCGAACTACGCACACAGTTTCTTCGCCGGCGCCTACAACCCCGCCGTCCCAGATCTGATCTGGTCGCGCGAGGACGTCCAGGCTTCAGGCGAAGTGGCGTCGCTCGTCGCCGGCGCTTCCTCGTTCAATGTCTCGTCCGTCGTTTCGTACCACGCCCCTACGGCCATCATCGCGGGACAGGACGACGGACCGCTGTGCGGGGGCGACTGCGGTGACGGCCCGACGGATCTACTTGCCCTGTCGAGGCGCTACTTCCCCGGTGTGAGTCAGGACAAGTACTTCAGCCATCGGGTCCCGCGGACGGGGCATATGGTGCATTATCACGAGAGTGCGAGGACGACCATGGAGACCGTGCACGCCTGGTTGGAGAAGATGGGCTTCTGAAAGGGAATACCTTTTGCAGTAACGGCGCGATATCTCTTGCTGTGTCGTTTGGCGAAAGCCCAGCCAGGTGCCGCGCAGCGCCTGAGGTGTGAGCTAGACCTGGTGGAATCCATGCGGTATTCCACGTCCAGGACTTTGGCCCAAACCAGCGAGAAGAGGCTGTGCATGTCGACAATTTCGGTTGGAAGGGAGTGAGATGGCGGCTCTGTCGAGGATGACGACCTTTGAAGATCGGCGACGCTACTTTTCGGCGGCATATAAAGGCTGCTACTAATTGTGGTGTATTGTACAGCGCTTAGAAGGTAATTTAAATATATAAATTGTAAATTATGATATTCTACTAACTGAAATAAGGTGTCCTTGATATAGGGAAATAACCGTGTTTACACTTAGACCCTCTGAACGGAGGCCTTTTTCTGAAGGAATTAAGAGAAAACGGTTAGCGCAGTGTCTATCCCCGTTGTCTGAACTGAGACAGAGGTGAGGCTAATCTGAGCGGAGGACAGCCATCCCGATCAATCCATCACCAACGTGACACCTGCTCTTGAGATGAAGGCGACCTTCCTCGAGGTCTTCCACGAGGCGTAAGAGGGCGATTGTTCCAGGCATTACCATCTCTCGGCGACAAACCACCTGATGTGGGGCACCCGCCCCAGATGCCCCAGCTTCTCATCGTCCTGCATCACTTCCCCTGGTTACTCGTATTTGTCTTATGAACAAGCGAGCAGATACTACTGGAGCCCGCCGAATTCCCCACAAGCTTGCAGCGATCCGGTCAATTGTTGTGGGGATTTTCGGTGGGCTCCAGTATCTACTCGCTTGTTCATATAAGATGGCATCGTCACGGCAAGTTGCGGTATTAGCCTTCTGACGCCTCCAACTTTCTTCCGTTGTTGGGCTGGTCTTCGGAATGACTTCGGTCAGCGATCTCGACAGCATCAGAGATGCAGACCTTGTGTTGCCTCCGGATGTTACGCCAGATGGCCTCAGAGATGCGTTACGCGCAATGAGTGCCATTGTCGGGGCGGAAAACGTGAAGATCTACACACGCCAGCAGATGAAGCCAGATGACGAAGGACATTACTTCAATCTCCCGAAAGAGCATGATCTCTTTTATATCCTGGAGAAAGATACTTTCTTGGCTAGCGCTGTGGTGTGTCCGGGGAGCACCGAGGATGTGTCCGCCCTCGTCAAGGTGGCCAATACGTATCTTACACCGCTCTGGCCGACTTCCATGGGGCGCAATCTGGGTGCGTTATCAATACACACATACTCCTGACGGGTTAACAGACATATAGGGTACGGAGGAGCAGCACCACGTCTCAAGGGTAGCGTTGTCGTCGACCTGGGTGTTCGCATGAACAAGGTACTGAACGTCAATGATCGCGACTGTACCTGCCTCGTCGAACCGGGTGTCACATATTTCGCACTCTATGATTACCTTCAGCAGAACGGCTATCAGCACTTGTGGATTGACAATCCAGACCTTGGCGGCGGATCCGTCCTGGGTAATGCCTTGGACCGAGGGGCAGGGTACACACCTTACGGCGAGCACTTCTCGATGCATTGTGGTATGGAAGTTGTTCTACCAAACGGCGAGGTCATGCGCACTGGAATGGGCGCTCTTCCAGGAAACAACACCTGGCAGACTTTCCAGTATGGCTATGGTCCCTACCCCGACGGGATATTCACCCAATCAAACTACGGCATAGTGACCAAGATGGGCTTTTGGCTCATGCCGGATCCAGGTGTACGTGCTACCTCCCCGATTTTCGCTCGAGGCCTAACCTATTCATGTGTGACCCACAGGGCTACCAAGCATATCTCTTCTCATTCCAGAAAGAGTCTGATCTTTCAGCCATTGTTGAAGCCATCAGAACCCTCAGAATAGGGATGGTCATTCAGAACGCCCCGACTATCCGGTCGACACTCATCGATGCAGCTGTATATGGGCCCAAGTCTTCGTATACAGACAGCAAAGGCGTGCTCACGGATAGCGAAATTGATGCAATCGCAAGAGATATCAAAGTTGGCCGTTGGAATGTCTACGGCGCGGTGCGTATATTCGGTGTCTCCCTTCAGATCAGTTCTATTATGTCGGTTCACGAGATGCTCTTGTATTCATTTTCGCATCCATAGAGGCCGTTCCTTGCTTTGGGTTGCTCATACTCATCATATCTTGCCATAGATGTACGGCCCGAAACCCATGCGCGATCTACAGTGGGCGGTAATTAAATCGGCGTTCACAAAGATACCAGGGGTATGTTGCCCTCCATGAACTCTTAATTGCGCCATGCACAGGATTGCGACTGATGTGAGCGTACCTAGGCTGCTTACGAGTTTCCCGAACCCCGGGTCGAGGGCGCCAGGCAAACTATTCTTCACATGAGAGAAGAGACTCTGAAAGGGATACCCAATACCCACGAACTTGGATGGTTGAATTGGACTTGCGAAAGGGGCTCATTACTCGGGTTTTCGCCCATCTCCCCCGCTACAGGCGTTGACGCCAGCAAGCAGTACGAAATGGTCAAGCGTAGATTCCACGAATTTGGCTTCGACTACATTGGCACATTTGTCGTGGGATGGCGAGAGCTTCATCACATCGGTATGCTTTGTCTCAGGGGGGCCGCTCGGCATATGGAATTCATTTCGCGCTGACACATGGCCCTCAAGTGTGCTTGACTTTCAACAAGGAAGACCCAGACTCCCGCAGACGAGCGCACAGGTGTATCGAGCTTCTCATTGACGACGCTGCGGCAGAAGTGAGTTTGTACCCATCACGCCTTTACACTGAGGACCTGCTCAGTGCTCACTGAATATCCTAGGGCTACGGCGAATACCGCACGCATCTATGCTTCATGGACCAAATTGCAAATGTCTACAGCTGGGGGAATGGAGCTGCGTTGAAGTTCAACGAAGAGATCAAGGACGCTTTAGACCCCAATGGCATTCTCGCCCCCGGCAAGAGTGGCATCTGGCCCAAACGCCTTCGCGACCGTGGGTTTGAAATCAAGCGGAGCACCGAGTACCAGTCGATCCTCACCGCCAATCTGTGAGGAACATGGCACCAAAGCGGGATTTAGGGGAGGTAAAGGGCTCCAAGTGAAGGCATGGAAGAGAATCTGGGGAGGACTAAGCCGGGCTGGATGTTCACTTCTGGAAGGCCGTCGATGGCCCGGAGATGCATCCTTCCCGTAAAGTCAGCGTAAGCAAATTGAAATGCGTCTTGATCAGACTAGCCCGGGAGTAAGTGGTGGACAAGATTCGCCCAAGATCTATGTTACAGAGCCTTTATTACAGATCTTTCTGGTTCCCTCTTCCTCGCGTGGTTTTACACCGAGCGACACGAAGCCTTGCAGCCGGGACCTGAGATTTGAGTGTCGGCGAAGAGGAGAAGGAGCAGGCACGCTGCGACTTGATCGAGCGGGAGCGGGCAGACACCATGCGGCAGTTGATTTGGGCAGTATGAGTGCCTCGTTTCTGCGCCTCGTATCACGGGGCAAACCATGTGGGGAAAATGTGGGCACGAATCCTGGGGCCGTCAGTTCCTTGTGCTCTCTCATACTCGTACATGTAGTATGCTGCTCCGGCGGTGCGCTACTGGAGACGCACGAATTGGGTTGCACAATGTGCCATCCCTGGGATGGTGGGATGCTCGCTTCCGAAAATCAAGCTGGGGAAACAATGGTGTGCCCACATCGTGGGCAGAGGCAAACACTCCATGCAGAGGATAAAGTTCCGGTATTTATTCCGACCAGTAGACATATGGCCAGTATTCGATGCAGAAGATATAGCCCGTGTAGTGCAGTGCAGTGCAGTGCAGTGCAGTGCAGTGCAGTGCAGTGCAGTGTAGTAGGCCCTCGAGCACAGGGTCAAACGCAAGAATTGCCTCCAAGATTGGATCGCTGGCCCGAGTCAGTTGTGCTGTAATCTTTCCCAGCTTACCGTCATAGAATACTGTATGCTGGAAATAATGTGTATATAGGGCGGTCCAGGAACGGAACGGAATGTAACTCGACCAGACTGGAGCTTTGTATTTTATCAGTATTCTCTTCGTCAATCGCGAAAGCCGCCTTCACTGCAATTTCTGTTGTCAGCCGACAGGACCATCCTCCACGTTGGCCACGCTCAGGACGCGCAGATTCAGGGCGGTCCAACTTTCCAATATCCCGGAGCAGATCCAAATACTCAACGAAGAGAGACCGAGCTGATTCAAAGCCACCGTGATGGACCGTGTCTGAAAAGGTCACTGCGCCGCCGTGCTTGATGAATCGAGGGGCTGGTCTGGTTATGTTTGCATCGATAACGATGCCTACATTCAGATCTACGTCCGTATCGATATTGATGTTCGTATCTAGATGTTGATCCGTCCTGCTAGATGACAGGACTCCGGCGGTGCCGACTGCTTTCCAGCCATCGGGGTCGAGAAGTTCAGACGCTTCGTCTTCCTCTCGCGCGGTCGAGGCATTTGACATTGATCCTCCCATACTCATCTTGATCACCACTTTTCATCTAAAAGCCCTCATATTTGGTGGATGTCGAGCTGTATTACTCGCACGTTGACAGCCGAGAGAAAGCACGGTTGGAGAGATCAACTGCTAGCAACCCAGCCTCGCTTGGCTTGGCATGCAAGGCTGAGATGGAATCCGGAAGAACATCGGCCCGGAACTTAGTCAGCCGGTGAACGGAGGGTCGCTTCTCAATTTGCGTGCTCATAGAATCTCCGCTACACACGCCTCTCATTGCCCTCAATTCGTCCTGACAGGATACCGCGAGTTCCTCCCACTGCTGGAACTGCACTGCATTGAGAGAATGGCGGACACCAAGGTGAACGGACATCACGATATTGGCTTGTCTGCACCACCTATTGACCCTATTGCAAGACCAGAAACCCCGCCGCCACCACCATTTCTCGAGAGCGAAGCACCGCCTCCGCCTGTCGACGATGCCATTCCACCACCGCCACCGTCTGCTCCCAAGCGGGCACCGGCGCCGAAGCCCAAGGCAACACCACTTAGTGTTGAAGAGCTCCTGAGGAAGAAGAGGGAGGCCGATGCGGCAGCGAGCAAGCCCAAATTTCTGTCCAAAGCCGAGCGGGAGAGGCTGGCGCTCGAGAAACGCCAGAAAGAAGTCGAGGCGGCTGCCGCAGTCAAGTCCCAAAATGGCACTGCTGTCACCCGCTTCGGCGCTCCGACACACCCGATTTCCAACGGCAGGTCCGATTCCACAATAGCCCCAACTGGACCAAAAGCTATGCGAAACGGAGATGCCCCGACCAGCCCAGCTGCGATGAGGTCGCGAGAGCCCAACAAAAGCCACGATTTCACTCCGCCGACAGCGCCCAAAGCGATAGCGTTTGGTGACTCAAAGAAGCGACCGGCCGGGGAAGATCGGACGGAGAAGCCAGAAACGGAACTGATTCGGCAGCGGTACATGGGTGCAGACATGAACGTCTCGACCTTCTCCGCCGTCAAGAAGCGAAAGCGCACGACAGAAAAGAAGTTCAACTTCGAATGGAACGCCGAGGAGGACACGACGCCCGACTACAACCCGATCTACAACAACCGTGCAGCACCAAGTTTCTTCGGGCGAGGGAGACTTGGCGGATTCGATGACCAAGCTGCGGATGAAGCTGCACAAAAGTATGCGGAGGCTCTGGCGGCTAGAGACACCGTGGGCGGAGCAGAGCGGGCGCAAGCCCTCCTCGAGATGGAGCGGAAGAGGAAGGAAGCCGGCGATCGCATGGCCATCGACAAACACTGGAGCGAAAAGCGACTCGACCAAATGCGCGAACGAGACTGGCGTATCTTCAAGGAAGATTTCAATATCGCCACAAAGGGCGGCGGCATCCCGAATCCGATGCGCAATTGGAAAGAATCAAACCTTCCTCGCCGCCTGCTCGACATTATTGAGCAGGTTGGCTACGTCGACCCCTCACCCATTCAACGCGCTGCTATTCCTATCGCCCTCCAGAACCGCGACCTTATCGGTGTGGCAGTCACCGGTTCGGGCAAAACAGCAGCCTTCCTTTTGCCACTTCTTGTCTATATTTCCGAACTCCCGCGCCTCGACGAAGATGACATGCGAAGAAACAACGGTCCCTACGCCATCATCCTCGCCCCAACCCGCGAATTGGCGCAACAAATCGAGCTCGAAGCCAAGAAGTTCGCCACTCAACTAGGCTTCACTGTCGTCTCCATTGTCGGCGGTCACAGCATCGAAGAGCAAGCATACAACCTGCGCAATGGCGCCGAGATAATAATCGCGACGCCGGGTAGACTGGTCGACTGCATCGAGCGGCGCATCATCGTGCTCGAACAATGCTGCTACGTCATCATGGACGAAGCAGACCGCATGATCGACCTGGGCTTCGAAGAGCCGGTCAACAAGATCCTCTCCGCCCTGCCCGTCACAAACGAGAAGCCCGACACCGAAGACGCCGAGGACGTGCGCGTCATGTCACAGCACATCGGCGGCAAAGACCGCTACAGGCAGACAATGATGTACACGGCAACCATGCCCGCGGCGGTCGAACGCATCGCGCGAAAATACCTTCGCCGCCCCGCCATCGTCACGATCGGTAACGTCGGCGAAGCAGTCGACACCGTGGAACAGCGCGTCGAGTTTGTCGCCGGCGAAGATAAGCGCAAGAAGCGCCTGGCCGAGATTCTCCGGTCAGGACAATTCCGTCCCCCGATCATCGTCTTCGTCAACATCAAGCGCAACTGCGACGCCGTCGCTCGGGACATCAAATCCATGGGCTTCAGCTCCGTCACCCTGCATGGAAGCAAGACGCAGGACCAGAGAGAAGCGGCCCTCCTGTCCGTGCGGGACGGCAAAACCGACGTCCTCGTCGCGACCGATCTCGCGGGCCGAGGTATCGACGTTCCGGACGTGTCTCTGGTCGTCAACTTCAACATGGCCACCAACATCGAGAGCTACACGCACAGAATCGGCCGGACAGGTCGCGCGGGCAAGTCCGGCGTGGCCATCACGTTCCTCGGCCCCGAGGACAACGACGTCCTGTACGACCTGAAGCAGATGCTCATGAAGAGCTCGATATCACGGGTGCCCGAGGAGTTGCGCAAGCATGAGGCGGCGCAGCAGAAGAGAGGCAGGGAGTTCGGCGGTGGTGGCGACAAGGGAGGTTCGAAAGGAAAGACTGCAAGTGACGAGTCTGGAGGATTTGGTAGCAAGGGGGGTGCCTGGTAGGAACGGTGGCTATGTATGTTCTGGCTAGATTGGGCTGAATGGGAAGGCGTGACAAAGGCACCTGTCTCTCGCATGGCAAGCTCACGGACCCTAAACCGTATAGATAGATACAAGAGGGAGCGCGTTATTCGCTCTATTCAACGAACGAGGATCCAAAGATAACTGCTCGTGGCCGTCCTAAGTTACGGAGGCGTTCTTCGCGGCCGGCATAGGCGCCATCATCACGAACCGTTGGCCAAATACAGTACAACGATCGCAACAATACAAATCGAGAAAGACAGACTCCCATTCAATCCAAACGCTTGTCATAACTCGTTCATTGCCTCAACACCCCCCTATAAAAGCTCCATCACGTCCGCCGTAAAAGACAAATCCATCTACTAAATCGGACTCCTCCTCAACGCCCCGACACGCTTAATAGGCGTGTGCGTCTGATATAACTGCTCCTGCACGTCCGGTGGCATAGCCGCTTTCGTGACCATATCCTCCCAATCGCCTCCACTGGCAACCCCGTTGTTGTCTTGCTGGGAGTTCAACTTGCCGAGCACTGAGACCGTCGGGTTGAAATTTTCCTTCTCAGCTTGGGATTGAGATTGCGACAGCGACAGTGTGTGCTGATTGGGCTGAGACGACTGTTGCGAGAGTTTCTCCAGCCGCTGTTTGGGCATTGGTAGGGCTTTCTTTTGGATCGCGTTTGTGCGTTTCGGGGCGAGTGGGTTTCGCGCTGGTGTTGCAGAAACTGAAGACGGTTGAGGAGCGACATCCACCGGCGCTGTAGCGGGAGCGGGCGTGATTGCCCCTTTCACTGCCTCTTGCTTCGCTTTCTCCTGCTCATACAACCACTCTTCAAAACCCTGGACAGCTTGAAAGAAGGCCCCCGCACCCAGCGTTCTGCTCTCGACTTCCTTGGTTAGAGCATGTTGCACTTTCCTGCCCTTGGAGCCGCTGATTAATCCCACAGCAGACCCGTACATCGCAGTTGCAGTGACAGTGGTGGATGCGACAATATTCCCATCACTCAAAATCGTCACAGACACAGCGAACTCGATGTCAATGCGCCCTTGTTTCGGAGTCATCAGCATGACTTTGAGTCCAAGTTTCTCATCGCTCAAGATAGTGGCAGTCGAGATGCCGATGAGATTGAGCAGGCGAAGTTCTTCGGAGATCTTGCAAGCAAGACTCCAGCCATGGGAAACAGTCGCCAACACTGTCTTGGACGCGACCGACCTCTTTGGCATCATGGCGAAGGCATGTAATTGACTCCTAATTAATTGCAGGAAGAAGCGCTTCTCTGTGGGCAGTTCCGGCACAGGGGCATCCGGGTCTTCGACGTTCGTAGGTGCATACGTTAGGCTGATGGGGGCAGTCGGACCGCTCGTAGATGCAGACCTCCTTCCTGATCTGCGTCGAGGTGCGTCCATGACCTTACACTGGAACGCTTGAGGATAAAAGAAGAGCCTCAGCTCGTCCTTGTATGTCATGACCAAAGCAGCACCCAAATCAGTAGGCTCGTCCACCTCTTCTTCAGCACTGACGAGTCGCCAGCCGGTCTGCTTCTCAATGACCTCGACTCTAGACTTCAAAGCCAGGACGTCCGCAACGGGCCAGCCTTTGTGCTCTTCCCGCACTCGGTCAGCTTCTGCGATTTGCTCTTTCATCTCAGTCTTCAACTCGTCAGCTGCCTGAAGTGCGTCTTCCTTCTCCCTCATTTGCTCTTGCAAGGAGTCGAGCAAAGCAGATCTCTGGAGGAAGTATTCGTCTGCATTTTGGAGTTGGCGACGGCAATCGTTCAAAACTTCATGATCGACAGTGTCCAGTTCTTTGAGGCTCTGCTCTAATGAGGACTTCTGACTCTCAAGATCGGCTCGTTCCTGATGCAGTAGGGGGAGGACATCAGATAGCGTTTGTTGCTGTTGCTGCAGAAGTTCAAGATCAGCTTTCATGCCTCCATCGATACCTTGAAGTCCAGCCTTGAGACCGTCTACCAGCTGTGCCCTCCACTGGTACCACCCTTCTTTGCTTTGAAGTCGGGCATGAGCTTTGCCATTTCGAAATTGATTGTCCATGATAACTTTCATGTCTGGGCGAGCATCCAGATATTCGCGAAAGAGGGCTGGCTGTTCAGCAAGAGTTTCTGCTTCGATAGAGCGGATGATCTTGCGACCGGTGGAGATGTAGGACTTGAGCTCTCTTGTGGCATGCTGGTACAATTCAAGAAGGGGCAGTGTCGTAGCAGCCGCAACAAAACTTGCTTCCGTGCTGCTGCCACCCATGCCTTCCTGGGAGGGCCTTGCTGGCATTGAATGCGCCATGGTGTGCCTTCTCTTCGTAGTCGACAATTCAATGAAGTGGATGTTTGTCATGTTGAGGAACTGTTGCAGAGAAATTTTCTCCTCCTGGATTTTAGCAGATTCCACGTCCATTTGAGCAGTTGAAATGTCGATTGCTCCGATCACATTGTCTAGTTTGTCCTCAAACGATTCTGGTCTTGCTTCAGCAATGGCCTCGGCGTCTCTGAATCGTCCAGTATGGGCCGGGCTTTGTGGAACGGTGTTTTTGCTCGGCGAAGCTACTCGTATAGTCGGTGTTATGTTGTCGCTGCTGGCCATGTCTTGCAACGATTTCTGCAACCTCGCTCCAAGTCTGCCGGTCGTCTCATCTTTGCTCGGAGGCTTTGGCAGACGGATCTGCTTTACTGGGCTGCTTTCTCTGGATACAATCCTTAAGCGTTTCGGGGTGGAGTCAGCTTCCTCCTCATCATCCATATCCAGCTCTGCAGGTCTTTTGCCCAGCAGACCCTTGGCTGCGCCAACAGCAAGGCTTTTCCTTCCCTTAATCTTGTTGCCCTTTGGCTTCTGTGGTGTCATCGACTCGATCATATCCTTTAGCGTCGCAGTGGTATTTTCCTCCTGGGCCTCGTCGGCTTCTTGTTCCATGATGAATCTGCCACTTTCACGCCGGAGCTCTTCTGCCCTCTCAGCCTCAACTTCCTGGGCAAGTTGCTGTGGGTTTTCAGAGCGCAATCTGTCCGGCTCAATACTAACGAGCTTGAATTGAGGCGCAGCATCACCTATCGAAGACCGACGGTCTAGAAGTTCAGTGACTCGAGGCGAGCCTATTCCATTTTGGTCAATGCCAACCCCACTCGGTCGCCGGCGAGTAAAAGATGGTCTGGTAGCTTTGAGAACGATGCTTGGTGTCTGACTGCCCGGTGAAAAGAGACGATTTCGCTTTGTGGAGACGGGCGATGCCCGGGCTTTGATTTCTGCCTTGAATAGCTTCTTTGGGGACGCACCCCTGTGAACGACGTTTGCAGAGAGAGGAGTTTTGTTGGGAGACTCCGGCTTTGAGGGAAGGGGCGTGATCTGCTTTGAAGGAGTACCCAGCTTGGTTCGCGCGGTCGATTTCACTGGTGTGGTCTCATGGACTTTCGCTTGCGGAGTGGTAGATGGTTTTGTAGCGCTGCGTTGCGACCTGGCTGATGGTCGAGGTTTCAAGGCAAGACTTGGGCTTCCAGTTTCAGAGGCGATCGAGGCCCTGTGGTGTTGATATGGTGTTGATCTCAGAGTGGTTAGCTCTGCGAGCGGAGGCTGTGGTGAAGTCGACGACTCGTTCCGAGGTGGTACATCCGTCGTTCGTTCATTGCCGGGTAAAATACCTCCCACGGCCCTGGTTATATCCATAGCCATTGTCTGGTCTCCCCCTTCATCCTGCGCCTCTGGCATTGCCCGCGGCGAGGCGGTGCTCTCATCCTCATAAGTCGGTCTCGCTCGGATTTTACCTGAAAGGATGCCACCCATAGCTCTGGTTATGTCCATGGTCGTAGTTTGCTCTTCATCCACATCGGCCTCGGGGAAGTTTTGCGTCTGATGAGAAAGAGATTGTCGCTTCAACCGCTGGCTGCCAAGAAGGATACCACCAACAGCTCTTGTGGTATCCATGGCCATGGTCTGGTCTTCAACGTCTGTCTGTGGCTCGGTCTGCTCCTCAATAGGGGCCAGGATCCCACCAACAGCTGCGGTCATGTCCATGGCATCATTCTCATCAGCCATCTCAGATAGCATGGATTCCCGACGAGTCGCATTCAAAAGACCTCCAGCCGCATGTGTAAACTCCATACTGATATCTTCATCTGAAGCACGACTGTTCGTGGTATTGTCGGCTCCCGCGCCGATAATTCCTCCCTGCATAACAGTGAACTCCATGGTCTCATCCATGACAGACTCATTGACAGAAGATCGACGTCGACGGATGCCGCTTTTACGACGTGACTTCCCAGCACTCTGTTCAGGCGACTGGCCAGTGACAATTCCGCCGACTGCATTTGTCACATCCATACTCATCTCATGACTCTGTTCTTCACCGTCGTCCTCTATCTCGACATCGCCACTATCCTCCGCTGGTAGGGAAGGTAAGATTGGGTAGGCATTTTCCTGGTCATATATTGCGCTGTTGTCAACCTCTGCTGCCCGATTCAGCGCCCAAGGTTGAAAAGCATTCGTGACGGTGCCAGTGGCCATTTCCATTGGGAGATCGTCGCCATGTTCATCATGATCAATACCACGAGTGCCAGCCTGATCTGCTGCTCGGCGAAGTCGATCCTCCAAACTAGAGTGAGAGCTCGACGCCGATTCCTCGGAGTTTGTCGAATGCACAGTCGCTTCGTCCATGCTCATGGCGGTATCACCATCAGTATCCGACTCATCCGATGACTCAATGCCTTCCTCAACCCGCAACGGGCTGCTGTTGCTTGCAATATCTCCCGAAGGACTCGAGGAATAGACAGACTCGTCAGTGTCGTCCAGCATTGGTTCAGCAAGACCAGAACTTCTGCGCCGGCGCTTCTTTTGGTGCAGATCCCGCTGGCTCGCCGGAGACTCTTTGACTACCTCCTCTTCAGTCTGCGTAGTCGGGGTCGCAGGAGTCTGCACGCGTTCAGGTGATTGAGGCGACTTGACAGGGGATTGTTGCGCTGTCATGGAAGACTGTCTTCTTGTGGAATTCGAGGCAGAACTTGTTGTCGAGTCTTCCGCGAGTTCCATCACACTCCAGGTATGCAAAGTGGCCTCAGGCGCGAATGACACCCTGCGGTTCGCCATTGATTTCCTCCTCGCAGCTCGTCGCTCAAGGATGGCTTCCTTTTCTGCCTGGCGTTGGCGTTCCTCCTCTCGTCCCAGCTCGATGGCCTCCGCGCTCTGTTCGGTCGCATTGCTCTTTCGCGGCGATCGTCGTGCCATTGGGCTGAATGGATCCGCAACAGTCTCCGCGCCAGACAACGACACGTCTTTGCCATCTTGTCTGCTGGGACCAGGCGTGGAGAAATCAATCAAAAGCTCTTCAGCCGCATTCTTTGTTGGTGATTTTCCTTTCCCTGTGCTGCGTTTCCGCAGTTCGTCGAATGTAGGAATGGCTTTAGGCGGTGTTAAGGGTATTGTAGGCTTTAAAATCGACTTGATTGGAAAGGGTGCTATCGCCTGCCGAGAGTCAATAAGGCGCCTTCAGCGACAACAGGCTGCGATTACCTTGGTTGTGTTTCCAGATGATTCTGTCAGAGCTTCGAGGCCCCCAGGGCCCAAGCTTTTGCCACGCTGCTTTCTTTTTGCAGCCTTGGCTTCCCTATCTTGAGCTCTGAGTGCAGCAATGTCAGTTGTCGCATTGTCCCGTGAAGCGGATCCTCTGGTTGATGGCATGAGGGCAATGGATTGTCGGGACTTGGGTCTGCTTGCCCGCGGGCTTGTACTAGAGTCGGCCATCGCAATGCGATTCGACCCCTAGCAAGCTCATTCGACGGCAGGTCCGTTTACTGTATAGAAGAGGTGCGTTGGTTAGGGATGTATGTTTGTTCCAAGAAGGTTCACTTCGCGTCCCACTGTTATTACATAACGCGGGAGATGGAAGCTAAACCAGAAAGAGCAGAGGGATAAACACCAAACCACGTGATAGAATTTTCGTCGCACTTGCCTATCCGGTCCGCCGCACTGCCAAGATTCAATTTTCTCAGCCCACAGTGCGAAAGCCGATCGCAGTGCCACAACACCCGGGACACCTTCATTGTGAACGTCGCTTCCTTTCTGTCAACAACCCGCAATCATGGCGACCGAGTTGACAGTCCAGTCCGAACGCGCCTACCAGAAGCAGCCTCACATCTTCCTCAACTCCAAGTTAAAGGGCGCAAAGAGCAGGAAAGTCGGCAAGGGCGGTCGAAGATGGTACAAAGACGTCGGCTTGGGCTTCAGAACACCAAAGACGGCGATTGAGGGGTCATACATTGGTCAGTGTTTTTATCCCCACAGCATTGCGCTGGATGTGGCCCTTCAGGATCAAGAACATCGAACGATTGAAATGTGGGTGAGCTGGATCTGACGAATTTCCTATCCACAGACAAGAAATGCCCCTTCACTGGCATGGTTTCCATCCGAGGCCGTATCCTCACCGGCACCGTCGTTTCCACCAAGATGCACCGAACCTTGATCATCCGCCGAGAATATCTCCACTTCGTCCCCAAGTACGCCAGATACGAGAAGAGACACAAGAACCTTGCCGCACACGTTTCCCCGGCTTTCCGTGTTGAAGAGGGTGACACTGTCACTGTGGGTCAATGCAGACCCTTGAGCAAGACGGTAAGAGGACTCCAAACCTGCGAGAATTTGCCGACGAGTGAGGGACTGATATTGTGGAAATTTAGGTCCGATTCAACGTTCTGCGTGTCTTGCCCAGAACCGGCAAGGCTGTCAAGTCGTTCCAAAAGTTCTAGGCGCGGAGGGTCGAAGGTTCCGGGAGCTGTGATACAATGCGAGCATGCTGTTGTTGCATCAGGAACAAATGCCACCTTAGGGCAATTGAGAAAAGCACAAGCATACGGCGTATGATCAGGATCTGCAGAAGGACTGAAGGACTATTTCCAGCGTCACAAAGCACAGATCAGATGAAGGAGATGTTTCCAGCATATTAGAGGCTGGTGCCAGGTCCACACAAGCCATACCGGCACGCGTGAACAATTAAGATCAATCAAGGTTCAAACCATGGCTCAGGTCGACTGCTATCTGCTTGTGTCTACTCTACCGATGGGACGAGGCCCCCGTCTATCAACACTGACCCTCGCAGCAACTTACGAAATCTTCACAGCCCCAGCCGTTATCGTCCATCTCAAGCCGCCAGATAGGCAAACCCAGCTTCAGCCTTCAATGGCGCATACCCTGAACTATCCACCTTGGGCAAGATGCTGATCTTTCTCTCCGTTTCCTTCTCGTGGGCCTCGATCCACCTCTTCACCTCAGCCTCTACAGACCAATCACTAACCAACTCGTCCCCATGCCCGATTTGATGTAACTGTGTGCCACTACTCTGCGTGTTCAGCGGCAGCGGCACATAGTTCTCAATCGCGCCGGTGACTTTTCCCTCCAGGATCTCCTTGACCAGGTAAGGCTCGGCGGCCAAGGGCCTGCCAATGCCTATGCCATCACAAGCACCATCCTCAATAGCCTTGACCATGCCCGCAGCCGTGCGAAGACCACCCGTCACGTACACCTTCGTCTTCTTCAGTAGCGGACGAATCATTTCGGCAAACTCAATGAAATACGCTTCTCGTGCAATCGTGCTCTGTTTCTTGTGTTCGAACGCCCTCCCCTCGAACGTGCCTCCACTCAGGTCCACGAAATCGACCCTCGCTTCTTCGAGCTTGATGCATAAGTCGCGTGCATCTTCCGGCGTGGTTCCCTTATCCTGGAACTCGACACTATTCAGCTTCACGCAGATGATGAAGCCCGGGTCGGGGACACGGCGATGAATCTCGTCGATGATTTCAAACACGATGCGCGACCGGTTGTTCAAGTCGCCTCCATACTCGTCCGTGCGCCGGTTCGTCGTGGGACTGAGGAATTGGGCGAGGAGATAGCCGTGCGCGCAGTGGACTAAAAGTCAATGGGGATCATCAATAATCTTCAGTCTTGAAAGGCGAGATCCCCGCAGAATAAAAGACGTCGAAACATGAAGCGTTAAGACATATACGAGACTGTATTTGTACTGACCTTGGACGCCATCAAAGCCGGCCTTCCAGCACAGATAGGCACTCTCGCCCCATATCTTCACCATCTCCTTGATCTCCTGCACTGTCATGGGCCGGGGCTTCGCAAACTCGTTCCCCGCCCACTTAATCGCCAAGTGCACGTCACTCGCACTGATGGGATTGGGGTTCAAATACTTGGTGCCCTGTCTGCCCGGGTGGGAGAGCTGCGCGACGATCAACGACCCGTGGGCTTTCGCCACGGACGTGACTTCCTTGAACTTGGCGATGCGCCCGTCGTGGTCGTCCACGATTATAGGGTTGCCGTAAGCCTCGACGGCATCATAGCGGACCATCGTGTTTCCGGACACGATAATGCCGATGTTTCCCTCGCCCCACCGGCGGTAGAGGTGAAGGTACTCCGGAGAAGGGACGCCGCGGGCGGACTTTGTGCCTTGCGTGTCAGTAATGGCTTCTATACCAAACGAGCAAGGAGGAGAACAAGCAATTGAGTGAGAGGGGGAGCGGGGGGAAGAAAGGACGAAAAGCTAGGGTTGAACCAGATGGATGAGATAAAGATGAGGTGGGGTGAGCCCATACAATATCTTCACCCTCTTTATTCCAATAGCACAACCGTTCCGTCATGGGTGCTTTGAGGAACCTGTTCTTGGCGGTCCGGCCTGAAAAAGCAAACGTGACGGGCTCGTTGAGGATGGACACATCCACCGGCTTGGATTGAGCTCGTATATGCCCTCGATTTGCCTGGACATTGTTTTTTTCTTGCTTGGCTCCATCTGCCACAGGACCGGCCTTGATGGTCGAAGTATCGTACTCCATGGCGGGCTGGCAGGCTGAATGACCGCTAGAAAAGGGTTCTTCTTAGTTGTTGCTCCGTCGCTCGCTCGCTTGCCTGCCTGCCTTGACGCACCGGGCTGACGGGGCACGTATGGCAGTGAGAATGTAGTATAAATACCTTGCCAGCTGTGGTGTGTCGCGCTTATACTCGTACGGAAATTGCCTAAACAGGATGCTTGTACTTATCCTGGAGGCCTATATCCCAGTCATCTGATGTTGTCCACGAGCATTAATAATGCTGTCGCCTCAACGACCAAACTGTACGGAAAGTTGCCTAAACAGGATCTACGTCGAATATCCGAGGTGTTCTCCCCGAGAAGAACGTCGCCATGGATGAAGCTTCCCATTGGATCCTCGAAGCGTGTCTTCCTCGGCATTACAATGACTTCTCCAAGGGGCGTCTCGGAAATGGGAAATGGGAAGAACAAGGTTGCTTTTGGACCACTCGAGGCACAGGACCAGGTTGGGGAACGACTGGGGATTGCGGAGGTGAGAAAAGTGGGCCCCTTTTATTGTTTTTTTATATACTACACAAGCAAGAAAATTGTTCTGATTCGTCGCACAGAATAACAGTTCCTTAGTGTGTAAGTCTTGCTCGACTGCGCTTAACATTCCTTCCCACTAATAATTACCAGAGTGGTTCATCACGTCTCCTTTACAGGGTCCCTTAGAAGGGCTTCATAACCGCGGAGAAGGTCGTGGGTTCGATCCCCACAGGAACTATTTTTGCTTTTTTGGCTCTTATCCACGTCGTGTGGCACACTGGAGCAGGACAGTAGTATATCTATTGCCGGTGGTGTCGGTGAGGCCAGCGACCTGCCAAACATCGAGTTGCCAAAGAGAACTGCCGCACAAGGCTTCGGGTCCCGCAAATACTGTGGGCTATCGATGCCCTTCGCTTCCTCCTAACCATGCCTAAAGTGCCGTTGAAGGCAGGCAGTATTAAATGTCTCTCTGACGTCGCTCAATTCTTTCCCCGGTGAAATAATGGATTTCGAACGTGAACGGGTGGTTGATATGGCAATCCTACGCCACTACGCGCTCCGAGCCCTTTCCACTGTATTAAGACGCGAGACACCATACATACATGGCGAAGGGACCAAGCGTTACGGCGTGCAAATGCTAAAGAGTATCGACTGGTTGGCTTCTTGCCTGGACCTTCTCATCCTGGTCCAATGTAATGTCCACCAACTCCATCCCCACTCCGATAATCAAAATCTTGCAAGTACGCCCAGCTGCATGGATGCCGTTGTCTCGAGCGCCGCTGACATACTGAGTGTGTTCATCCATAATCTCAAGTCCACTCACGTCGGCAACACCTGTCCAAGCATGCCCTATCAGCTCGACTTGCAGGGCTTCAAACAACACATCGTCCTTGGTATGCTCAGAAGAGTCGACGAGCGCTTCTTGGAGGTTTATGTCAATCCTCCAGACCTTGACACGCTGGTCGTTGGCTACGGTGATGATCCATGCTGACCAGGTCGTTGGAGCACTCCTGACACAGGCGATCTTCAGTGCGGTGACAGCGGCAGCGTGGGCGCTGGGAATAAGGATCGTTCGGAAGCGGTGGTCGGTATCTTCTTTCCCAATCCTCTTATCTTGGGGGTTAAATGACGGTTGAGAAGAGGAGGTCAGAAGTGTTACACCCACTGCGTTGTCGTCACCGCCCGTCGCGATGAGACGACCTGCTGAGCCGACGGCCATGATGTCCATGGCTAGAATACTGCTCTGGTGCAGCTTGTGGACTTCCATACGCCCTGGTGGGGCCGTCCGCGCAATCGCGGCAGAATGACTCAAACTATCCCAGCAATCGAGAAGGCTCAGATTCACGTACCCGTTTGTGCCTGCAGACAAGACACACGTCTGTTTTGTGGCAGGCCCAGAAAGAGGCGGGAGGAAGAGAGCCTGCATCACGCAGAACGAACCATAGCCGATTTGTTGCAGTGTTTTGAACGTGCCTTTGCTTCGCGTCGACGATGTAGTATACCTCAGGATTTTGGTCTTCCCGTTCGAATAGGCCAGCACAACTGTATGTTCCTCGAGTTCGGCTCCGGCATCCTCGAGTCGCAAATCAAATGCCATGATTCGAGCATCTGCATCTTCTTCCTCAGTTGGCAGGACATCCCACAGTACGACTCCGACGCCAATGCATGGTACATCGAAGCTGAGCTTCCACACATAGAACTCTTCGCATCCGGCACTGCTGAAGAGATAATGTCCTGACGGCGAGAATTGCAGATGCTGAAGGCCCGTCGTATGCCGCTTCAGGGTTGCCACGGACTGAAATGCGGGACGTCTGTCTGCCTGTGGTTGTCCTGACGCCAGCGAGATGGTGGACGCTGGAGACTTAGCAATGGAGAAAAGTCGGATGTTAGTGTCCTCGGCTCCAGTAGCCACAAGGAGTCGGTCATCTTGCTTCTCGCCAACCCTGGCAAACGGCGATGGACTTCGTGCCACAGCCTTGATCTCGCGCCCATGGCTTCCTCGCTGAATCAGTCTATGGCTAGAACCGTTGCTGTTATGCCAGTTGAATTTGCCCGCTTTGGTCCAGACAAAAGACTTCGCATTATTACAGACAGCAGACGCAGACTCATCTCTGAAGGCCCAACTTCGATGAGGACCACCGCATTCGACCGACAGAAGTTCGGACTGCTGGGTTTCGTTCCACACGACGAAGGAGGTGGACCTGAAGCCAAATATGATCAGATCCGTCCGTTGAAGCTGAGGTCTAGAGGGAGAATCTTCTGGAGCGGCGAAGTAGGCTCCTTCGGTGTTCAGGCCGAATGGGGATGGTGAAAGGTGAATAACAGACATTTGTGGCTGGGCTTCGCTGGCGAGAGACGGACCCTCAAGTCGATGAAGGGCATAATTTCCGTCACGGCCTGTGGTGAGTATATGTATCGTCCCTATCTCAGTCTCATTGTCTGCATCGGGACGGATAACAGAGATGGAAGTAACACTCTCCGTACCATGGACATGCCGGACGCAGTATGGTTGTGCAGACGTTGTGGACTCAGGGGTCATACCAGAGTATACCGCAAGGGCACCAGCACGAGAGCCGAGAAGCAATATTTGGCTCCTTTGGTCATAATAGCATGCTGTGAGGGTAAAAGTTTCCGGCATCCTCAGAGCTGTCTGGCTCGTCCAAATTGAATCTTCTTCCACGTGGAACCATAGTATAACTGGCGTTTTGTCCGTCAAGACAGCGACAACGCAAGTCACCGAATCTCGCAAATTAGCAGGTTTCCCGGCAACTTTCATCCACGAAATTCCGTGATTGAGGTTGCATAATATAGACAAAAGCGTCTCTCGACCCTTTAGTAGAGCGTAAACCCCGCCTCTCTGATGGGCAATGAGGACTAAGCTGTGTTCCCCTGCTAAGCAGAGCGTCAAACCACCCTTCACTGGAGCCCCCTGCAGTTCGCGCCATTGTACCTCCCCATCTCGAAGGGTTAGGCGGAAAAGGTGTCCTTGATCCGTAGTCGCCAGGCATTCCCGAGGGTCCAAAATTAGATAGTTCTTCAATGCCAGGGATGTTGTGATGTCCTTGAAAGGGACAGCGATCGTGAGGGAACTCACTCTGACGCTTGCGGGTGTGTCGAATCCTCTAGATATGATTTGTCCGTCTGCGCCACCTGTATATACGAGAATACCGTGCTCGTCATTTCGCTGGCACATAGACCAAGCATTCTTTCCAAAGTGATGTCGGTCGCTAGCCCCTAGTTCAAGGCTGGCGGTCAGGCCAGTCTCGCCGTTAGGATCGATGCCTAACTCGGCAGTCCACATTTGGCAGGCGCCATCTTCACCCCTCGAGAGAAGCAAGACGCCATGACCCGAGTGGTAAGTCCGTGTTGTTATGAACTCGACGTCCCAAATGCGAGAGAGATGGCCCCATGCGGATGCAATGTGAGTTTGGCTGGTGTGGTTTACAGGCCCAAAGCCGGTCTCGGTTGAAGGGATTTCACAGGACACTTCGTCGTGGTCATTCCGATCACAATCACTGATATCCCAGATCCTTACCGTGCGATCATCGGAGCAGCTCGCCAGCAAGCGTCTGTGGGTTCCCGCCAGATCGAACGCTTCCGAAATTGAGACTCCGAAAACAGAGCCTTTATGTCCCCGGAAGACACGTCTCAGAGAAGGCACCCACTGCCGACCATCTTCTCTCCTGCTGCATGTCCAAACCAGGATCTCCCCGAAGACAGTCCCGGACGCGACGATCACCAAATCAGGCTCGGCAGTAGAAAGACATCCAGAGTAGAGAAAAGAGCCCGGACCGTTGATGGTCAAAATCCTGTCGCGTTGAGGAGATTCTTCTACGGCGATACAGGAATTGGATATTCCCAGAAGGCGATTGTGTGCGGTAAGCAGCAACACGAAATTGGGAAGAAAGGCCGCGCTCAAGATCCAGTCCGAGCAAGTCTGCTGCTCTGCCAGCCTGAGGCACGGGATGGTATCGGAGGAGTGTTCCTCAAGCGTCACGCTGCCCAGTCTCAGCAGTGCACCGCCCCAAACCACGAGGATGACTCGACGAAGCGCATCTGGACTTGGCTCATTATCAAGCAACTTGATCCCAAGCACTGGCTGAGTCTCAAAGACCCGCGTCGATAATACTCGAGTATGATCTCCGTTGTAGATATGCAGATATGGGCCTTGACCTGCCACCAACCACGGCAATCCATCAACCAGGATCGAAGCAAGGGCCGTGACTGGGAGACATGCAGCTCGCGGCTATGGTGTGTCAGAAGAAGTTGTTTCAGTGGGACAGGCACAAGCACAGTACCTCTAAAATACATTCTGTCATTGAAATGCGCCGAGAAAGATCAAATGGCCAGCCGGGTCATTTGCGTCCGGAGAGCCACGGAATGAAGCTGGAACGAGTCGTGCATCAGGACGTGAAATTTGTGAGCGAACGCACTACCACGCTTCTGCTTCGCCGTATTACGCTTCAAGTGTACAGTGATCCTCTGTGATCGTCCTATGAGGAGGCTCATACTCACTCTTGGAAACGTCGTGGGGCCTCGATGAAGATCAACTGAGTAAAAACGTCACTGCATTGGGTGAGGAACCAAGCTCCAATGCCCACTCATTTAGTATATGTTCTGGGATCGCAACGGAGGACTCTCTACGCGCAGTTGAGGCCTAAAGCGGCAGCAGTCACGGGCGCCAAGACATCTAAACTCTGTCTAAAATGACGCCGCCAAGGCCGTCATCCTCTGTATGCAGACACGCGTTCCAAACACGCTTGTTATTCAGAGTATATAGACTTTTATGCGGAGGAACTCATCATGTAGTATTAAGCCGGCGTCGTCGATTGATCTGCAACTGGGAAGCGAACATGTCAGGTGATTTGGTTTTACCTGGAACGGTCATTTCACATTCATCTCACCGTAACCTTCATTGGGTCTCAAAAGGGCGGGTGACGAATAGAAGGCTCCGAAACGTGGATCAGGCAGGATGGCTTCTCATAACCGATTCCCTTTCCCGTCATGGTCAAGGCCTTCGGATCAACCAGCTCAACGCGCCATGAGTGGTCCGGACTCAGCACGACATTACATCGTCCTCTCTGATGAGGACGAGGATGAGGAACCCGAAAGAAGTCGACAGTCAGGCGGCAGGAATCAACTGACAGTCGAGCGAAAACAGGCTGAAAAAGAAGTTCCGCTCGTGATAGAGCTGGATAGTGACAGCGACGAAGAAAACCATGTTCATCGGTCACAACAGCAACAGCAAGCTGCACCAGCAGGAGCTCCACCAAGAGTTCCACGTCGCTTTCAGCCGACAAATGCACCTTCAGGCCCTCCAGCAAGAGTCCCATTTCGCTTTACGCCAACAACTGCGCCGGCAGGTCCTCCTGCAAGAGATCCATTCAGCCGTTCCAGACCAACACCACCGTCACTGTCTCTACACCGAGAGGAGGCGGCAACCTGGACCAACTCCCCTTCTCGTTCCCCCTTTTGGGACCGTAACACCGCCAATCGAGGCCCAGGGCGACCTCTTCCAAACGGAAGCACAATACAAACAGAGGGGCCCATTCCGTCCCCATCAAAGACACCCGGGTTTTGGAGTAGGTATCTCCCGCCAACACAGGTGGGGCCCCAACCTGAGGCGACTCCCACAACTCAATTCCGAGCGCAACCCTCGGCGCAAACTCAAACTTCACTTCCACCGCAATCACAGACGCAGATTCAGACACAACGTCCAGCGCAATCGTCGGTGCAACTACAAGCGCAATCGCCGGCACAGTCGCCAGCACAATCCCTAGCACAACCTCAGGCACGACCGCAACCCCAAGCACAATCCGAGGCCGAGAACCCTCAAATAAGTGTTGCTACTCCATCTCAAGCTCACAGCACACTACTATACGTGCCCCAAAGCTCGCAAGCGCAAGGGACTCAGTCTGAACGGCCACGGCGGCAAGCAGCCCAGCCCAAGTTATTGAGTAGATCATCTGCGAGACATGCTCCAGCAAAGCCTCCTACAAGGCCCCAAATCACTGCCACAACTTCCATCTTTCCGAACATATTCAAGCAATACACGCCTCCAAATGTCCAAAATACCTCAAATCAAAAACCAAGCGGCCCAGAGGCATCAAGCTCTAAAGCCGCTCCGAGGTTAGCCACCCCTACGACAAAGAGATCCATCTGCAATAACTGCGTTCACGGTAAGCTCCAGTGTGACGGCATAGTCCCGGCTTGCACGCCGTGCGCACAGCATGGAGTTACATGCTCTTACGACCCCGACTCGACACCAACGGGGCCAAATGACGTGGATATATTGAAGGTCCCTGGTCTCATTCAAACTCCAGGCACCGCAATAGCAAACAGTGCGGACCCTGGACGTGAGTCCCCCTCACATGATACCACAGAAACTTACCGAGATTGGGGAGAAGCGACAGGTTCAGGCGAGCTAGATGCAGTCACAGCCGGAAGGACCAAGATCGTCCTGCGCGCGCCACACCCGCCACTCACAGACTCAGAGAACCAAGCGGGCATTGAGGTCGCAGAGCAGACATCCGACTCTGTTGATTCAGAGTCTCATGCCAGTGGAGATCACCACGACCTCGACCGGAGAAGCGTTTCGTCTGAGAGCCCGGAGCCCGGAGAGCCACTCGAGATAGATCATACTTTTGAAGCTGTCACAGATCTAATGGAAGGCCTGCACAAGGAACTACGCGCCTGGCACGAAATCTCGACGCAAGCAGATTTGCGGCAGGCTACCACTGACGCTAGAAATCGACCCGGGCCTAGACTTGACCGACCATCACAAGATCCTTTCAAGGCAATTACCGAGCAACGACGTTCAGCCGGCAATATCTCACAGAAACATCCACAGAGTAAGAAATTGTTCGTCGTTCGAGCGCCTGCGGTTTCTTTCTCAACGGGAGCAGTTCTACTGCCGAAGTATCAGGCCATCGGCAGGGTCACATCGAGTATCCTCGCTCCGAACCGCAAGACCGTCAAACATGTTCCTTATTCCGCTGAAGATGAGGATGACCCGGACTGGGCTAAGAAGTACGATGACTTCGAAAACCATCACACCGTCGGCTTTGACAGCCTCAGAGCTCAGCAAAAGTGCCAAGAACTAATCTGGCGATGGAAGCCTTGGATAGAAGAAACACTGGCTCGGCTTCGGATTCAAATGACAGATGTTCTCTACTTGTTTGTCTTCTCTGCCTTTGAGGATCGTCCCTGTGAAAACAGATCGGAGGAGTTCGGTGAATGCCGGACGTGTGGACTCGCAGACTTTGAGACTCGAAAGAATCAGTTCCGGAAGGAAACATTCGACGCACTACCTCGTCCTGACGATCGGAGTCTCACCCTTGCTGCCTTGCTAGCACGTGCCTTTGACAACGTGGCTAAAATAAGCCTGTGGCACATTGCTGTCAGTGGCCTTGACCAGCCTCAATCCGCGGACGAACAAGAGACTACGGCTCAAAAACCAAACCTCTGCCTCATCTGCTTTCGCCATTACTGTCCAGATCATGGCTCATACGAAGATGTCACAGAGCATATCCCTGCTAGCCAAAGACCCGCTTTCATCAATAACAGGGAGCAGGACTCCAACACCCGCCGATATGTAACACTGCCTGGTCGTGGACGTCGGGATGAGGACAAGAAACATCTATGTGGGGTATTCTGTGTAGAACCCTCGTTGAACGTGCGCCAAATGCTGGGACGCCAACCCGATGGGACTGTCAGTGGACACAGTCGACCGCCGAAGAAACAAGTTCGACACATATTAGAGGACGACTGGCTGTGCGGCTCTTCCTGTTTTTGGGAAGTAAACAACCGACGCGATGTCAAGGCCTCGGAAATGACAGTCCAGCCTTTTCTGTCGGCCTCGCAGAAGGTCTTGGTGGAGAAGCTCATGCCCTTCTACCTCAACAATAAGCGCGGCCCATGCCTCATCTCACGAGTCATTAAGGATGCGGAGTGCCTCAGAGTATTCAACCACATGATTTTTACGATGTTCGACACGCCTCATTCCGAAGAGCTCTTGAACAATTCCTCTGACAGGGGTACCGACCAACGTGGCTCAGGTCCGCCGAGCAAGAAGGGAAGGCCACTGCCAGAAAGCAAAACTGCAAGGAGCAAAGACCTGGCCATCCGGCCGCCCTTCCAACCCTGTTTCCACGCAGGGCCTTGTCACAGCGATCCAGCGTGTACATGTGCCCTGAACAAGGTTCACTGTGAACGGTTCTGTGGGTGCGACCAATCTTGCAAACGACGGTTCCGCGGCTGCTCTTGTAAGGCCGGCGGCGCGAAGGTCTGCTTTAAAGACAACCGATGTGACTGTTGGCGCTACAACCGTGAATGTGACCCTCATCTATGTGGTGAGTGCGGCGTAATTGATGTCCTCGACTCCGCAAACAAATACAGGGATGAGGTCCGGATAGGTCGCTGCAAGAACAACCGCGTCCAGCTGGGCTTACCTGCTCCCACCACCAAAGCACCGAGCCAGGTCCAAGGATACGGGCTGTACAGCCGAGCGGAAATCTCTATGGGCGATTTCATTGGCGAGTACACCGGCGAGATCGTCAGCATCTCCGAGGCGAACAGGAGAGGGACGATTTACCACTTGATGAACCAAGAGTATCTGTTCAGCGTCAATCGCGACCAGGAAATCGACGGGTCCAGGCATGGCAACAAGATGCGCTTCATGAACAATTCGCAAAGGGACGAGAATATCAACGTGGAACCGAAGAGCCTCCTCTGCAACGGCCTGATCAGGATCGGGCTCTTTGCAAAGAGGGACATCGGAGCCGGCGTGGAATTGCTGTTGCAGTACGGCTATTCGCCTGAGAAGGTAAAGTTCTTCTGGGAGCCCGGAGAAAATCCCGTAACTGCCCGAGCCTTGATCCCCTTCTCCAATGAACGGATGGCTAAAAATACCGGCGAGAACAAGCTGGCCGGGGAGACGTCACGAAATGCTCAAGACAAGAGCACCAAGTCTCCGACGGTGCATCCGAGACTAAAGCGCAAGAGACCGATCAGAGAAAGTCCGGAGCAAGAAGAAGGCAGTGAAGCTGTCGTCGCTGACAGCCCTGCAGAACAGGAAGAGGAAGAGGAAGTGGAAGTCTCGGACGACCACGAACCGATCCACGTGCCGGACATGGATGATTCGGCAGATTCAGATTACACCGAAACCAACACCGACACCTCTGACGAGGTTAGTGACTGATAATAGAGTGGCATGGAGATGGAAGATCTGGAGACTGACGCCGTACAGGAGCCGTCAGAAGGCCGCGCGAACGCAACCGGTCCGAAGCGCAGCGGCAGCACTCGGAGGGGAGGTGGTCGGCCCAATGCAGCCAACAGTATGGACTCTCCACGGCCACTTGACGAGAGCAACAACTCCCGGCAGCACCGTCGTCCCGACAGCACAAGAACGACGACTACCCAGAGGAGCACCCCGAGCGACACCGAGGAAAGTAGTCAGAGCGACTCCGAGATTGAGGCAGTCCCGACGACGACGAAGCCGACCAGCTACAAGTCGGGCCGGCGCGCAGACCTAGCCCGAGCTAACAACAAGAGACGCGTAGGCAGAGCGTCACGACGAGCGCGGCACTAGGTTGACGAGGCTGCGGAATTCCATTCCCTGGGAGTTCAGAGCATGGAGGAGTCGTGGTCAGCGCATTAGCATGGGCATTAGCATTAGCATTAGCATGGGCATTAGCATGGGCGATGTGTATGTACATACATTCATACAGAGCAGCGCAGCGCAGCGCACTGCCGGTCGCTACAGTCGTACAGCAGCCATCTAGTCCATCAATAGCGGGACCATGGGGAGAAAACGGGTCGACAATGACAGGTTCACAATAAGCAAGACAAAAGATCCGAGCTCCGCTGTTGCGAGGAATCGCCGAAACCACAACCACTAATATCGTAGTCATGTTATCCAGCAAAGAAGATTCCATATACCCAAATATAACGCCATGCTATGTACCCCAACTTTGATGTACACATTCCAGATTCTCGTCGTCCTCCCCCGTTTTCCACACGCCAAGAGATTTTGATTTAGCTCCTGCGAACGCCTTGCGAGACGTTGAAAAGGTCATTATAGCGAATAAAGCCCGATAGACCTGCCGTGTCGCGCTCGCCAGAGCCTAGAGCTTTGGGCTGAATCAAGCTCTTGTCCACCCCCTACTGGCCATTGGTGAAGTCGTGTGGGAGTAGGCCGTCTCGGCATAGGTCTAGTCCCCCTACCTCCGCTTGGCAGCTGAAGTCAAGACTCTGAGGCAGTCTTTGCCATGCCGTTTTGGGACGCAAATCGCATTGACTCGTATCCTGTCCGGGATAAGACTTGGCGCTCAGCTCCCAATGCTTGACTCTCTGATCTTATCCCGCTGGAAGGTGTGAACAGCGGCCGCTCCAGGCTCCAAGTAACTCGTAATTTCATCCCCCGCCCACAGGGCGGCTTGTCTGCCGACGCCCCCCCAACCCTCAGCTTGGGCATGACCCCCATCTAGACGCCTTGCGGTCTGAAAGGCTCATAGGCACTTCCCATTTGGCCTGGTCTTTGCGGCGCATACCCTTGCGGTCCCAGTGTATTGAGCGGCATACTCTGATGGTCACTGGGTCCCATGTATGGGCTGCCTACTCTTTCATATGTATAGGGTGTCTTTTCCGCTCTCGTTCTCCGTGCCTCCTTGCTGCCAGGATTGTAAGGACTCCTTCCACTACAACAGCAGACACTCAGGAGCCAGAAGAAGCCTGCGCCGACGGCGAATGCTGTGCCGATCCAGGTTAGTGCAAAGACATGGGAGCCGATGGACGAATGAATGCCGTAGTCTTTCTTGAGGGTTTCGTTCAAGGCACCTTTGAGGACGAGGTAGACTGCCGAAGCGGTTGCCGAAGCGGCGATAAGGAGAACCGCCATGGCCGAGGCGCAGAACGTGGTGAAAAAGGAGCCCCATCGTGAAAATGCAGCGGAGATGCCGACAAGGAGCGTAATCGCAGCAGCACTCAACGCTCCGACGTAGAGGTAGAAAATGGCCTTTGAGGCAGCATGGTAGGCGTCCAATCCATCAGTGAATGTCTTGGGCAGGTAAGTATCCACAGGAACGCCAGTGTTGTTCAAGCCCCAGATCTTAATAGGATTGAACCAGAAGTATGCCTTGGGGTCGGTGCAGTTTGCGTAGACGTCGTTGCCATTCCACGAACAGTAGCTGCGAAGGTAGATTGTGTAGAAGTCTTTCATGCCCAGGGTCTGCTTTGCGGCTTGGAGGGCGCCGCGAAGGAGGGTGCTATTGTCGGCATTTCCTGCCACGACAGTAGTGGTCCCGAGCGTTAGGTTGGTCAGGTCGATCTGGAGAAGAGGCGCGCTGCGTTAGCAATACCCAGTGGACCGGAAACGGGAGACGATCTTACCTTCAGGAAGTATAGGTCGTCGACGGTCTTGTTGCGGTCAAAGGTACCGGCGAGGAAGACCAGTACCATGCATACCAGCACAGCCAAAGTGAGAAGAAATGGTGCTGCTATGCAGCAGATACGGCCAGCGTTGACCATATTGGGCGGTTTGGAGGAAGAGTTCTCACAGAGAAGTGAGATGAGAGTGGTTTTCAATTCAGTTCAGCTGAGATGTTTGGAGAGGAACGGTTTCAGGTGCGGGGAACAGAATACGAACGCCCGAGATCTTGCTCGACGTCGAAGGCTTCACTGCAAAACGAAGGAATTCGGTGACAGAGGTGCGTCGGTAGGTGAGAAGAAAGAGTATAGAACGCGGAAGATTTCTTGGGAAAGATAATGGTGAATATGTGAGATGTGTCCGACGATGCGCAATCCGGGGGCTGTAAGATTATGGGGGCAATTCTTAAATGTCACTTGCAGCCAGGCACTTTTCGAGCTTAGCTGTCGCAGGGTCTGTTTAGTATCGGTAGAGGTGGAGCGAATTGCCTCAGTTGGACAACGTGAGAAATCAGATCGGGAATAGGCTCTATCAGAAGGCAGCAAGGAAGAGGAGGAAGCTGAGCTTGAACAGAATGAACAGGAGGATGCTGGTCCCGGTTTGTGTCGACTACAGCAGCATCCCAAGCTTTTCAGGTGGCACAGCTGTCCCGTCCCCTCGGCCATGGCATCGTTTTGAAGTGGCTCAGCCACTCCTCATCGAGCCCAAATCCTGTTACCGTCAAAATCTTGCGTGGCAGCCGCAGTCACAATACGCAGCACTGTGGTACATAGTTGGAGCCGGCCATGTCAGCACTTGAGCATCAGCCCAGATGCGCACAAGCGAGGCGCCAGATGGGATCCCACGCGGCTGAATTCCTACGCGCAGACAACCGTCGTGCTGACTGGCGTAGGAGCCAACGTGATTGCGAATTCGCCGCATGGCCCCCATGGGTTTGCCAATTCCGCTCTCGCTCACGATCGTCGTCCACCTGCTCCTGAAAGCAAGCGGGCATCTGAAGGGGTACTCGTATTGTGCAAGCGCATCTGTTGTACGGTAATGTCCTGTGTTAGCTGCGATGCATCGCCTAACCGAAGATATTGGTTGAAATTCGCTTTGCAGGCAACCGAATCGTCCGTTAACGAGCTTAGTATCCTATGCCCCTGTGCCGCTATCGTGAGCAACATTTTGATAGTTGCCGCATCAGTCCTGTACTTGGTTCAAACAACTCGGATTCGCCGTGTGGGCAGATGAGAAGGATCCAACCCAGGGTCCTCCTAGCGGTCCAAGATTCGAGCTGGAAATGCGCTGGGCTTAACAGTACGTCTCTATCCCGAACATTTCGGTTAACCCTGTCTGTCGACTGCTTGGATAAGCAAGTGCCCACCACGTTTGCAATCGCTATTCTTAGACAGATGGATTACACGAAGCCTTGCTTGGCCACCAGCCTCACTAGAGCCACGTATGACTGGCCTACGCACATAATAATGTGCAAATTGAACAGACTTTAATTCATTATTATTATGGCTACGAGACAACTTGACAAAGACGATCCTTTTCTGTTTCCCCCGAGCTGCTCGATCATGCTGGTGTATTGTGGCAATAGAACAGACCAAAGAGTGCAATGATTTGTGCGAAATCGATCCTCAGTTGCAGTTGCACACCATGTCTTGTTGACTCCGGCTTCCCTGCTGCGCCATTCAAGAGGGTATTCAAGGGGTATTTTGACCTTTCTCGCGCCAGTCGCTCTCGTGACCACTCAATCAAGACCCAGCCACATCTCTTCATGATCCATTTCGGTTCTCGTGCTGTCTTCGTTCGCTTTCGGTCTGCGCAGGGTTGCACTCAATGCCTGGCTTAAGCTGCAACCGCATGTTGGCCTGGAACAATTCAGAATCAGTTGGTCACATCCTCAACGCATCGAGCCGCGAGATGCTTCGCTCAAATCGCTTACCGTTGGTCTGTTGTGGTCTCTCCTCTTCTTCCTCTTCCTCTTCTTCTTCTTCCTCCTGCCCATATTCACCGTGTTGGCCTGCGGGAACCCAGCTGTCACGATCGTTCTTGATTGGCTGATCTTGACCAGAAAGATCAACTCCTTCACTTTTGACCGAGTTGGCCTTCCTTCTCTGGCTGAGATTGCGTGCGCGGGTGGATAGTTTGGGCCTGACTTGGGCTGTAGATGAAACCCAGTTGGTGAGTGCGTCTTCGCAGTCTTGGATGATCGCCTTCGAAGCCTCATAGCCGTCGTAAGCATTGCGCGTCTCGCCAGGCGTGACAGGGTTGTCATCGATGAGCTCGAGCAAGTACTTGCCATAGCCGGCGATGATAGCGACTTTCTCGCAATGTTCACGGATCGCATCGAATTGGTAGTTGAATGCAGCCTTCAGTTTCTCGCGCGTGATGTTGGACAGTTGGGCTTCGGCGACAAGAGATTCGGCTTCGGCACGAACAAGCTCCTGCTCCAGCACCACGATACGGGGGCTATTGGGCTCCTTGTACTTCAGTTGGGCAATCTGATCAGTGATCTTCTGCTTGCGGTCTCGAGATGGTTGCACTGAAGCCTCGATGTTCCGGATCGACTTGATGGTGACACGGTATTGATCGTAACGGTCGACGAACTGATCCTCCAGTTCTCCAATTTCGTAGATCAAAACGCCGAGCTTATCAGTCACGTCGCTGACGTCTTCGTCGCAGGCCTCTCCCCAGATGGAGAGTTGTTGCTGTACAGCAGTTAGATCCGCATACAGAGAGGGAACGACAGGGACTTACAGCGACCTCCATTCGCTCTCGGCCGACCAGCTCCATGCTGCGCATGACGTTTTTCTCCATCTTCACAAGCTGGGAGAGCTTCTTCGCAAGGTCTGGGCCAAAGGCGCCGGCAGTTCCTTTTCGGAACGCATGTCCTATTTCTCCTCGTCAGTGTCACCTGAGTATGTAGCAGAAGCCCGTTGTTGCTCACCAAAGTTGCCGCGGCCGAACAGGCGGCCGTGCTTTGTCGAGGATGATGGCGGAGGTGGGTTTTCAATCTGGGAGGCCGTAGGAGCGCGCGACTGGCGCATAGAGTACGTGCGATGCATCTTGAAAAGCGGTAGATGGTTCGCTAATGGGGAGAAAGTGATGTGGGGGCTTTGCGCTCGTGCTCAGCTGAGACACAGCAGGCAGGCAACAGATGGACAGGGTGTAGCTGTCTCCTGCGCAAGATCAGTTAGCAATTAGCACAGAAAACTGAGTTGAGGCAATACCGAGTCGACGGCGGTGGTGAGTGAGAACAAAAGACGCAGATACAAAGGGCCCAGGTCAGCGCGGATGGAGATTGGAGGGATGGTGAGAGTTATGAATGTCTGGCAGCACAGCCTGGGCGAAGAATGACGTCCCGGGTAGGTGCGGGAGCCGTGGCCTCAAACCGAGTTCAGGTTTCTCTGACTGGCGACTGGCATGCGAGACCGAGACACGGCGCCCTGGGGTGTTTCTGGCCCGTTCAGCCTTTAACTCAAGAGGCCGCTATCAGATATGCACCGAGCGATCGCTGGACTCGGCTCACGAGATCGGTGGTGCACTGATGAGCAAGGGACCCGCCACAGCGTCACCGTCAGCTCCACCGAGGGACGACTGGGGCTTCGGGCCACTGGTTCTGTTCACTCGACGAAAGCGATAGGAAAAGGTTTGACTCACCACGCGGATAGGATATGAATTGTGAAGCTGGGATAAAATGTTCAAGCGGCGCAGGTACAGCAAGAGGAGACTGAGCTTTGGAGATGCAAGCTTGGGGAAGCTGCAACCTTGGGTGCTGGAGAGCTGGAGCTGGCCTTTTAGGGAAACCGGTGGGTGGCTGAATAAGAAGCGGAGTGACGATCACGGCCTGTTGTGCCACCGAACGACCAGCCCGTTCTGGTCGTCGAGAGCAACCAGGCCACCTCGACCGCCGCTCACGTCATCGACTTGCATCAGCTTGGCGGACTGAAAGAGGCGGCGCGCACGGACATGTGTTTCGAACTCTAAGTCTCAACTACATCATCAATCTCCTTTGTTCCCAGTACAGGCTGAAGGAGAGACTGGGAAACGTGTCATCGAGGCTCTAAATCATGGACGCGAACAACATCGGCAATATGAACGGGTTGACCCCAACTTCTTTCACTGCTCGGGGGCATTTCGATGCAAACGCCATGATCGCATTCAACAGACACAGCCAGGGCTTCCGAACACCGCTGAAACTTCGCTGCTCGAGTTGACGGATACCGTCGTAGATCGACTTCTTGTAGATGTACGGCAAGATCATGCCAGTCTCGGCGAAGAATCTGTCCGCCAGCTGCGTCACGGTGTCGACCGATGGCAATGTGTAGATATCCAGTCGCTCATAAGGTCGGTGGATAGGAACCCTTTTCTTGGACCATTGCGTAAGGTGATGGAGGACGGGAGATTTAGTTAGCGGCGACGTCGGCTCCATTGATCGTGGATTTTTGCTTGCTCGCGCTCAGAGTGTCCTTCAGCACGTGATTGCTTTTGTTCGAGAAGCCTCCAACAACGTTAGTGAGCAGTTCTCTATCTTTGCGTGAGGCTGGTGCAAAACTGAGCCTCCGCAAATTCTTCAGCAAACAAGACGACACGACCACTCCCATGCCGTCCACGGTGTCGTCCGGGAGCCAGCCAGTATCCTGCGCATGCGCAGCAAGAGGTTCAGGGGGCGCTCCCGCTCTCGATCCCGCTTTCAAGCTGGCATTTTCCAACGGAGGCGGTCGAGGAAGCTGAAATTGCGATACCAGTTGGGCCGAGTGACGATCACCCACATCACTCCTCAAGGCGAACTGCAAGATCACAGTCTCCAGCATTGCCTCCAAGCATTCGAGATGATCTTCTAATCGGCGGATGCATCTGTACAATCATTGTATCGGCTGAAAATCCGGGGCTCCTTCATGGGAAAGTAGCGCCCTCGTACTCGACATCATGTCGGCAACTAAGGGAAGCCTGTGCGGTTTTGGGATGGAAGTAACGAAAGCCCATGGTGCGGCATAATACGTCTTCAGACCGCCTGACGCCATTACACTTTGTCTTGAGCCTTGCACATGAATCACACGCGAAGGCTGTCGTCCTTCGCTTGTAGCGTGCTTCCGCGTCTGCACCCGGAGCAAGTTGATGGGGAATGACCATTGCGCTGAAGGAGGAGAACACAATGTGCGCAAGCAGATATGAAGGAGGGTGAGGAATCCAGTTGCTCCTTTAAGGAGATCCGGCGGGGGATTTTAAGTTTCTACGCGGTAGGCTCGACGCCCGGGGGGGGATTCGTGGGCGGGGTTCGCTCCCCTATACCCCACGGGGTGCCAGCCTTTTATGTACTCGTACAAAAGGTATGTGCGGGTGCACTAGTTACTCTACTCCCCTCACATGGACGACGACGTGGTGGGATCCTGGCCTCACCTCATGTACACGATCTTCAGCTCCGTATACATGTCCAATCCATGCAGTCACAGTTCACGACCGACTCCCGATTCCGTGTAACCTCCAATCGGCATGTCAACAGTCCGCAGGGGAACGGAACAGTTGCCGCCAGATCCTGCTTCACAAACTCGTGCGCGACACAAACGAGCTTGCCCATTCGCTCAGTACGTGGGAGGTCTTTAAATGCTGTCTCCAGAATCCCAAGGTGTACTTAAGGTGAGTGAGTCCAAACGTCGTGAGCGATCCGTGGCGGCCTTTACTGGCATCTCGAAAGTGCAATGATGTACTTCGGGACCGCCGTCACCAATCCTCTGCTTCAGACTTCCTTCCGACACTCTTGAAGGGACTGGGCAGAACCGAGATCCACGCCCAGAAAATGAGCAAAATGAGCATCTCGGTCTGGATTTTCGCTGTGGTGACTTCGCTCGTGGTGGGATTTGGATCGGATAGAGCGAATCTTCGCTACCTGTTCACCGTGGTCCCATCCATCGTGAGTGTCGTCGGGTACGCCCCGTTAGTCGCCCAACAGTAGGTTCCGGTCGACGTCACGTACATGGATATCTTCTTCGTTGTTGGCGGCATCGTCGGAGTGACCACGATCCCAATCACCTGGCTAGACAACAACGTCGTTGGTAAGAAGAGAAGAGGCATCTCCACCGTCATTATACTGGTCCTTGGCTATTGCGGAAGCATCCTCGGCAGCAATGTGTACTTGGCCAACGAGGCACCTGGCCACCATTTCCCGTACAGTGTCTCTGTGGCTATGACGATACTTGCTATTCTGGCCGCCACTTGTTTCATGGCTTATGTCTAGGCGGAGAACAAGCAAAAGGAGAATGGGACAGGGGATCGTCTCCTGACTCTTCCGCGGGCCCGAGCAAGATGAGTCTGCTGACCACCATCCGTCCTATCGCTACACATAATGAGAAACTCGAACGGCTTTGGATGGACATTGAAGATGGAAAGATTCGGGCGAGGTGGTACCTATTTCAAGCCCGAAGAGACGCCATCTGGACCTCGAATACAAAATCGTGGCTCGCAGAGTCATTCTCGGTGTATGCGCTGCGGAGGTCGCTGTTCTGAGCACTCCCTGTAAAAGAGATGGAAGGGGCTCTATATCAAACGCCCACCATCCCTCTTCCTGAAGCGGAGCTACATTGCTTGCCAGATATGCCTTGACGGAGTATATTGCGCGTCGACCGCTCCGACATGGATCATGCGTACGAGCCCGGATCAAGGACGAATTTGCATCTTTTCTCCACGAAGAGCATGAGCGCAGCCGCAGTTTCATGACCACCATTCGCATGCAGCACACCTCTCAAGATCGTCACTATAAAATCTACTCACATCGAGTTTCCCAAAGGGGCTAAACCACTCCTGACTCCATTCTCGCTAGATCCAGGCCATAAGGAAACCGGATTCGCCAACATCTTGGGCTACCCGCTCGACATGCGGTCTTTGAGTTCTGTTCAACCCATCGTCCATCCAAGCAGTGCACAAGACGCAAGTCCGCCGTGGACCGAGAGAATGGTGCCGAAGGGCTCGACTCGGAATCCGTCCCGTTTCATGGCCATCCAAGAATAAACAACCACCGCACCAGCGTGGAAGGTGAAGAAGCACAGTCCGAGGGCGCGTCCAACTTCGGTGGTCCGGATGTGGTACCGTCGCAGATAGTAGCAGAGCCAGACATATGGAAGAAGCAGGCACGAATAGCTCCTCATCATGAAACTGGAGAGTGGATTGAGGAGTGGAGGCTTCATCCACGGAAAGTACGCATGGGTGAAGAAGCAGACGACGTCGAACGTCTGAACGATGGCAGCGGCCCCATACATGGCTCGAATGAATGTGGGATTCGACATCTTCGCCCCTCTTCGATCGCCAGATCCGAATTGGCTTTGTGCTCTGCCAACCTGTATCGTCGGTCGCCTAGAACATGGATCAGTGAGCGACCAGAGGCGATCATGGTGAAGCCTGACCTGTGAGGAGGGTGAAACCTGGATGTTCTAGCTGCGTGAGATATCTGTAGCGTTGGGGAAAAGGTACGTGATGGCTCATGTATGACCTCTTGTTTCCAGATGTACAGACTCGTTAGTGATTGTGCGCACACCACTTTTCTCAACGATTGCCTAGGATACGTATACTGCCGACTCTGGGCCCTGTCATGCCAAAGCATGTCACCCCACTTATGTAGCCATTCTTCACGACTAGATATTCATGACTCAGGCTCCTCGTACGCCACGCCACGCCTCAGCGGAGGTGGAGCAATGTTACTAACATCAAGCATAGATAAGCCCTCCGTCGTGCTCTCTCCAGATTCCACGAATGATCCAGAGAGCAGGTGAATATGCACGACCAGGCGTCGATTCGGCGCCTATCGTTATCTCTATAGGTCTCATGGTACTGTTGGATAGCGTGTTGCCTGCAACGGTGGGGTGGGAAGCTGATTCTCCCCCATGTTCGCTTCGTATCTGGATCGCTTATCTACACAGTAGACGCCTACCTCGTATTCCCTATGTGGACCTGCATTCAACCCCCCACCCTTCCTAGATAGGCAAGCGGGTCTCCACTTTAAAGGCTACTTGGTTCCGGAACAGATAGGTCGGGCCTACATAGAGTGAAGGCACTTTATTGTCCTCCAGCCAGACATACTCGACGTCCGTGACATTGTATCACCGAGTACTTGGCTTCCACGGTTCCATTGCTCGATAAGCGCCTCCGACACCGACTGTCATGGACTGGAAACAAGGTGCTCCCGATGTGGCAGCTTTGCTGCAAGGGTGGTCAGCTCCTAAGCTGGCGATCGTGGGCCTGATCGCGATTCTATATCTGATAATAGTATGTTTAAGTCAAACTCGCGGCGATAATGACCAGGAGCTTACCATGTCATAATTAACAGCGAGAGGCATACCGGACTGACATTCCAGCGGTGGTCGGGATCCCAGAAGTGCCCGGAGCATTGCCGTTCATCGGCCATTTGAAGCCTCTGGGAGGACGTGAGAAGAAAGGGGACACGGTCATATTTTCGCGATGGGGAGATCAAATCGGGTCCGACATCTTCCAGATTCGCCTCGGTAGCCAGCGAGCCATCATCGTCAACACCTGGCCGATGATCAAAGAACTCTGGCTTGACCAGTCCAGTGCCCTGGCCGATCGCCCCTGGCAACCTGGCTTCATCGACAAACTCGGCATCGACATCTCGAGCTCGCCCTTGACTCCCACCATCAAGAAGTGTCGTGGCGCGGCGATGAAGGCTCTCGGAAAGCCCATGTGGCCGTCTTACTACTGTTGAACCGAGTATACTCCGAGGCACCTCGTCGGCGCCATTATACTCAAAAGTCAGCCTTACACAGCCTCGGGTGG